>CM053517.1:40719186-40785895 GCA_028627145.1 Eidolon dupreanum
GGGTGCGCGGGGCCGGACAGGCGGGGAAGCCCCCCACCCTCCCGCTAGAGACCCGGGGAGTATCTAGGTGGGCGGCCCCAAAACTTCAAAACCCCCCCCGGCGTTTCCAGGCAACAGCCATTCAGTCCGTTGCTGGGACACGCGTTACCATGGCGACGGCTCCGCGCCGCGCGGTCGGAGTATTTAAAGAGCAAGCGCGCGCAACGCTCCAGCGTCCGAAAGCGGCCTTCCGGGATACCGCGGTCGCCCCTTCTCCCTTCCCCCCTCCCCCTTGCCACCCCCTTCACCCTCTTCCGGAGACCCAGTCTCTCTGGCCTCCGAGGTGAACCCAACTCCCCAGCGCGCCCCCGGCCCTTGGGCCGGTCCGCCTTCAAGCGGTGGGGAGCGGGATCCCGGGCCCCGGGCGGGCGGGAGGGACGGGATGCGGTGCAGTGTTGTTCTTTTCCCCGCCAATATTGCACTCGTCCCGGCCTCCGGCCCCTCCGGCCCCCCGGCCTCCCCCTCACCGCGAGCGGGACAGCCCCAGCCCACCTTCTGGCTCTTGATCCCTGCCGATCTAAGATAGACTGGAGTGTCGCCGCTGCCACCGTGGGTAAGTGGGGCTGGGAGGACTTTGGCCATCCCCCGGCCAGCACCTCATCCTTCACCTAACACCCATGCAGCAGCTTCCTCGCTGTGCCCCAAACTCGGCCAAACTTCCCTAGAGCTAACTTCCATGCTGCCAGCCCTTCTCCATTACTCCCCTTTGGGGTCCTTCCTGCTCCCATACCGTCCTGGAAAACCCCTAAAAGAAGCAATTGCACTGGCGTAGAAAACAACTGGAGCTTTATGGCAACGTGCTGTTAATCTCTCCTGGGGTTAACGCCTGAGAAATACCCCTTGAAAACTTCCCGTCTCCTCAACAGTGGGGTCACCACCCCTCTGGGGCCGGACCCCCTGCGGGTGCCAGAGGCGGGTCTGTGTTTGGCCGAGGGGCTGTAGATTAGGCCCTGGGGCCTCCAGGATGGCCCCCAAGGCCAAAGGGTCTAAAATCAGGGTTCCGGATCCAGCAGCCATCTCTTCACACCCTTCCCTGGAGCAGCTGCCTCCGGAATGGCTCAAAGTCCTCAGGCACGGTGTCTGAGGAAGGAGAAGCCACTGGGTCAGGGACTGCCTGCCCGAGGGCCTGGGCGCTCGGCTGACCCACGAGCAGGGGCTCACCGTTGCATCGGTACTGGAGGTTGGACCAAATGATGTTTTCTTGGGAGAAGCAGAACACACCAAGACGCCCCCCTCGCATGGAAGTGTCGATGATCACCCCAGAATCCGCCACTAGCTGGGGACCCTCATAGAGCTTCACCCTGTCCAGGATAAAGGTTTCTACTGGTGCTAGGGTGCCAGTGAACACTGTGCCATCATGTCGGGGCCCTGCAGCCCCAACCCCCCTCAGCTCACCAGGCCTGAGACACAAGGGAGGGGGGAAAGGGGAGGGAAGGGGGTGCTTTTCTCAGGCCTGGGGCCCCTGGCTCTTTGTCCAGCCCCCTTTGCATCTCAAAGCACCAGCCGCATTCCAAGCGAGGATTGGGTTGCCATGACGATGAGCACAATGAGCTGGGGGGTGAAGTCACCCGCTTCCCAGGCTCTAATCCACCCCCTTTCCCCTTGCCCTGGCGCCCCGCAGCCCCAGGCACCTTAAAGGGGAACCAACCCAAGTGCCCGGGCTCTGGGCTCTCGGCCACTTCCCCTCCCTCCCGTCATCCCACCAAGCAGGCGATGCAGAGCTGCGGCCAGAGCGAACCGAGAGGCCTCGGCTCTGTTCCCAGAGCTGGGAGTCCGGGGCTTGCTGTGCGCCTCTGTCAATGACAGTCCCTTCCAGGTCAGATGCCTTGAGACAGGTTCTGAGCGGTAGTGGTGAAGGGGCTGGATGTCACGTGCCTCTCTACAGACCGGCCTGGGCTTTGGAGGCTCCCAGAGGCACCTCGTCTTACAGGGCGCTGAGTGGGGCGCGGGAAAGGGAGGACGTGCCCAGGCCGCCGACCGCCAACGTGGGGAGGGACAGGCCGAAGCGGCGTGGCTGCCGTGAGCGGGGAGGTGGAGGCCAGTGGTCCCCGTCCAGAGTACGCGCGTCGCCAGTGAGTCCCAGCTAAAGGTGGAGGACAGGCCGGCCTGGGGTTCCCCGGGAGGGCTCTGCGCCCCCTCACCGGATGTAGCCGACTTGCGGCCGGTGCAGCAGCTGCCAGCGGTAGGAGGTCTTGTCGCGCCAGCCCGCGTTCCGGGGGTCGGTCCACAGCAGCCGGACCTGGTCAGGGGTGTGGCCAGTATGCCACAGGGCATTCCGGAGGTGCTCACCTGGGCCTGACACCGACGTCACTGCCTGGGGGACATTGGCAAAGCCGGGGGGTCAACCACAGGACCCGAGTGAGGTTGGTAAGTACAGGTGGAAAAGGAAGTCAAGGTGGTCAGGAGAATGTTCTGGAGCCCTAGGGAGCCCGCCTCTGAGTAGGAGGGCTCCTGCTCGGGCGGGGGGGGGGGGTTGGGAAAGGCCCCTGGACCGGGAATCTGGGCAGCGGCGGGACCTTGAGCTGCAGCCCGGGCTGGGCAACGGCCCGGAAGGGCGTGGCCTGCCAGTACGTCTGCTCCGTCTGCTTCCACATGACCACGTAGAAGCGGCCGCTGTCCTGGTAGCTGAAGAGGAAGCCCGCGTAGTCGTCATCGGTCACCGTGTTCACGTGGAAGGTGCCTTCGAAGTCCACCCCGTTGAAGGCTGTGTATCCTGGGGGATGGGATCCAGGTCACGGGGAGCTGGGCTACGGGTGGCCCGTCGTGCAGCGGGGGGTGGGAGGGTTGCCTGCTGCATGCGTGGCCAGCTCGGCCCCCCACCCTGTGCCCCCGTCAGATTCCTGTCTGGAAGTGACCGAGGTTGGACTGGGTGTCCCTACATACCAACGGCCAAGCCGGGGTCGCTGTTCATGGTCTGAACGATTTCCATGCCCTGTGGTGGGCAGTGGAGGCGTGAGCCGGTGTGCAGCCCTCCCCGGCCGGGCCCGGCCCGGGGTCCGCGCTCACAGCCCCCACCCAGGCCACTGGCCCAGTACCTGGTTGAGCACGACCCAGTTTGGGTCGATCTGAGCATCCCCCTCGGGATCCAGGACAACCGTCTGATAGGCCCGGAAATCCGTGAGGGTCACCTCTGCACTTTCGGGGCACACATCCAGGGGGTCGGCCACCGCGTCATTGTCAAAGTCGTCCTCGCACACATCACCAACGCCATTGCCTGGCCGGAGAGACGAGGCGCTCAGGAAGGCCCCGGCCACCGCCACTGACCGACAGCACCCCCTCCTGGGCCCTGCACTCCTGACCCACGCCTCGCCCTGCCGGCCCTCGCTGCCCAGCAAGGCCCGCCACCTCCCCCTGAGCAAGGCCTGGACGGGTCCCACCCTCTGGGGCCTCAGCCTCACCATCTGAGTCCTTCTGATTGGGGTTGGGTACCAGGCGGCAGTTATCAGGACCGGGAGGCACATAATCTGGGACACCATCATTGTCATCGTCCCCATCGCACTCATCTCCAAGTCCGTCATTGTCTGAGTCCAACTGGGAACTGTTGGGTAGCTGAGGACAGTTGTCCTTGGTGTCCTGATGTCCATCCCCATCACTGCCCAGAAGAATAGGCACCAAATAAAGGCTCTAAAGGTACCATCCTTCCCTTGCCCCCTGCTGAGGACTCGCCATGCCCTCCACTCAGCCAGACCCCCGGCGGCCAGCCCGGTGGGAGGTGGGCTCAGCAGTAAGTGTGCGGGAATGACCTGCTCAGCGTGGAGCGTCAAGGCCGAGCCCAGGGAGAGCTGAGCGCAGCGGAGGGGTATGGCGAATGCCCGTCAGACCGCCCGCCCCTCGGCCGAGGCCCTACCTGTCCTCATCGGTGTCGCACACGTCTCCCACCAGGTCGCTGTCTGCGTCTGTCTGAGAGACGGGCTCTGTAACTGAAGAGGGGGACCCGCCCGCCTCCTGTCGCCCGCCCGCCCGCAGCCTGCACCTGCAGTTCCCTGTACCTGCGTAGGGTTGCTCATTTCAGGGCAGCTGTCACAGGCATCTCCCACCCCATCCTCATCCCGGTCCGTTTGTAGGGGGTTGGGGACTTTAAGGCAATTGTCCAGTCCATTGGGGATGCCTAGAAGACGTGGGGACAGCCAAGGGTTGTCACGCTCTCCCAGGTTAGTAAAAGCCCGAAGCCTTGTCTCCCGCCTGGAGGACAGCTGTTCAGGAACTGCCTGTCCCTTGTCTCATGCTCCTGCCAGTTCCCTGCCTGACCCTGTGGCCTACCTCACGTGGCCACTGACACCTGGCGCAGGTGGTCTCGCCCATGCTGACCTCCATGAGCACACCCCCCCAATCAGACTTCCCAGCCTCCCTGCCTCGTTCCCACACGTCCAAATTCTTAAGGGTCTCCCGGCCCCGCCCCTCCTCGGCCCAGGCCTGCACCATCCCCATCCACGTCGTTGTCACAGGCATCCCCTTCCCCATTGCCATCGGTGTCCTTCTGGTCATTGTTGGGAACGTTGGGGCAGTTGTCACAGGCGTCACCAAATGAGTCTGTGTCTGAGTTTTGCTGGTCCTTGTTGGGGAACAGCCGGCAATTGTCCTGGTGTGGAGGGAAAGAGTCACGTCTCCCTTGAACCACTGGGTCCCTGGCACCCCCTGGTCCCTGTACCCTTGTCTGCAGCCACTAACTGGTGAAGGTCCGCCTGCTTGGCACCGTCCCGCCCACCCAACCTCCAGGTGGTCCACCTTGTCCTGGCCACCGGCCTTATGCCCCCCTCATGTGGGATTCTGGGGCCCTTCCTGGAGAGCTGCCGGGGACCTGGGGTTCATGGGACAAGGCGACAGGTGAGGAACAGCATGGGAGCTGGGAGGGGCAGGACGCCTGGGCCACCTCAACGTTCTTGATCCCGTCCCCATCGGCATCGTCATCACACTGGTCCCCCACGCCGTCGTTATCAGCATCTTCCTGCCCAGAGTTGGGTGTCAAAAGGCAGTTGTCCTAAGGGTCAGGGGAGGAGGTGGTGGGTGAGTCGCGGCCGGCCACGGCCCGGGCGCCCGCTCTGCCCCGCGCCCGCCGCCGGCACCTGCTTGCAGTGCTTGTGGTTGTCCATGCAGGGCAGCGCCTGGTCCGGGTAGCCGTCGATGTCCGTGTCAGGTCCACACACGTTCCCGTTCCCGGCCCAGCCCACGTTGCACTGGGCGACACGGATGCTGCGTGTCAGCGGTCTGGGCTGGCTCCCCCGCCTTCCCCCTCCCCGCTCTGGCTCCACTCTCACCAACCACCTCCCGGGCCCAGGCCTGCCCCCCGCCTTGAGGCCCCAGCCAGCCCTCCCCGTCCGCCAGACCCTTCCTCTTCCTCCCAAGCCCCAGGCCCAGCTCACCAAGCAGGACACCGCCCCGTTGCGTTCAAAGAGGCAGTGCGCGTGGACGTGGCAGGGGCTGTGGGCTGGGCTGTGGCAGGCCCGGGCTGGGGCGCAGCCCTGGCTCTGGTTGCCCAGGAAGCCCAGGCGACAGGGGCCACACCTGAAAGAGCCCTAAGCACAGGGAAGCAGTGTTCGCAGGAGGCAGGGTCAGCCTGCCAGGCTCCCAGGGCCAGCGCCGCCCCAGCCGAGGGCTGCGGGGTGGGCACTCGGCTATGTGCCGGGAGCGTGTCTGTCATCTGTTATCTGTCAGTTATCTCCAGTAGGTTCGCCTGACAGCCCTTCAAAGTGGGTAACAGCCCCACTTTTTAAGTGAGGACACAGAGCCTCAGAAATGCTGAACAACTTGGTAAAGGTCACTGCAAGAACCAGAGCCCAGAGCAGGTCCACGTGGGACACCTACTACGCGTGGCGCCCTGGGGGAGGAAGGGAGGGAGCGGGCAGTTTGAAGAGGGGTGCACACGCCACCACCCCAGATGCACGCGGGGTGCTCAGCTCACCAACGTATTGGTGCAGATGGAGTTGGGGTCACAGCCACCATTGTTGCCGTCGTTGCATTCGTCAATGTCGCTGCAGACCTGAGGGGCAGACTTTGGGTAGAGCCAGACCTGTGCGGGTCCCCTCAGACGCAGGAGAGGGTGGGCTCACCTGCAGACATCGACACGAAGCCCAGACCCCACAGCAGCGCAAAGCCAGCGGATAGGTCGGCAGCCTCAGCCCATTTATCACGAGGGCCCCGCGGCCAACCCAGAAGCCCCTGGCCCCTGCCAGGCCGAGCTCTCTCGTCTACACAGTCTACCGAACTTGACCTGCTTGCTGGCCCGGGCGTAGTCGATGCCCACGCCGGACACCCGTGTGCCCTTGTAGCCTCGGGGACAGGCCTCGCAGTGGAAGCCGGGCATGGTGTTGATGCAGCTGGAGCCAGGGAAGCAAGGGTCAGCGTGAGCACACTGTGGACCACAAGACGAGAGGTCAGGCCCCTGCCTGTGACCTGGGACACTGCTCCTGGTCTCCCGTTTGCAGCTCTCGCCACCCAACACCGCAGTGGCCAGAGCCCACACCCCGGCCTCCCCCCGTCCTGGCCAGCCACTCCCCCAGCACCTTCCCCAGGCGGCCCTTCAGCCTTTGCCCAGGGGTGTGACGCCCTCCCTCCTCACAGGGCTTCTCCGGCCTCCATCTGCCCTATCCCTGTCTCTCTGCTTCTGATTAATGCTCACCCCGCCCGGGAACCTCTCCAAACTGCCCCCCCCCCAGCATCCTGTGCCCTTCCGGACTCTGGCCCCCACCTCGTTGATGTCCCTGCAGTGGGTGCCGTTGCCCTGCAGGCCGGGGGGGCAGGGGCCACAGCGGTAGCCGGGGTACTCGTACACCTCCATGCAGTCCACGCCGCGGAAGCAGGGGTTGGGGCTGCAGTGGGAACGCTGCTCGTGGAAGCCTGGGGGGAGGGCGCGGCCGGAGCCACCAAGAGGTCACCCCTCAGATCGCCGGAAGTAGAGGCCAGAGCCACGGGCAGGAAGCACGGCGATGCCCCCTGGAGTCCCGCCCACAGCCCCACTCACCGCACACCTGGCACTCCATGATGGTGTTTCGGATCAGGGACATTTCCTTCACCTGGCGGGCAGAAGGGTGGGGGAGTCAGCTCTCGGCCTCTGCCGCCCACCCCCGGCGGCCCCACCCCTCGCCGGCCCACTCCGACCTGGTCTCGGATGTCGTCCCGCAGCTCCACCAGAATCTGGTTGAAGAGGGTGAGCTGAGTGACCAGCGCCTTGGTCTGCTCGCCTGTCAGGGCCCAGGGCGTGGCGGCTCAGAGCTGGGACGCAGCCCCGGTCCCTCGCCGGGTAACAAGCCAGCTCCTGCCAGGGCTGCCCACCCGCCACCACATTTAACTCCGCCCACTCCTGGCACAGAGGACTTGGTGGCAGGCGGCTGCGAAGCCAGGGACCTCCTCCCCACCTCGGGCCCCTTCCGCCTCCTTGGGCCTCCTCACCTAGGATGGAGTGGAGCGCGCTGGTCACTAGGGAGGAAGAGAAAACGCAGTCAGAGGGCAGGGGTGTGAAGAGGGGCCTGGCTGGAGATGGGACGGAAAAGGGACAGGGACAAAGGGCTGGAGTCTCGGGATCAAGACGGCTTGTTGGGTGGTAGGAGGACAGAGACGACGGGCAAGCAGCAGAGTGAGGGAGTTGCCTCGTAGTCAAAGCCCAAGTCCCTGGTTCCCAGGCATGGTAGCGACAGAAAGGACTCAAAGAAGGGGTCCCAAAGCAGGGCCAGGGCTCCAATATCTCCCACTTCTTCCCCCGAAGCCGCTACCCCAAGAGCCCTTTCTTTGAAGCGTCTGGGAGCAGTGGGCCTTTCCTTGAGGTCATTAAGAGCCTCTGTGTGTCCCTATCACAGGGGCGGAGCAGATGGACAACGCTCAGAGAAACTGCTGGTAGGTGACAGCCACCGGTGGGAGCTAAAAGAGACCCAGGACCCTCATCTCCATCAAAACCAAGACCAAGTGGCCAACCTCCTCGCCCCACTTGGAGTCCCCAGAGCTCCCCGCTTCCCTGGGACAGCACTATCTTGGCCGCCCAGGTGGACGGGGTGACCCGAGCGGCTCCCAGGGTCGGCGGCATCATTTTGGAGATCGTGGTGTGAGAGGTGAAGGAGATTTGGGGCAGCAGGGTCACAGCCCCAGGAACAGGCGAACCAAAGGAACGAGTGTTAAGAGAGAGCTCAAGAGGATATCACCAAAGCCCCTAGGATGTTTTCTGGGGGTGGTGACGTTGGCTAGCGGAAGTCTCTGTCACCTGCGCTGTGGATGGACTCGTCCCCCTGGAACGGACACTCACTCAGGGCTCCGACCCGGGCCATCGACCCGCCCAGAATCATCTTCATGGACTCCACGAAGCCCTGGGTAGGAGCAGAGCAGGGCGAGAGGGTGACTCACTGCTCCCACTGGTGCAGACTCTTCCCCAGGACCTCCAGGGTCCTCCCTCCTGCTCACCTGCATCCTCGAATAAGCCTTCTGTCCGGTCCTAATCTCCAGCCCATCGACCTCCGCTGGAGGAATGGGGGCCAGCGCCGGAAGGCCAGCATGCTGGTCGCCCAGTTTGCAGTCCACGTAGAGCTGCAGGGCAGGGCTGGGGCGGGCCGGGCCCCGGAGCCGCAGGAGAGCCGTGTGTGTGCGCCCGTCAGCCAGGCCTGCTTGCTGCAGGCTCACCGCATGCACTCTGCCGTCCTCCCGCTGGTACCGCACCAGCACTGCCCGGGAGGGGAGATCAGTGCGGGCCCCGCCTCCACCCCATCTCCCACTGAGCCTCGGGTCAGCTCCCCTGGACGCCACATCTCCGGGGCTAGTCACCTCTGCTCAGCCGTGTCTCTCAACGCTGTGTGCGGAGTAGGTGCACAGCACGTGTTTTTAACGTTGGCTTAAAGACTAGGACTTTCTTAGTGACATCAGCTCACTCTGTCCTGTACCAGGCGGCAGCTGGCTGTGTAGCCACTGAGCTGTCTCAGGGCCAAGGGCCCTTTCTGTCCCCGTGCACGCTCCATGCCTCCCCCTCCCCCCAGGCACCTCCAAGTACAACACCCCAACTCTACAAATGCCTGGCTTCGCCCTACTGTTTGGGCACCCTGCCTTCCAAGGCAACTCCTAAACACCCCATGCCAAGTGCTCCCCATTGCCTGGGCACAGCCTGATGGGTCCACAGTCCCCGGTGAAGCCCAGGGACAATGACCAGGGGTGGGGAGTGGGCATGCAGGAGAGTGCCCAGAGGGTCACCGCTGCAGAACAGATGCCCGCCAGTCACCTTTGTTGATCTTGCCCACAACGGAGGCCTCCAGCCACCGTGTGTTGTCTTGGCGAGAGTAAAGGCCGAAGAGGACCCCGCCCTGCTTGGGGGGCAGGCGGAAGGTGGACAAGAGGTAGATGTCCCCGGCGGTGAGCAGGGCTGTCCGGATCTTCTCCGCCACAGCTACCATCTGCCGGGACTCGCCCACAGTCAGCAGGTCAATCACTGGTCAGGCAGAAAGGGGTCAAATGCTAGGGACTGCCCTCTCCCCTGAGCCCTCAGGGGTGTGGCGCCCTTCATCCCTCCCCGCCACCCCACCACCAGACGACGTAGTCACCTCCTCGAATTCAACCCTTGCTGCCATCAGAGGACAGGGCATCGTGCCTTCCTCTCCCTGCAGACTGTGGTCTGCCACCCTCTGGGAACCCACAGGCCTGAGGCTCTCTTGGAAATAACAGAAACAGCGTCCCACAAACTTGAGATGTGCCCACCAGGTGGCGCAAGGGAGTCACTGTGCCGGTCGCAGGCAGGAGTAGCACCTGGTGCCGGCAGAGCACAAACGGCAGGCAGCTTCTCCCTCCACAGCCTGCTCCGCTCATTCCACACCCCGACGTCCCTCCTCCCACCCCGGGCGCTCCACACACTGGCTCAGGTCGGGAACAGCTGCCCTCTGAGGGCTCCCACCCTCCCACTGTCGGGCTCTCTCCCTGGGGCACGTAGGACCCAGCTCCTCTGCCTCCTGTGTCCTGGCCAATCTGTGGTTTCCCTCCTAGCCAGTGAAGAATCTGCCTGTGTCATCTGCTCCAGCTACCTCTCCCACACCCACAGGCCCGTCCCAGCAGCAGACCTCCGGGAGCGCCCGGACCTCTCCGTCCCCACCCCCACTCTGTCCTCGGACAGCCAGCAGCAGCCAGGGGACCAGGCAGCCCAGGGATCCACACGGTGCACCCACCTTCGCGCTGCTCTCCCCGACCCTGGGTGCTGCGGGTGCTCGGGCACCACCCGGCTGGGCAGCCCTAGCATCCAGCTCCTGAGCCCTGCGCCCTGGCCTCACGCTGGCCCTGGCCAGCCCCACTCACCTACCCCCCTCTGCTGTTCACTCCTCCCCACGGGCCATGATTCACCGACTCTGCTTCCCTCCCGCTCACGACTCTGCCTTCTACCCTGGCCCACATGTTCCCTGCTACTAGGCTGGGGGCAAAGGCGGAGGAGGCCGAGGATGGAGACGGGCTTACCCTGCAGGTTCTGACTGGCAGATGAGAAAGTGCAAAGGAGGAGAAGAGCCAGGGCCCCCCGAAGTCCCTGTGTCTCCATGCCGCTCAGCCGGCTCACTACCCCTGGCAGGCAGGCGGCTGGGAGGGGAAAAGGCTAGGCGGAGGGAGCAGGAGCGGGGGGCGGAGGGACTGGAAAGGGGAGTTGGAGGGGGGGCCAGCCGGCGGGTGAGGGGGGGCTGAAACAAAGAGCTGCCAATCACCCTGGAGGCATCCCCAGCTCAGGGAACCAGGGGCAGCTGGAAAGGGCCCCGGAGGCCTCCCTGCCTCCAGCCTCTCCGCAGTGGTCCTCTCGCCTTGCTGCCTCCTGTCTCCCGGCACCTCGTCGCAGAGGGCCACGACCAAGTGCTACTGTTTTCTGGGTCACAGCTGGGGAAGGCAGTGCCCGACTGCGGGCATTATTCCACAGCTGGCGTGCGAGGACGCCAGGGGAGTGGTGGAACCTCGCTGGCTCCAGTGCCCACGGGGCGCGGAGCATGCCGCTCGCGCAGGGCAAGAGCTCTTTATGAGGGCGGGGGTCCCCTGTCGCGCGCCTGTCCCTCCGTGTTCCCTCCCTCCCGGGAAAACCTGGAAGCGTCCAACGGGAACTGTCTGAACCTGGTCGTCAGTGAGGTCGGAGTGAAGGAAACAGGAAAGAGGAAAGGGACAGCAGGGACAGAAGTAGACCAGGAAAAGGGGCCAAGCTGTGAACCCCGGGGGTACTGGCTGACAGGCCGTGACCCGGATGAAGCGGAGGGGCGCCTCCGGTCCCGTTACCAAGGCGACAGCCTGCGAGCCCCTCCTCCCCTCCCCCCACCCAGGCCTCGCTCCGGCCGCCGCCACCGCCCCTGTTTTGTTTCCATGGCGACAAGCCGCGCGGGCCGGCTCCAAACATAACGCGCTGTGGAAAACATGCGCCTCGGGGGACCCCCCCGCAGCCCGCGCTCGGGGCCGAGCCCTGAGGGGCCCTAGCGCGGTCCCGGCCACGTGCAGGTCTGCGAGAGCCCCCAGAGCCGGCCCGGGCGCACGACACCCCTGCTCCCAGCCTGCCGCTTCTCGGGGGCTCCTGGGCTCCCCTCGGCCGAGGCGCCCCGACGCCCCGAGGCGCGCCAGCCCCGGAGCCCGTCCCCGCGCCCGGAGCCGCCGCGCGGCCCTGCCGCCCCGGGCCCCGCCCCGCGCCACCCCGCCACCCCGCCACCCCGCCGCCTCCCGGGCCGAGGCAGCCGCGCCCTCCCCGCGCCTCCCTCCGCCCCCAGCCTCGCGCGACACGCGGGGCGGCGGCCGGGGGCGGGTGCGCGCCGGGGTCGGAGAGGCGCGGAGGGAGGTGCTTCCGGGACAGAGGGCGGGCAAGATGGCGGCGCCCATGGAGCTCTTCTGCTGGGCTGGGGGCTGGGGGCTGCCGTCCGTGGACCTGGACAGCCTGGCGGTGCTGGTGAGGGTGGCGCCGGCGCCCTCTGCTGCGCCCTGGAGGACTAGGGAGGGGGCATCCGAACTTTGCCGGGGCGCCTCAGCACGGGCGCGTTGGGGGAAACTGAGGCAATCAAAGAGCGTCGGCTCGGCGTGGGCTCCGTGCCCTATGCCTTAGCTGACCAGGTTTTGCGCAGTAACAGAAAGAAGCATGGTCGGGGGCTCAAGAAGTGGGTTGTAGTCCTCGCCCATCCACTGACTGGCCGTGTGACCTTGGGCACATCCCGTCTCCCTGTGCGCTTTCTTCATCCGGAGTTTACTACAGCTGAGGAATCTCAGAGTTCTCGGTCTTGGCATTCCTGTCTCCCCCACAGCCGTCCTCTCTTCCGCCCCCGTTTCCTCCTCCTCCACCTCACCAAACAGCATTTACTGAGCTTGTTTATGGAACCAGAGGGGCCACAGCCAGGCTCTGTAGAAAGAGCTTTGGAGTCAGACCAGTTCATCTCACTCATTCACTCCCTCCTTTATTTAATAAGCAGGTATTAGGTGTCTTCCAAATACCAATCATTGGCATGTTGAGATAAATGACTTGGTCTCTCCCCTGAAAAGCAGACATGTCAGCAAAGAAGTGTAATAAAATTCACAGGTCTAAGGTATAAGCAGGAACAGGCCTCAGAGACTGCCAAAGGCGCATGGTCAGTGCTTCCAAGAAAAGGTTAGAAAAACTTCTGAGGGTAAGTGCTCACCAGGCGGGCAGTAGGAGAGGAGACAGAAGGAAAAATTTTCCTGGCTGACTTGTAATCATGGAGAGTCCGTAACCACTGAGCCCCGTGGGGCACAGTGTTATTCAATTCTTTTTGTGTATGAGGCAATTGCTAAGCATAGATCGTAGCACAAAAGGTATTCAATAAATGTTATTTCTCTTCTTCCTTCCCCTGTGGGCGCCACGTCCCTGACCTCTCTGCCTCCTGCTTCTTCCCTGCAGACCTATGCCAGGTTTACTGGTGCCCCACTCAAGACGCACAAGATCACCAACCCCTGGCGAAGCCCTTCAGGTACCCAGTGTCCCTGGGGGTGAGTGGGGAAGGGCGCGCACGGGAGGGGGCAGGCAGGTGACAGGGAGAAAGATAAGGATGTGGTGCACATACGTGGGGGTGGGCAGCTAAGGGTCTGGTGTGCAGACTTTTTTCTCAACGTCAGGAGTTCTGCCTGCCCTTCGGACCAGTCACGGAGAGGTCATCTCGGTGCCACACAAGATCATCACCCACCTTCGGAAAGAGGTAGGCGGCTTGGGGAGGGCGACTGCCAGTGGGAAAAGCTCAGTCAGTTCAGTGCAACACGTTTATTGAGTAGCAAGCACACGCCGAGCTAGAGGGAGGTGACCAGAGCTGCAAGGAACACGTGGTGTGACGCGGGAGACGGTAGATCAGAGATGAAGCTGGGGCACTGTGGAGGCATCCGGAGGCACAGTGACTTCTGCCTGTGGGGACGGTGACACAAGGAAGGGGGGGAGAGGAGAGTGGAAGTGAGCAGTTGGCTCAGATGAGGCCCTTGAAAGTGGGACCAGAGAGGGACTTCTAAGGGCCATTGCCCTTTTTTCAGGGACCAGGTCGGGCGGGATATAGGGCTCAGGATGGACAAGGCTTAGAGCCAGGTGAGGAAGTCGAGAGAGCATTACAAGTGGAAGGGAGAGGCCTGGACTATGCTCTTCACTCTCCCCTGACTGTATGACCTTTGGTATGTCGCTCAAGGTCTCAGAGCCATAAGCTCCTTATTTGTAAAACTAGGGGGCTTAGCCAGGATGCTCTCCAAGGGTCCTGCCAGCTCCTATGGCCTGGTTCACGCTGGGAACACACCGTCAGAAATGCGACCCTCTTCTTGCCTTCTATTTTCCCCAAAATGAAAAAGCTGGGAATTAATGGAGGCTTGAGAGGCATGGAGAGAGAGAAGCCAAGAAAAAGCCGAAGTTCCTCCCGGCCTTCCTTCTGTAGGAGCACAGCTTGCCAGTTTCTAGAATCTTCTAACACAGCCACACCAAGAGAAAGAGATTAGAGCCCCCAGCCAGCAGGGGAGAAAATGAAGCTCAGAGAGATGTCAGGATCGTGCTTAAGAGGTTATCTGGGACGAAGCTCACTGGGGCTCTCGAGGGGGTGCTGAGCACCAGGCAGTGGAGCCTAGGAAGGGGTGGCAGCCTGAGGCCTGGGGACACGGTTGGAATGTGTGTGCTGGTGGCGCCTGGACTACGGTATTAAATAGAAGAACTAGTCAAGAGCTGGGCGTCAAGAGAACAAGGCAGGAGGCCCTGGGCAGGGGCTCACTGGGTCCCAGGAGCCGAGGATGGCGTCCCCTAGTCCTGAGGCGTGGATGGAGGCCCAGCTCCACCGTTAGCTTGAGGTGCCTGGGCTGGGGAGGTTACTGCGAGGAAGCTGCCGTCAGCAGGCACGGCGCCACCTTTCCGTGGAAACTCCGGGAGCTGCTCCTGGTTTGCGGCTGGGCCTTCCTCCCCCAGGGGCGCGGGACCTCGATGGCCGGCAGGCTCCAAGGCCCAGGCTTTGCGCCAACAGCAACAGGCTACTGTCTGTGCCCAAGCCAGGAGCCTCGGCGGGAGAAGCTCTTTATTCTCCCTCTACTGCACTGAGAGGCCAGCGAGGAGGTACCAGACAGGTTGCCCCTGGGGGTGTGCCCCGGAGCCCCCACATCCACGTCATGGCGGGCCTTTCCTCCACAGAAGTACAATGCTGATTATGATCTGTCTGCCCGACAAGGGGCAGACACCTTGGCCTTCATGTCTCTGCTGGAGGAGAAGCTGCTCCCAGTGCTGGTGAGTGTGCCCAGACCTCCTGGGGATCATGGCCAGTGGGGAAGGGGGTGAGGCACAGCCCCCAGCCCCCCGGGCTTGGAGCAGCACGGGGATCAGAAGCCCACCCATCAGAAGCACGGGGCTCAGGAGTCGGGCAGGTGCACTGGCTCAGATCTGCCTTTGCTTTCCTGTTCACCCAATGCAGATACATACTTTCTGGGTAGACAGCAAGAACTATGTGGAAGTGACCCGGAAGTGGTACGCAGAGGCTATGCCCTTTCCCCTTAACTTCTTCCTGCCTGGCCGCATGCAGCGGCAGCACATGGAGCGGCTGCAGCTGCTGCTCTGTGGGGAACAGAGGCCTGAGAGTGAGGAAGAGCTGGAGAAGGAGGTACCTGTGGGACAGGGCGCTGTTGTATGAGAGGCACCCCAAGGCTGATGGCCAGGAGTGGGAATGCCTCGGAGGGGAGGTGGCACGGCGCCCGCGGCCGCAAGCCTCCCCGTGTTCTCCCTGCAGCTGTACCAAGAGGCCCGGGAGTGCCTGACCCTCCTGTCCCAGCGCCTGGGCTCCCAGAAATTCTTCTTTGGAGATGCGTGAGTGTGACCCCAGGGCAGTGAGGTGGCTTGGAAGGAGGTGTGCATTCAGACGCAGCCTCAGGGCCTGGGGTGGGTTCAGGCTCTGGGCGAGAGGTCCTCGGGACAGACCCTGGGTCTGGTGACAGTGGGGCTGTGTGTGTGGGGCTGGAGCCACCCCAGTGGTGCAGGGGCGGGAGGGCTGCCAGGCACAGGGGGGGCCTGCGGGGCCGTGGGGCACTCAATGTGCCCTTTATGCAGCCCTGGGATAGAGTCCCAGCCAGGGCCAGGCCGGCGCCACCTAGGGAGCCCTCCCCGTACCAGGTCCAGCGGGGTGTCCTCTGCTCTGCTGGTGGCCCCCGCCCTCCATCCGCACCCTCTGCGGGGGGGCAGCCGTCCTCCACCCCGCCCCCCTCTGTTCCAGCCCCGCCTCCCTGGACGCATTTGTGTTCAGCTACCTGGCGCTGCTGCTGCAGACCAAGCTGCCCAGCGGGAAGCTGCAGGCCCACCTGCGGGGGCTGCACAACCTCTGCGCCTACTGCACCCACATCCTCAGCCTCTACTTCCCCTGGGATGGGGGTAAGGGGCGGCCGGGGTGGGGGGGGCGAGCACCGACCCGGCGGGGCGGGGCGGGCAGGGACCCAGGCCCCAGCCCCCCGCCCACCCCCCTTGCTTGCCCCTCAGCTGAGGCGGCGCCTCCACGCCAGACTGCAGCGGGCCCAGAGACGGAGGAGGAGCCGAACCGGCGCCGGAACCAGGCCCTGTCCGTGCTGGCGGGGCTGGCGGCCATGGTGGGCTACGCCGTGCTCAGCGGCATCGTCTCCATCCAGCGGGCGGCGCCCGCCCGGACGCCCGGCACGCGGGGCCTGGGCATGGCCGAGGACGACGAAGACGAGTGACTGTCCTCACCTGCCCAGGACTGGCTTTTCTACTGTCATGCATTCCAGAGGTCCCCGTGTCTCCCCGTTGTTGGTATGGCCGGAAATGGGGAGTCCCCCGACAATAAACTTGCTCACACGACTGGGATCAGACATTCTCTCTGTTGAGGGGCCAGCGTTTTTCCTAGTCGGTGCCGGGGGTCCTCTGGGGGCCTGAGCCACCCCCAGGTCCCGGGCCTCCTAGCTGCCTGTGCCCGGATGCTGACATGCTCCCTCGGGGGGCCCACTCTGCACCCCGGGGAAAGGCAGGCAGTTCTCAGTGCTGGGTCCAGCTTCCCAAGTCCCCGCCTTCCCTTGCCCTCCCCCGCCCCATCTCGTGTTCGCACAGACGGTGAGCTCACCCCGGGCCCGGGCCCAGCTCCCACAGGCAGGCAGCACAGAGCACACGCTCGCATGGCTGGGAGTGGGGGCCCCTGGGGCTTCGCAAGGGGCCTCCAGCCCTGGCTCCAGTTAGAGGGCAGAGTGAGTCACCCAGACCACTGCTCCTGGGCGTAAGTCACTGAAGCCCAGCCGGCGCTGCTGCGCCCTCCTTAGCCACAGACAGCGCGTGAGCCGACTCTGTCCCTTTAACGTATGCAGCCCAGGCGCCCGCTGCGGTGTGTGCTCAGTCACCGGCGACGCCACAGGTAGGTATGAATAGAGTAGGCAGGCGAGACGGTCTCCAGGAAGCCCACAGCGGGATCCTTGATGGTGACAGGCACATCCTTCGAGGAGCTGAGGGGGCGGGGAGAAGCTGAGTGTGTGCTCCTGCCGAGGCCACCGCCCCGTCCCCAGCGCTGTCCCCGGGCCCTGCCGCCGCTCTCACCGGTTCAGCACGACCACAACTGCGGAGCCGTCGGGACGCACCAGCGCCACCGTGTCCAAGTCGTTCTTCTCACTGGCCGCCAGCCCCACTCTCTGGGAGCCTTCCGGAATGAACTTGCTGGGGTGGGGACAGGCACCTGAGGACAGCTTCCACCCACCCTCTCCAGGGGGTCCTGCCAAACCCTTGCCCGAGCTGGGCCCTGGCCGTCCAGGTCTCTCGGGCCAGGCGCTGGCACTCCCTGCCCTGCAGCCCCGGCGTCAGCGCTCGTGGGCTGTCTGTCCGATGCCATCAGGTCACTTCCTGCCCCAGTGGTGCAAGGGGGACAGGTGTGCCCTCCCGAGTTCCCACCCTAAACACCTTCCTGTCCGCGTGTGGGGTGACGTAAGCCGGCATGGGCGTGCCCGCCCCCACTCACCTGAAGTGGCCGAGGTGGTAGAACATGGGCTGTTTGTAGAACGTGTCCTTGGTGATGTCCACGATGATGGGGCTGTCGACGAAGTTGCGCACCCAGTTGGGGCCCCCTTCGGGGTTCAGGGCCAGGTTCCAGTCGGTCCAGCCGACCACGTGGTAGAGGAGGTTCTAGGGTAGGGAGGGAGCAAGAGACGCGGCTTCACGCTGGGTCCCCGGATGGTGCCGTGAAGGGTGACGGGAACGGAGCTGGGCCGCGGCGCCTCTGCCCTGTGCGCCGGCGCTCTGTATCTAAGGCGACAGGTGTTGAGGGCGGAGCTCCCCAGAGAAGCTGAGAAGTCCCAGAGGCTGGCTCCGCCCCGGACCCAAGCATTCTGGGAAAGGGAGATGGGGCGCACAGATCTGGGAAGGGAGGGCGAGGCAGGGATCACGGCATCCCAAAATCTACCCCAAAGAGCAAGCCAGCTGAGAAAGTCGGGGGAGGGGGCCTGCGTCGGCCTCCGGTGAGCCTCGGAGGGGGCCGGGCGGCCTGCTTCGCGCGGAGGGAGACAAGCCACTCACCGTGATGATGCTGTGGCTGTACTGCATCCCGCGGTCCCAGGACCCCAGCCGCACACTCTGCTCCCAGAACTTGGAGCCCACACAGGCCTCTGAGGCGAAGAGCATGGTGTCGGGGAACAGGCGGTGTGTCTCCCCCAGGGTGGCTTTTGCTGGAGCCAGAAAGTCCAGGTACCAGTGTACAGCGATGCCATGAACGTGCTTAGCTGCCTGGGGGTCCGCCAGCACCTGTGCAGGGAAGAGGAAGGGCCCGGGGAGAGGGAGGCGCTGAGCCTGGGCCCTGCACAGAGGGTTCTCGAAGAGGCCTGGGGACCAGAGCGGTGGACAGTGGGATGACTGTGACCAGAGGAGGCCAAAGTGGCAACCATGGAGCTCCAGAGGGGGCCGCCACCACCACAGCACCCCGGGGTGCCACCTGGGCCTCTGGACCCAGCCCGGGGTGCTCTTGGGAAGCAAAAGTAAGGGCAGGGAAGGCACTCTGGGAGCCAGCTGTTTGCGTGGCAGATCTGGGGGCCACTAGGCCAGCACGGGGAGGTCCTGGGCCTTACCACCTGGGCCCAGTGGGGCAGCAGCAAGCGCTGGTCATCCATCATGAGCAGGCGGACGTCGCGGTGTGTGCTGTTGGCGAGGGTGGGGCCCAGGTCACGGGCGATGAAGTCCCGCTGGTGCTCGGGGGTGAAGCCCAGGCATTGGAAGGGGTACCCGCTAAGCAGCCCCGCGGAAGGCTCGTTCTCAGCTGTCACCGCCCAGAACCGCAACCTGTGCTCAGCGTAGGCGTCCAGGAACCTAGGAGGCGACGGGTGTGAGTGAGCATGACCCGAAAAGGGGACCAAGCCCCTGGGGAACAGGAGGCCCAACGAGGGGGGAGAAGCGGGGTCCCAAGTCTGAAAGGCCCAGAGGGTCGACAGGTGAGCTAAGGAGAGTCGCAACTGGACGTGGAACCAGGCTGGGACATAGAGCGGGGTGTCCGAGAGGGGACGCTGGTCCAGACCCCATGGCCTTGCTGCTCCCTTACTTGATAAAGTATCTGGCCCAGGTCTGGTGGTAGTGGTCCCCCGGCCGACCCTTGAGTGACCCCCTGCCATTCACTGCCCCATTGGTCTTGAGCCAAGTGGGCGCTGTCCAGGGACTGGCTAAGAGTGAGACGGGGCGCGGGGCCATCTCTAGGGCTTGGTGAATCAGGGGTATCTGGAAAGAAACGCAGTGAGGAGAGACACTCAGATGGAACACAGACGGGCTGGCCCAACCAGTGCATCAGGGCAGCCCCGCCCTCCACCCCCCCGGGGCGGGACAGCAAGGGCTAGCCTGTCCCTCTCAAGACTGCTCAAGCACGAGGCTTCTCAACCGCCAGGCGTGAATGCCACCAGACAGCCAGTGCTGACCTTGAGCTTGACATCCTCCTCTGAGAGGCTGAAGTTGTGCAACTCGAAGTCATCGGGAGTGTCGGCATAGGTGTAGGTGCGGATGGAGAAGTCGCAGCTGGCCATGGGTACCCGGATGATGTTGTACTCGATTCCTGCAGAAAAAGACCAAGATATGAGTGTCTGAGTCATCAGGAGAATGTGGGAGCCAGCCTACCCCTTGCCAGTCCTCAGCCAGGACCAACGGGAGCTTGGGCTTCTGGGTGGGAGCCTGTGGAGCCAGGCGCCCGGGGGAGCACAGGCCTCCTGAGCCCCAGAGTCCCCAAGCACTCAGCGGAAGATGGGTAGAACAATCTCATTTCTGTGGGCATCGAGAGAGGCCCCAAATATCAGGGATGGGTGGAAGTCAGGGTCAACGGAGATGTCCAAGTGTCAAATGCACTGTCGTCTCGTCCCCCTCCTCCTCACCTTCTTCAGAGAAGTATGATTTGAGTAGCAGATTCCGGGCAGGGGGCGACAGGGCAAGGATGTTGAGAGCAGCAGCATCTGTCATGGCCCCTCCAAATCCCTTCATTTGCTGGAACTTCTGATCCGGCTGCAGGGTCAGGAGCAGCCCTGAGTTCCCAGGCAGAGAATTGAGGATGTCAGTGCACAGAGGAGGAAGCCCGTGGAGACCACGAGCTGGCTCAGCTCCAGGGCGATCCCAGCCCGGCCCGGGGGGAGGCCATGGCGGCTACCTGTGCTCGTCCGACTGGCCTGGACAGTCCCGAGACTCAGCTCCATCCTGCGCCCACTGCGGGTGCTCTCATAGCGGCTGAAGGTGCCAGGGGCAGGCAGGGTCAGGGGGTCAAGAGAGTCACAGTATGTGGCATTGCAGACACAGACCACCGAGCTGTAGCCGAAGTTTTTGGGGATGCAGGGGCGGGCACCTGGGGGGGGGGAGGAGCAGGTGAGGGCTGAAGGCCGAAGCCGGGGGAAGGCATACTGGTCAGAAGGAGGGCCTGAACGCCGGTTTCAAAACCCCTTGCTGCACCCCTGCCCCAAGACTGCCTCAGTCACTCAAAAGCATTTCTTGAGGACCTCTTGAAGTCCACACCAGTTGGCCAGAGGCCACGAGAGGGTCACAAGGCAGAAGGGAGCATCGGGGCTACACCCCTCCTCGACTCGCTCACCTGATGCCCAGGACACTGCCTGAAGTAGAAGCAATCCCGCGAGGCTGGCAGTCAGGATGCCTCCCCTGCCCAGCGGCTTGGGCCGTTCCTGAGAACAGAGTGAGGAGTGGCCGGAAGGCAAGCCCCTCTCCACCCCTCGCCCCTCCACCGCCCTCCAGGGCAGCTCTCGGCTCCCGACGGGTGCCCGCAGCCTGGTCTCGCACCTTTAGGAGGGATGGTTCAGGCCCTCTGCTAGCGACGGCCTTCCCTCCAAGCCCTCTGCTGTGCAGCTCTCCGCGCAGCCCAGCCAGCACCCTCCTCCACCCCTCTCTCCACCCGTTTCCCCCTCGACTCCCCCTTGCCTCCATCGATCCCTCCATCAGAGCACCAAGAGGGCCGGAGTTCGAGGAGAGTCCGTCACTCACTGAGTTCCAGAGCCTGGATGGCCAGGATTCCCGGGGCAGAGACGAGCCGAGAGCCGCGGCCCACTCACCTCCCTGGAAGGACTCGGGATCTCCATCACCGGACAGGAGGACTGCAGGGCTCCCCAGCCTCGGAGGGGACAGAGCGCTTGCTGGATAGGAACGGAGATGCAGGAACCTGGGTAGCTCTAGACACCAGATTAGCCTCGTGGGTAATTTCGGCATAATGGAACAAATAGGTCATGTGATAACTACGGGAGGGTCACATGATACAGGAAGTGAGGCAACGGCATCCATACTTGTAAAGGGCGACTGGCTTCCCCGGGGCTGTCGGCGATTACACGCCCTGCGAAATCCCAGAAGGCATGTGTAGATGACAACTTTAGGAAGAATCTAGATCAGATATCTGAGTGGAGGATTGGAGGAAGGCTCCCGAACCCCAGAAGACGGAAACTACATTGCTTTCTTGAGAAAAAAACGTGATACTAACAAGCTGATACTAATAAAAAGAATTCCACTGTGCAAAACACTGGGGCGGAGATGATTAAGGTAGTCCTCACCCTGTAGAGGGGTGACGCAGGGGAGTCAGACGCCTAGGTTGTTACAGATAAAGGCAAACGGTGACAAGTGTGCGTGGAGGGACCCTCCACGGTGGGAGGTTATCCTGGAAGGCTTCAGGGAGGAGAAGGCACATAGTAAGCAGCAAAGTGCAAGGAGGGTGAGGCAGGCCGGGAGGCGGTGGTCTGCACCGTGCCCGCGGCCCCCTGGGCTCCCGTCACATGCGGGCGTGACACCTGCTTTTCGTTTCCCACGGGACAGGCAGGCAGTGGAAAGCAGCTGGGGAACTGGACGGGTTGTGCAAGGCGGATCCCCAGTGGGTGCAAGAAGGGGGTGTCGCTGCTGTTGCAGCATCGCACGCATGGGCCGTGTCACTAATGCCCCAGCAGGAGCGGCACCCACAGGCCGGACCAGCCCGTGCCCCACCCGTGAAATGTAGGTGACACCGAACCTCCCAGGGCAGTAACGCCTGGTGCAGAGGACGAGCTCGGCAGCCACTTGTTTGCTGCGTCATTTTGTTTTTTGTGTGTTATCGCAGTGAGTCTTTCTGGATACACTCCAGGTAAAATTGATAATGTGTCCTTCCAGCTTCCCGAAGCGCTCAGCAGCGTCTCCGTGAGGCCAGCTGGGCGCGAAGCCTGGCTCCCCACACGCACTGGCTGGTTGACCTTCAGTAAACGGCTCCGTAGCTCTCTCTAAGCCTCTGTTTCTCTGCGTGAGGGGTGACAGCTCCTACCTCGCAGCATTGTCGTGAGGTTTAGACACAACAGCGTGTGTGTCTAGTACGCTGCTGGGCACTAAATATGACAGCAAGTCAAGCCTGTGTTTACGGAGTTCTGTCAAGGAATATCTTACTCATCCCCTGCAGACGGCCTGACACAGGGTGGGGAGGTGACAAGCTGTTGAACCGCAGGGAACCATCATCACTGGGTCAGTATCTGCCCCATCCAGACTTCCTGTTTTTCCAGGAAATGTGGCACAGAGCTTGTTCCTGGCAGCTGACACCTGTATCTTACTTCCCTCTAGTTCATTCATGCCACAAATATTTCTTAAACACTTGCCCCTGCCTGCTCGGCTGGGTTTGGGGCCCCCTCCCTCCCAGTCCCTCTCTGCGGCAGCAGTTCGTGAGTCTCGTTTCTTCCTTTTATCCCTCAGTTTGTCAAAATCTTCCAGAGCGGACGCCATCACACCTGGTCAATGCCACCTGAAGCGATCCATTTCGAAGGACTTCACCGAGATAATTTACAAGTTTTACGGTGTGATGTTTGCCCTTGAGACTTTTTACATTTTATTTTCTAAATAAAGTTGGTTATTAAGGGCTAATATTTGTTGAGGATTCTACGCAACTTCGTGTGCATTAGACCCTTACCCCACTCTCCCTCGCTCTCACAAGGCAGATACTGTTATTTTCTCCATTTTAGAGACGAGGAACCTAAGACTCCGAAAGGTCATTCGATCGCCCGGAGGCCCTTGGCTACTCAGTGGCAGGGCCTGGATTCACGTCCAGAGTCCTGTGACACACATCGCATACTCCATGGGTGCCTCCGGTGTGCCAAATATGCTGGGCGCTGCTTATATTCAGAAGCCGCTGTGTTGGCTTTGTGGTTTTAAAATCAACACTCATTTTTTTACAGAGTTCAGACGAAGGCCACGTTGGCTTCTGCAGTGCTGACTACGTGGCAGCATTTCTGGGCCGCCATTCTCCTAAGGCGTCGGCCGGGGGCATGCCGCTTCGATAATGAAACGAAACCCAGAAGTCCCAGGTTCGGTGAGAAAGGTTGATTTTCAGCTGGGCAGAGGCGACTGTGCCTCTGTCCCCGGCCCCCTCTGTCCCCACCCTCGAGACCTCAGCCCGACAGCCCGAGCAGCCCTTTTTCACAGCAAGCATTTTCTAACATACGCTTTACACTCCTGAAACGAACGCATAGATAACGCGACTTACCTACATCCATAATTTAAAAGAATCAATACAGTTGCCTTAACTGGAATATAAAAGAAAAATCATCGGACTATTTTTTTATGACAAAATATGTTTTCGATAAGTAATGCTCAGGCAGGATTACCTAGGAGATGTACCTAGACCTTGCACTAACCTACATTGAATAAATTGGGATTTAATAGAAGCAAATGAATTAATAAATAATTTCAATATGTAATTTTCACATCATGTTCACAATACATAATTATCATTGTGCTGCAAGAACATAAAACATACTATAAATAGAAATGTTTAAAAGCCAGTTGTTATGAATAGGATACAGTATATCCCAAGTATCTATAAATTCAGTATTGAGTCTAAGCCTCGGCATTCTATAAGGAAAAGGATAGTCTTTTTAACAGTTTCTGAGACAAGTGGATACTGTCCTGCGTGTTACAGAACCATCTACCTTTCTGTCCACCATCCATGAAATCCTCCAGCCTCCCAATCGGGTCCGCACTAAAGACACACTTTCCAAAACGTCCCCTAGGGGGCGACAAGAACCGCTGCCCTAGGGAGTCACCTCAAACACCTGGGTCTCGCTGCTCGGCCACTAGGGGCATACCAGGTAGGTGGCCACAGAGGCGTTCCTCCGGCCCCTTTGCGCAGCACTTTTAAAAGACTTAGCTGAACACCAAGGGAGGAGAACGGGAATACCCCGTCCCGGTTCTGTCTGCCCCGGGCCCGGCTGCGGGCTCAGCTCTGATGGTGAAATCCAGCCCTGGTGATTGGCAGGTGCCGTGTCACAGGCTGCTTGCTAGAGGCCTTGGAGCAAGTCCCCAAGGAGGACGCCCCCTCCCAGTCCCACTGTCACCTCTGGCCAAACCAAAGAGAGACACTTTCTCATTCCATGATCAGCGCAGTAAGTGCTCAAAAAATACTGACTAGATGAATGAATGAGCAAACCTCATCAATCGGCCTAGAACCTGTCCTTTGAGCTCGAGTCTCCAATCTGAAGACACACCACTCCCAGTTCCCAACACCAAAAATGACTTCGTTGTCCAGTGAGAACCATTCTGCCTCTTATGAGGGTGTGCTTCGCCCTCGAATTCACCCGATTAACCAATTCTTTTCTTTTCCAGCTTTATTTAAAGAGATATAACTGACATATAACATTGTATAAGTTTAAGGCGTATAAGGTGGTGACTGGATACATGTATACACTGCCGAATGATCGCTAGCAGCGTTCGATTAACCAGCTCTTACAACTCTTAAACAATAACCACAGCATTCACATAAAGCCCCAGCAAAGGGGACGTACCTGACCTCACATGCCAGCCTATATTTTTTCTCGAGATGACAGCCAGTCTTCCACGAGTGGCCACTACATGCATTGGCCTGGCAAGTCTGTGTTATAGGAGACTGAGAGGCGGAGAAGTTAAATAAGTGGCAGAGTCGAGCCCCAAATTCAGATCTGGCCGACGCGGAGGCCCAAGCAGCCCTTGGTCACCACGTCACGCAGCCTCCCGGGTACTGTATTTTTAGTCTCCCTTAAGGTTATAAACACTCGCAGAGCAAATTTCACGGTTCCTATTTCTTTGCAACCTCGAAACTCTTTGCTCGGAGGCAAGCACAGCACCGGGGGCCGACGTGTGCTGAATGAACGGGACACGGCCAGCTGGCCAGCCACTCGGGTCCCTGCTCGCCAGTGTGTCGGGGACTGCTCTTGCTGATGTCTGAGCAAAGCAGTGGTGAACTTCAGGAAGAACGAGGCTGGCTCTGAACGCGAGAGTTAAAGTGACATCTGTTGGAGGGGACTTGGTTGAGGCCACCAGAAGTATGGATTCCAGTACTGGGCACCCGTGGGCCACTGTTCTGAGTTTCCCATGTGGGGCTGTAAGAGGCTCGCAGATGAGAACACTGTCATGCAGGTGGCAGGAAGTAGGACTGTCATCGTCACTCGGCCTTTCTTCTTCCCTCCAGGGACAGTCCGAGGAGTCATGTGTCCAAGGCTTCCACGTCTCGCCTTGCTTCCTATGGCCGCCAGCAACTCTTGCATCCCATCAAGGAGGGGCAACATGGAAGGGAGTCTCGGCGAGGGCACCAAAGTGACCACACAGGCTTAAACCCTCACATCGCTGTTCACTCAGTCAGAGGTACCGGGAAGTTACCTGATGCCCCGAGCTTCCGTTTGATGGAGGACTGATAAGAGGATTTAACGCGATGACGTGTGTCATGTCATCATTCACACCAGACTTCCGGAACGGGTGGCTACACTCGAGGAGCCCTCTCTCCAACTTCCCCGCTCTGCTCCGACACTGCTCTGGCCAAGGCCACCGAGCCCTCAGTGGCTCAGTCCACGGACGATGTCAGCCCTTACTTGACTTGACCTTGGCCTCGGCTGACACGTGGCCGCTCTCCTCCGTGACTCCGTGCCGCTCCCTCTCCTTCGCAGGCTTCCCCCTCCCTCTGCCCACCCGCAGCTGTCCTCAGGGATCACACCCCTCCAAAGAGACACCCCTGGCTCTGATTGCCTCTTAGCTGCTTCTGGTTCCTGCAGCTCCATCTCCTGGGCCTGATGCCACGTGGTGTGACCTCTCCTCTGGGTGTCTCACAGACACCTCGGCAGGGCCAGCGAGACATCAGGTCCCTCGGCCAAACCCGCTCTGTTCTCTTTCCCCGGGAATGGAAGCCCTTCCTGCCAGAGCTTGGGGCTCATTCTCACTTCTGTCCTCCCCTGTACCTTTCACACCATTATTTATCTCCTAAACCACAGAAGCATCTCTCTCTCAGGCTCCTGACCTCCACCTTCCTCCTCCAATCCGTTCTCCAAGAAGAACTGGCTGTTCTAAATAGAAATTCTGAAGCACCAGTCGCCCTCTTCAGACCCTTCGGTGGCTCCACACTGCCTTTAAGAGGGCATCCCACATCTTTGTTCCACTGTCGTTTGTCACCATATGTTCCAACCCCACGGCCTGCTGACCATCCCGTGCGCAAGCCCAACGGGCTGCCGTCCACCTTGCCTCTCCTCTCTGCCACGAGTACTTTCTTCTCCTCTCTTGAAAAAAATAAACAATTCCTCTTTCCATCCCGAAGACCTCAGCCTTAATATCGCCGCCATCAGTGCCATGTTCCCGACACCTCTGACTGGGTCGGGCCCCCTTGCTATGAGCCCCACAATTCACACATTCGACAGATGATAACTGGGCTTCTACTATGTGGCAGGCACCATTCCAGATCCTAGGGATACAGCAATAAATGAGATGATGAAGTCCCTGGCTGTGTGGAGCTTATGTCCTAGTGGTTGGTAGACAAAAAATTAAAAAATAATAATAATAATCATTTCCTGTGGCCATGAGAACCGGGAAGCAAAGTAAAGGGATACGGGGTGCTTGGTAGAGCCACTGAGGGGGATAATTGGAAGACACGACTTTAGAGAAGGTTGGGGGAGGCTGAGCTCTGCCAGTGAGTCCCGCCCTCAGCCCTCGGAAGCTGAGCAGGATTTTTCAGCTTCCTCCTCTGGGAACCTCAGGAGAGGGAACATTCAGTGCCCAGAAAACTCCCTCGTTGGGAACCCCAATCTCCACACCCTCTACCTAATTTCAGTTGTCTTGGCCACACCTCAACTTTCCCTGAGGCAGAGTTGTTATTGCTGGTCAAGTATTCAAGAAGCTTAGCAGCCCAGGCCATCTGTGGACGGTGCCCTTCTCTACTCCCTTCCCTCCTTGTAGGGCACCGCAGCTGTCCCCAAAATCATAGGGTCCCAGAGGTGCTTTCAAGGCCCTCTTCTGCCACTTAAGTAACTTGAGTTTGTTGAGGACCTACTAAGTGTTCGACCCCATGCGATGAGCAAGTCCCTGCTCTCAGGAGCTCATGTTCTACGGGGATGACACAGGATAATTTTTCGGTAGTGGTAAACGTTCAGCACAACCTGTCAGTGTGACAGAACTGGGGTGCTCAGCGAGACGGCGAGAATGGAACTATGACCCCAATTAGACAAAGGCAGTAGTCATGGGACAGGGCAACGAATGCTCGGCAAAGAGCAGGCGGGAAGGCTCTCGTGCGAGGCGGGCGGGGTCGGGTCGGGTCGGGTGGTACCCCACTTGTTTCAGAAGGGGCCTGGAGACAATGCGAAGCCATTAGGTCTGGGCAGAACCCCGGTGTGGCGTGATTTCATTATCAGTTTGCTGAGTGGAGAATGGATTGTCTGGAATAGGGGAAATAGATCGGTCCCTTCGGAGGCCGGCAGACACTGGCGGCTTGATCTGGCTGGCGAGGCGTGGATGGGTTCAGGATAGGATCGGAAGTGTTGGATGACGGGAAAGAATGAATGAGGGTGCGTCCCACGCTTTAGGAACGTGCGACTGGGCGAGTGCTGGTGCCACTTGAGGGGGCACAGGTGCTGGGGGCGGGAATCAAGGGTCGAGTTGCGGCCATGTTGAGGCTGAGATGCCCATCAGATGCCCATTAGAGATGTCGGGTTGGAGGTCTGAGCCCGTGGAGGGGTCCAGGAGGGAGTTATCCACCAATACATCGATGGCATTTAAAGCCACGGGTCTCGGTGGAGACCTCTGCAGACAGTGGGGGTAGAAAAGGCCCGAGGGGAGAGCCCTGGGCCCGCTGGTGCTCAGCAGCCCCGCAGCAGTGCAAAAGCTGCAAAGGATGGCGAGAGCATAAGGAAGTGGGGGGGATAAAATGCAACATCTCCGAAGACAAGAAAGGTTTTGAAAAAAGAGGAAAGACACTGATTATCTGAGTAAATGCTCCTTAGAGGTCAAGTGAGGTGCAGGCAGAGAAATGGCCAGTGGGTCTGATGGCTTTTGGTTACTGAGCGGTGGTGGGGAGAGGAAGCAGGAGCCTGTGGGAGGGAGCGAGGAAGCCCAGGGAAGGGAGAGAGAGAACGTGCTGCTATGAAAAGGAGCAGAGGTGAGGGGCAGCAGCCGGAAGGAAATGTAGGTGTCTCGAGAGCGTTTTCTTAACCATGAGAGATGCTAGAACAGATTTCAGTGGCGATGGAGAATGATCCAGAAGAGAAGGGGAAAACTGAAATTTATTGAAGGCTTACTTAGTGTGGTAAGAGCTTTACAAACATTCGTCCTCACAATAGATCAGGCGACTGAGGTTAAATAACTTGCCCAAGGTCATGCAGCTAGAGGTGGCGGAGCCGAGGGGCCACCCGGATTTTGGGCTCTTCATGCCTCACCACCCAGGTGCACAGGCACACAGCCCCCTGTGCTTACACACCCAGGACACGCCTTGCTCGGGCCATCGTGTCCCCGGCAGGTCAGAGAGAGCCGCTCTCATGCGGGGGGCACACGACTTGGCTATTTTCTCCTCCAATGCGGTGAGCAGCGGCATCTCCCCCACAGCCTGAACACCATGCATCACAGGACAGAAGCACCCCCAGGCCAGAGGAGCAGGGGCAAGCAGCAAGGGCCCCCAGAGGTAGGAGGGGAAGAGATACTTTTGGGGGTGTTCGGCGGGTTTCTTTCTGTGCCGGCCAGTGCGAGGGAATGCTGGGGGCTGCTGGTCCCAACCCGCTGGATGGAGCCTGTGGCGCCGGCATCCGTCCGGATCTGCTCCGTGGGGCCAGAAGCCCAGGTCAGAGCCCGGTCTCCCGGCTGCCCCCATTGAGGCTGAGGCTGTGGGGTCGGGCACCTCGCTCCAGCCGGCGGCCAGACAGGAGGCGCCGCAGGGAGGCGCCAGAGCTCAGATCGCCGCAGCTTCGAAGGTGGAGGCTCTCCCGGCCCGGCCGGCCCCACGGGCTCCGGGCCACCTGCAGCACACAGCGGCGGGCATCGGCGGTCCAGCCTGAAGCTCCAGGCTGTCCTGCGTATCTTCCCAGCTCCCCTGATGCCCACCTGCTTGTGCCCAGGGGCTCCACTCCCACTGGGGTCTGGGGCCTTCTTGGACATCTGGAGGAAACGAGTGACCAGGCCTCGGCCTGGCCAGCTGCCCTTCAGGTCCCCCAGGGAATGGGCAGGCGCAGGGCCTGAGGGCAGGGGGACCTTCTGGAAGGTGGGCACGGGGCGCCGTTTCTCGGCTGAACGGGCACGTAGCAACTTGGGGGCGGGGCAGCGGGCCAGACGGGAGAGGCAAGCTTCAGAGCAGAGCCCTGGGGAGAGAGAGGGTGGGTGGCACAGGAGGTGCAGACAGCTCCAGGTGGCATGCCCCCACCCCCACCCTGAGGCACTAGCCACGGCCCGACCTGTGTCTGCAGAGGAAACAGAAGCAGCTTCTTCCTCAAGCACTTTGGTATAAAAGTCCCTGAAGCCAGCTGGGAGGAGAGAGAGGCAGGACTCAGAGGGGGTACTCGGGGGCCACCGCGCCCGGCCCACCACCACCCTGGGAGAACTCAAGTCCAGAGCAGCTTTCACGGCCCCTGCACCCCACCCCCAAGCAAGGGGCCTCGTCTCTGCCCGCGGGTGGCACGGTGCGCCAGGCGGGCTGGGGCCGGCTCGCTCCCAGGCGTGAGCTCCCCGGCCGGCCCGCGGTGGTGGGCGTGAGCACCCCCGTGCCCTGCTAAGCTTTCGACCGCATGATGGCATTCCTGGGGTACCTGTGGTTGTGCTACTGCTACACCTGTTTTACAGGTGAGAACCTGAGGCCCAGGACCCGGCCTAAGCCGGGAGCTGTGGAATCGGGGGGGGGGTTCGAAAAACAAACCCCCCTCTTTTAGCCAAGCACGATGCCGTCCATGGCGCATTTCCAGAGGAACACTTGAGAAGTGTCTGCCGCAGGGTGATCGCACCCTCCCTTCCTCCCCAGGGACCCCAACTGTGTCGGAGGCCCTGGCGGGGATCCTGGGCCGCTGACTGCCAGGGCCTCTTCTGCTCTGGCGGGGTGCTCACCGGCGTCGCTGGAAGTGGGGATGCCCGGGTCACTGTGGGACCGCGGCAGCAGCAGCAGCGGGGGCGGGGGAGCCGGGTGAGGAGGCCGGCACCCGGGCGGGGTGAGGGAACCTGAGCTGTCGCTGAAGCGGCGGGCGGGCGCGCGCGCGTTTGGGGGCGCGGCGGGCCGGCCGCCTCCCCGAGGGGCCCGCCGCCTCAGCTCGGGGAAGCAGGGGCCCACCCAGGGCGGCCAGCCCTCCAGCCGGTGGCAGCTGCGCGCGGCCGCGGGGGCACCCAGTGCGGGCGGGGCGTCCGGGGCCGAGCAGGAGTAGGAGCGCGCGGCCCTCGGCGGCCGCCGGGGCAGCGGGCTGTCCTCGAAGGGGCCGCGCGGGCCGCAGTCCAGGCTGAGGCAGTAGCCGGCGCGGCTGCGCTGAATGGAGCGGAACAGCACGTAGTCCACGGAGCGCACGGAGCCCTGCAGCTCCAGCAGGCACGAGTCCTCCGACGGGCTGGAGCCCCCGGGCAGGTCGCCGATGGCCGACAGCACCAGAGACCCGCTGTCCATGGACACTGCGGACGGCAGGGGGCGCTGGGTAGCACCGGCCAAGCGCGGCCCAGGCAGTTCCTCTTCTCAGGCCACGATGCCACCAGCTTCATCTCAAAGGAGACAGGTAAGTCCAGCGTTCCCAGAAGCCACCGCCCTCGCTTGTCCCTACACCAGCTCGGCCTTAACTCCCTTCTTTGCCCCCACCCAGGCAGCCGGCCCTTGTCCACCGCGCCCACTTCCTGCTCACCATCTATGATGGAGGACACTCGCTCGTAGATGCAGGAGCCGTCATGAAGCTGAGGATCAAACAGAGTGGCCTGTGGAAGACACGGGGGTCCAGCGTCCAGCCCTACGCACCGATGCGGCCACCCCCCTGGGCTGGATAGAGCCCTGGAGGCCTAGATTCCAGTCCAGCTTTGTCACTTTGTACAAGTCACTTATGTGGGCCTCAGTTTCCACATCTATAAAACAGAAATAATAGTTCCTACCCCACCCACTTCGCCGGGCTCTAGGGAAGATCAAAGGTGACGGCGAGTGTGCCAGTGCTATGGGATCGTGAGGACAACGGCTGTCCTTGTCCAGTGCCTGCAGCTCACTCCTCATTCCGCTTTTCAGGCTCTACCCCAGCTTCCTGGCCCGCACCAAGCCGTTCTCACCTGGCTGTCTCCACGCAGCCCCATGACGGCCTCATAAGAAGGGGGGCAATCGGTAGGGTACAAGGGCACGGGGCTGTCCATGGAGCCATTGTAGGTGATGCTGGCAGGATGGAGGAGACGGTCAAAGCTTGGCCAAGAACTCCCCACCCACCCAGGCCTCGGCCCAGAGCCCCGTCCCCCTTAGTTTCCACAGCAGGACTCCGCCAGGCCTGACCTCTGCGCATCTGTTTCCGAGCTGCAGGTGTATTCTGGGGGATAGTAGGGAGGTGGTGGCACAGGCGGTACAAATTCCTCCAGGTCCAGCATGGTGTGTAGAAGAGGTGCTGGGGGCGAGGACGCACAGCCCAGAGGCCCCAGGGGGCCCGAGACTGAGCGCTCAGGGGCCAGTTGCTGGGGAGCAGGGAGACCTGTAAGCCTGGTTTCTGGGAATACCACTCCTCAGCGCTCCAGTGCCTCCTCTCCTATCTACATTTTCTGGCCCCGCCCCCTCCGAGAAGCTCAGTTCTGGCCCCTCCCTCAGGCAGAAGCAGCTCCTCCTCTCACCCTGTCCCCACCCAGGCTCTGCTCTGGCCCTGTCAATCTAGAAATTCCTCTTCTTTATAACCCATCTGAACCCAGAATCACCACCTGCTCTCAGTCCCCATCAGAACATCCGCCCTGTATCCCCACACCCATCTAGGACCTTCCTGACTCCGCCCAACTTCTAATCTCACTCTCACGTCCCCTGGCCTGGCCCGCAGCAGCATCACACACTGCTCTTATTCTGTCATGCCCCTCCTCACTCCCCTGGAGCCCCCTAAACATCCCGACAGTAACAGACACGCCTGAAAGGTGCCCCTGGCCCCTGGTGCTCAGAAGCCAGCGCTGTGGCCACCACGCCTTGACCCCAGCCCCAGCACACACACCCTTGCCTCCCATTGTGCCTCTCTGGCCTTGCCCCGGCCCCCCCTCACCGTGTGCACAAGGTCCAGAGAGAAGATTTGGATGCAGCAAACAATAGCCGAGAGGGTACAGATGATGGCGGCACAAATGGTGAGCCCGCAGACGCTGAAGAGCAGATTCTGGGGAAGGGAAGAGAGGAAAGAGGGTGTGAGAGGCGCCCGGGGAGGAGGGGTCCCACACATCCCAGGCCTGTGAGGACCCCAGGATGGGAGGCACAGCAGGGGAGGAAAGAAGGGCGGAAGTGGGGGTGCACGCTCACCTTGAGGGCCCCTCGGGCTTCATCACAGGTGGAGTTCGGGGCGACTTTCAGTTCCTGCCCTGAGTCGGGACAGGGCCGGAGGAGGGGGACTGGTGGGCAGCACACACAGACCTTTCCTTCCTGGTGGACGTGGGGATGGTGAGGCAGCCTGAGTCAGGACAGACCCAGGTGTGCCACACCCCCCCCAGCCAGCTCTCCCCGGCTCGCCCCCCTCATGTCTCACCATGGAGCAGTCCTGGAAGTCTCGGGCCAGCTGTGCGCTCTTACAGGAGAGAACAGAGCCGGCCATGCTGAGCATGACACACAGCACCGAGAGCAAGGAGAAGAAGGAGATCTGAGGAGACAGGGTGCCGATCAGGGCTGGGGGCTCCAGAGCGCCCCTCTCCACGGAGGCCGCCACCCTCCTCCACACACGCTCGCATCCGGCTGGCACGAACCGGAGAGCCAGGTCCCTTCTCTAGGGCATAAACGGGCATCCCCTCGGGTGCTGGGCGCCTGTCTCCCGGTGGGCACCAGACCCTGGCACCTACCACTAGAGTGAATGGCCGCTTCCAGGACACAATGCCAACCACCCCAGAGAACGCCAGCTGGGGAAAGAGTGGGCACCGGCTCAGCCTGGCAGCGGAGGCACCCGAGTGAGCCCCTCGCCACAGGGTGCACCCAGCCTCGTGAGGAGGGAGAGGGCCAGGAGAGGAGAGGGAGGAGAGGCCAGGGTTTGGACTGGCAGCTGCTGTGGAGGGGTGGGGCCCAAGGAGCCGCCCCCGCCCAGCCCAAAGACTGTGAACCCAACTCACCGAGAATCCAGCCCAAGACGGGCAGGACCTCTTGATACTCTCGGTAGTGGTGACGGAGGAGGCCACCATGCTGAAGGTGACCACCAGGATGCCCAGGAGCACCTGGGCCAGCCCCAGCGTGAGCAGGGCCTGCAGCCAGGGGCGGTGGAGGCGGAGGTGGGTAAGGCCCCGAGTGCTGGGCCGGCTGGTAAGCGAGCGGCTGGAGTCACTGGGCGAGGGCATCATGCCTGCCGCCCGGCTGCCTGCGCCTCGCTCCGCACGCCCTGGCGCGCGGGAGCATCTCAGAGGCGCCCAAGGCCCCGTCCTTCCTCCTCTCCACCCGACTCGCTCTAGAGCCCACCCCCTGGCTGGGTCCCCTGGGACATGGCCCAGGGACTCCAGCTGGGGGGGGGCCCGAGGGAGAGGCGTCACGGAGGGGCCGCGGAGTGCTCCCTCGCCAGCAGGGGCACTGGACGGGCACCGTGCCCGGGACGGCGATGAGGACGCTGGGGCACAGGCTCATCGCATCTCCCTAGGGAAGAGGGGCGCCGAGAAGGGCCTGTCAGGGAGTGAGGAGAGGGCGGCGGTCGGAACCCAGGGAAGGGTGGGGAGGGTAAAGACGAGGAGGATGGGAAAGAAATCTAGCAAAGAGGGGAGGGATCGGCGCGGTGACTCTGGAGACGCGGTCGGTGTGTCCCAGGAGCGTCCAGTGGGATCCGAGGCTGCCGGGTGGGGAGAGGCCACGGCGCCGCTGTCTCGCGGGTCGCCTGCCCCCCCCCTCCCCCCCACGCTCCGCCCCCCAGCTCGGGCTGCAGCGGTCCAGGACTGGCGGGGATGGGGATGGGACGGTGCGAGAGGAGGGGCGTGGCGGCGCGGTGCACCCCGGGAGTTGTAGTCAGGGCCAGAGACCCTGCAGGAGGGGGTGGGCAGGAGCAGGCGACCGCGCTGGCAGCAGCACGCGCGCGATCTGCCCCTTCGGTGAGCTCTCTCCCGCCCCTGCCTCTCCGCGGACCCAGGCCCGAGCTAACAGCCCTTCTGGTGCCCCCTGGAGCCCCGCCCAGCCCCGCCCAGGCCCTCAGGCCCCGGGGCCGCTGCGTTCCCAGCAGAGGCAGCGGCTCTTTCCGCGTCATCGGTGGCGCGGGGGAGCAGGGGTCCCTGGCGGCTCAGCGATCCCACACCCAACCAGGGGCTGCCCCCCGCTCTTCCTGCGCCGGCCACCGGGCACCGGGCTCGGCCGCCCCGCCCTGGCCAGCTCGCTGTGCACGCTGCAGCCGGGTCTGACCCTCTGACCCGCCGTCCCGAGTTCACACTCAGCTTCCACTTGGCCCCTCCTCGCTCTCCTTTCTCTTTCACAAGGCCTAGTTCCCAGTAAAAATTCCAGAAACGGAAATTTGAGATCCAGTTCCACTTTCTTTTTATTTAAATAACCGAAGCAACAGCCTTGGCACAGCAGAGGAAAGCCGGGTTGGGGGGTGTGAGAGGCGGCAGCAGTGTGGCCTGATTTGGCGGTGGGCGGTGAGGGGAGCAGTGTCGGGGCCACAGTGGGCTCCTGCACCCCTGAGCCAGGTTCCGCAGTCACGGTTGTGGGGCTGGGGGCACTATAAAGGAGACATCAAGTAATGACGTCTCACCAAGTCCCAGAGACCTCAGGGATGGGGGCCAAGTCAGCTCCCTCCAGTGGCAGGGCCAGTGCATCCCAGGCAGGGGTCACGGGGTCCAGAAGGCATTTTCGGCAGCCCCGGAGGCCGCATTGGCAGCTGCGGTTCGCACCGCAGGGTTGGAGAAGACACCAGCAGTAAATTCCTGCTGGGCCTTCTGGAAGCTGGCACCGGTGCGGCGGTACAGGGAGTGGATCTGCAAAAGGAGGGCTGAGATGTGCCAGCTCGGCCCAGCCAGCCGCCCCGCCCCGCCCCACCCACCGCTGCCCTGCCTGCCGCTCCAGCCTCTCCTCCGTGGCACCCCCCCACCTCAGAGGTCCATTAGCTCAGAACCCGCCCATCAGCCTGGCCCTCCCCAGCTCCTCCTGAATGTCGCCCCCAGGCCCCCGGGGACACGTGATCTCACTCTCCCGCCCCGCCTTCGACCCAGCCCTACCCGCTTCAGCATCACGATCCCCAGCACGGCGATGCCAGTGAAGAGCAGGGCCACCAGCAGCATGAGCACGGCCACCGCCGTGTTCGCCTTCAGCACCACCAGGGCGGAGATCCAGCCGCTGTCGGAGACGGAGCGCGGGGTGGTGAAGCGGCTGCACCCCGCCGGTCCGTGCCCCCAGCTTCTCCACTCCTTAGGTCCCAAACGGGCCACTCCCCACCGGCCTGGCAGCTTTCCGCGCACCACAACCCCAAACTACACCCACGGTCTTCGCCGTTTAATCCCTGCTAGCCCTTCCAGGCAGCCTCGCTCCCAACAGACCCTCCTGCTGAAGGTTCTCCCGCCTCTTCTACTGGGGGCATGTATAACTCCTCCAGGAAGCCCTCTCGGATTGACTGACCTTTTCCCCTTCAGTGTGCGCCTGTCTAGAGTTCTGCCTGGGCTCTCTACCCTGGAAGAATGTCTTGTCTCTCTCAGGAGAGTATATCCTGGCACTTCCCGAGAATAAAAAACACATTTCCTTTTGTTGAACGACCCCTTCTCTGGCACCCTGACTTGGCCTAGAGTGGGAGGAAGGGGTGAGGGTGGATGGCAGCCTCACGGACCTGAACCCCCAACCGGGGATGCCAATGGCCTGGAGGACAAAAAGCACATCCTGGGCGAAGAAAATGAAGAAGAAAACGAAGAAATTGAATGAACTGTCACTCCTGCAAGGAGAAAAGTCGGGGGCAGGGTAGGAGAAGAATTAGGGCTGGGTGTAGGTAATGGGGGTCCATCCACATTCCCCCACCAGCCCCCTCCCAACTTACCGAAAAGCCTTATACATGGGGCGGTACCAGCAGACGAAGGAGCAAGGAGTGAAGAGGAGGACCCAGAGGATGGAGAGCCCGAAGCCCGAACCATTGTTGGTCTCCACACAGAAGCTGGCCAGGCAGGCGAGGAAATTCAGGAGCAGAGCCAGAGTGCTGCCTGAGGGACGGGGACAGGACGATGGGTCCTGCAGTGAGAGCTCCTTCCCCTGTAAGCCCACTCACAACCTTCACCAGATGGCAGAGTACGGGAAGGGGGACAGCTTCCGCCTTCATGGAACCCTCAACTCGACAGGGGAGGAAGAACAAGCAAATCTCAATTACGTGTAATTTCCTTTGCAAAGACATTTAAAGGATTCAGAATCTATCTATGCATGAGGACAAGGCGAAAAGGGAGAGGGTGGACATACGTTTGCTAGAAAGCTGGAGAATAAGTTCTAAGTCCTAGAAAAGGAGTTGCCCAGAAAGATCCTGGAGAAATTAGCCTTGACCTCAAACGCTAAAGAAAGGTGAAACATCTAGTTCTAAGTGAGTCGGCTCCAGATCAGAAAAGATGTACCAGCTACTGCCGGTAGTCTTCCTCCAAAGAGAGTCCTCACTACTCACACATCCAGAGGTAGTACATGGTGGATACTGTCTTCTGATATTCTTGGGGGATCTCCATGGAGATGTCCTGGAAAAAGCAGGGCTGAACTGGGCAGAAAGAAGGCAGAGGTGGCCAATTGTTCTGTCGAGCTGTAAGGCAGAGAGAGAGAGCAGGAGGCCCCCAGAAGTGAGGCAGAGCCCAGGGAGAGAATCACTCCCCCACCCTTCCACCCCCAGGTCCGCTGTTCTAGCTCCAATCTCAGGTCCAAGGAGACAAGGGAGAGGAGCAAGAATGATAGTATCACTGCCGCCAACTCGGAAGCATTGTGCCAAGCACTTTGTCTAGATGGCCTTGTCTAACACCCACGACAGCCCCGTCACACAGGTACAAACGGGGTTCTCATTTTACAAGTTCGGAAACGGAGGCACTCAGTATTCCGTGACTCGCCTGAGAGCTCCCGGTTCATGAGCAACAGCGCCCAAGTTCAAACTCGGCAATCCGGCCCCAGCGCCCACGCTCTTGGGCTTTCTTCTTTTCGCTCCTTCAAAACTGCGAGACGCCCGCCCGCCCGCGCGGGGACCCACTCACGGGCCGCGCCCCCGAGGGCGGCGTGCTGCAGCTCCCGCTCCCTGCGATCCAGCTCCTCGGCCTTCCGGTTGAGCTCCTCCTGCTTCTTCAGCAGCTCGGCGGTGGCTGCTGCAGCTGAAGCCTGCCCAGCACGCGCAGAGGGAGACGTTGAGTCCCAAGCCCCAGGGCTGGCCCTGCGCCCCAGGCGTCACCCACACCCCCCTTTACCTGAGTGCTGTAGGAGCCATAGTTCTTGGGCTCCGTGGGGCTCAGCTTTCTCGAGGATTGCAAGGCGGGGGCCGCGGGTGGAGGCAACGGGGCAGAGGCAGGAGGCTCATAGGCTGGTGGGGGCTGTGAGTTTAGCAAAAGCCTCAGAGATCATCTGGTACCCTCCCCCCCAACACTGGACCCTGGAGTCCGCCTGAGCACCCTGAGACCCAGAGCTCACTACCGAAGGCAGCAGCCCAGCTCTTAGCAAGCCGGTTCCTGTGTTTTTATCAGAGACCTCCTCCCTCAGCGCCCTCCTGTCCAATTCCTCAGCCAAGACTCAGAGAACTCATCTGTTCTACCTCCTCCCTTAACTTTTATTTGAAACTCTATTCCCCATTCCAGCAGGACGAAGAGGTCCAGTGCCCCTCATTCCTTGCCTTCTAATCACACACCTAAGCAGGGTCTTTTTCTCACCTCCACCCAGTTCCATACTTTATTTTCTTCAAAAAAGCCTCCAAAGATGAAGGTCAGGCCCTACCAGACACCAGACTCCAGGTCCTCCCGGACCACGTTCAGAACTCCAACCGGATGGATGGTTGGCCCTGGTGTCTCCAGAAGGATCAGGTACCCCGGGCAGACTGATCTCTCTCAGATCACCGTGCGTCTTCCTTCCTTTGCGTGCAGAAAAGCCCCCCATCCCTGTACCCCCACCGAGCGGGCTTACTGGCACACCCCCCCTTCCTGGCCCTCTGTGCTCCCCAGAACCTCACCTCTGGGATCTCAAAGGGGTTGTAGACGTCAAGGGTGGCATACTGCGGGCTGGGTCGGTGCTGGATCACAGCTGGGTCCTGCGGGCAGAGACCTGGGGGCTCAGCTGGCACCCGGTGCCTCCGGGGGACCTCGCAGGAGCCTCTTCGAAATTGCCTGTGGCTCCAAGGGCCGCACTGTGGGGGCCACGCTGTTGTCCCGACATTTGATCCAAATCCTTCAACCCGCACTGCCAGGACCAGCTCTTTGCAGGGACAGGGCAGGCCCGCCCCCCCGGTGCTCACTGGTCTGGAGTCGCCGTCACCCCCACGTGGCGGGCCGTCCACGGACCAAACGGCACGAATGGAAACACGAGTTAGCCCCATCACCCAGGACCGAGAAGAGTCAACCCAGTAGCGCACAGGAGGCCGGCGCAAGTCACCTGAAAGGGGTTGTCGAGCTCGCCGGGCTCGGAGAACGGGTTCCCACCGTCTCTGTTGTGAGCCATATTTGCACCGCGGCCTAGGCCGCCCCTGCCCTCCACGCCCCTGGCGCGGCGGTGGCGGCGGCGGCTCGCGGCTCCCTCCGCTCGCGTCGGTCCGCCCCGCTTCTCTGTGCACAGATTGGCTGTACCCACCGGAAGGGTCACAAGGATCCCCGCAGTAGCAGCAGGTTGCGCCTGCGTCTGAGCTACAGGCAAAGCGGAAGTGTCCCACGTGACACCTTTAACCCGGTCCCGCGGGCCAAGCACCGCCCCTCTCCCCCACGTGACTCCGCCCCTCTAACGAACTACACCCCCCAGCAGGCTGCGCGTCAGAAACCCGGCGCGCCCCGTCCTCCCGAGGTGCACGACGGGAGCCCGACGGGCCGCGGCGGCCTCCCGGGAGCCGGGTCCCCCACGTTTTCTCGGGTCGTGTTTCTGGCTCTCACCTGGGTCCGGCCTAACGGCTGCGGAAGCCGGACCTTCCCCAGGCGTCATTACTCCGGGTGAAAGGCGCGCCGCCTTATGACCCAACTCCCTAACCCGCAGGAAATGTCATCCCCTCTTCACCACCCTCCCGAGACGCTGGATACACTGGGGCATTAACTGGTTGATTCTGGAGGGTAAGACCGAACGCCCTTCCCATTCAAACTCAGAAAGGCCGCCAGTCTTCTCTCATCCCTCCGCCCAACACCCCCAAACCTCAAACTCCAGGGATGCAGGTCGAAGCACGTCATTTTATTTCACAAAGACTGTACAAAATTCCTTATAAAACATGGGATGGATGCCACCTGGTTACCTCATTTTGCCCCCGACCAACTCAACTGTGAAGGGGCAAGTGAGGGTGGGAGAGCGTGGAATGGAAGAGGATTATGTACAAGGCAGGGTACAAGCTCTTGTATTTACACTATTTCACATATTCACAGATACACAGGGAGCCAGGAGGAAGGAGTGGGCTCCGGCTCTGTTCTCTTGTATAAAAAAGCACCAGTGTCCTGGACTGGACGCCCACTGCCGTTGGACGTGCAGGGGGGCCCAGGGTCTGATCGTCACCGACTGATATCCCGACTGGAGTCCCACAACTTGGCGCTGGGTGGCTCGGCCCGGAGGCGGGCGAAGAAAGGGTGCTGAAGGGCTTCGCCCAAGGTCAGCCGCTTAGCAGGTTCATACTCTAGCATGCTTTCGATCAGATCGAAGAGCTGGTGGTGTTCCTCTGCCTCTGAGGTCAGATACCGCTGGTGGTGGAGGGCGGGGAAAAGGTGAGGCGCGGCGCCTGGCAAACCCCGCCTTCTTCTCCAAGGCCCTAGCTTCCGGCTGGGAGGGCCGAGGCTCCGCGGGCAACCGCTACAGACGCTACCCTACCACAGCCACACGGCAGCCGAAGCTTCTGATCTTACGGCCTAACCCACCTCCTAGCACAATTACTCCTTCACACTCTTTAAAAGTTCTTTCTTTCTACTTGTATATCCTTGTCAACTTCACGAACCTTCTTTAGCTCCTCATTTTACTGTAGGTGCTTCAAAGGTAGTTTATTCTTTCCCGCCTGACTCAAGGAATCCAGGACATGGCTTTGACCTCTGGTAGGCTCAAGAAAGACATGGCTGTCTAACCTTACCCAGCAAAACTGCTCCCTCTTCTCTCTCTTCCATTAACCAAAGATGTCTTCTTTCCGTTTTCCTCCCCTTCTGTCCTAACCCTCTCCTTGTGAAATGCATTCCAGAAGCAAAACACCTCTGGGTGGTGGACACTACTGATTCCCAGCCTGGCTCACCCGCAGCGGTTTGCAGTTTTCTCGAACGTAGCGCCCGGCCGACGTGTTCTCATCCCAATCCAGGCGACCCCGATAAAAATATTTCTGCTTCCTAGAGGGGAAGGGGAGGTTGAGGAATCAGGAGGTTCCTCTCGGTGAGGGATAATTCCCTTATTCCCCCATCTGAGAGTAGCTGGGGGGAGGGAAGGTGTCAAAGAAAAAAGAGAACGATGTGATGTAGACCAATTTTGTGGAGAGGGAGGGAGAAGGGTGAGCCCCCCGCTCGAGGCTCACCTTGTCTTCCGGACCATCCGGGAAGGGATGGGGCCCAGGATCCTTTCCATCATGGCCAGGTGCTCTCTGTTGTCGTGGGTCTGGGGAGGAGAGCCGGGGAGGGGACGCTGAGGGATCGCTGCCAGGCAAGCAGGCAGGCAGGGTGGAGGAGCGTGCGGGCAACACAGAGAGCCGGGAGCAGAATGCCGGTGGTCACCCGGGCACCCGCCACTTACCTGGAAGAGGGTGAAGCCAACATAGTACTCGAAGACGATGCAGCCTATGCTCCACACGTCACAGGGCTGTGACCAGCCCAACTCTGGGTATGAACGGGAGGAAAAGGCGTTATGAGGCTTAGGGGGTGCCACCCTCACCCCACACCCGCCCGCATAACTGCCCCCTTACCGAGGATGACCTCTGGCGCTCGGTAGTGGCGAGTGGAGACAATGGTGCTGTGGTGTTCGTGGTCGAAGGTGGCACTGCCGAAGTCCACCACCCGCACGGCCGTGCTCTTCACGCTGCGCTCGTCCCGCTTCTAGGCACAAACGGGGGGGGGGGGGTGACCCGCTGCACACAGGCCGAGATGCCACCGCTCTTCTCTAAAGTGTCATTGAGCCTTAAAAAGCAACTGTGACCTCCTGCCTGCTCCCACAGGTGCCAAGAGTCTCCTGCCGCAGCCCCGCCCCTCGGCACAGTGGGGCAGCCGCTGCGGGGGAAGCGGGTTGGGAATGACCACTGGGCGGAGTGTCCGCGACTGGGGACCAAGCCCGAGAGCCTGGGGAAGGCAGGGAGGGGGGAGGGCGGGCCTCCTTGGGTGAGAGCTCCACAGCCTCGTTAGCCAGGAAGCTGATCTTTCCTTACAAAAAAGGGGGAACATTCAAGTGAGAAACTTATGAGCATTTCCGCTCGTCTGGAAAGTTATCTGCGGTCCTTTCTCCAATTTCTTTCCAATCTAAGTCTTCTTAAATCTCCCCTTCAATCTACTTCGGCACTCTGGTTCACTCAGAGCACGACGGGGAGAAAATGTGGGAGAAAGGAGTGCCAGGACAGACCGGGCCAAGAGAAGGGCGAGGAGGCACAGCGGCCTGTCCCCGCCGGCCACAGGGGAGACCCCGTCTGCCTTACCTTCTCCAGGTTGTAGGTGAGCTCATAGTCTGAATTCACAAACAGAATATTTTCAGGCTTGAGGTCCGTGTGTGTCAACTTGTTATCATGGAGGACTGCAGGGGAGAAGGCCAAGTCAGGGTTGGTCCAGGAAGCCAGGGCTAACTGGCCCCGGCTGTCCCCATGCTTGGTCGCCTAGCTCAACGCTGGTGAGGAGGCAGGTCCAGGTCACTAGGTTGCTTTCTGCTCTACATCTAAATGAGAAGCCTGGTCTAGGGTGACCTGCGCTTAGTAACCTGAGATACACGTAACTGTCGACTGTGTAGTTTGCTATGGCTTTATTTCTGCACCGACTCTGACGTGTGGGTGTATCTGACAGCCTATGAATTCACCTCTGCAGAACTGTCCTACCTCAAAGCCAAAAGCAGCTCTATGTGCTGTCGGGTCCCTACCTGGCCCCTGGCTGCACCACTCCCTGCTCCCACCTGCTTCACCGGGAATGGAGAGCGTCTCAGCTCAGATGCACATACACCTCCAGCCTGAGGCGTTCTTTTGTCCCTTTGTGCCTGCTGCCTGCCTTATGCTCCCAAGGAAGGGGAATGAAGGGAAAAAGAGGCATGTAAGTGCTCTGATTTCAAAGGCTTTGTTTTTCAGCTCCTGTCTGTCTGGATATCAAGTGAGAGCGATCAGTGATGGCGAGGACATTACTCAGAGAGCTAAGTCAGAAGAGGTGTCAGCTTGACAGTGAATCAAAGAACCACAGGTGAGCAAGCTGTTTAGGGGCTTCCCCAGCGCACAGCTGAGGCAGAAGTCCAACGGGGGGGCAGGGGGCTGCCCCAGAGTCCACCTTGGCCCGCCACACTCACACTTGACAGCCTGGCACAGCTGGAAGGCCATGTGGCGCACTTGGTGGATGGGGTAAGGCAGGTAGTTGTTGTCTTTGAGGAAATCGAAGGTGCTAAGGCCCAGAAGCTCAAAGGAGATACACATGTGACCATGGTAGTCAAACCAGTCAAACATCTGGACACAGAGGCTGAGAAGAGAGATGGGGGAAGGGGAACGTCTGATGAGCTCCCATCTGCCCACCAACCTCCGCCAAGGAGGGGCTGCACAGCAGTGAAGTCCACGCGCCTGCACACAGACACGCCAGCGAGGGCCACCACCAAAGTCAGCTCGGCTACAGAGCGGCCTTCCTGGTACACCCAAGGGGAGACGTACTACCTACCGGGCTTCGGACCATTTTCCTGCAAAATTTTATATAGTTAATTCCGTTTGCTGAAGAGCTGGTGAGTGCCAGGCTCCAGGGTCGACCCTAAATTGTCAAATCCTCACTCCTAAATCCTGACCCCGCCTCCCATTTCACACATCATCAGGCCCGTGTTTATGCTGCTTGTCCTTTTACGTCTTTGCTTAACGATTTTTCTATATTTGGCCTATGAAATGTGTATGAACAGAAACATTACATATAATGTCTATGGCCTCATCAGCATAGTTCTAGGTACTGGAAGTTCAATTAGCTTTTTGATGAAAATGTCGATTCTCAGGCTCAGGGTCCTTCTGGGGGCAAATCCCTACCGAGGCCACCCTGGGCCAGACCCATACTGCAGAGCCATCTAACTGCCCTGAAAACAAGGGAGGTGGATTAGAGACCCTCCTTCCTACTGTAACGTTCTACTCCTCTAAGATGAGGCACAGGTGATGAAGGGAAGGGAAGGGCCAGGGCTCCCCGCTCCCGCCCCTGCCCCCCCGGGACCTAAACCAGGCCAGGAAGGCTTCCCTGGGCAGGGTGGGGCCTTGCACAGCCCCGCGTTCCTCTGCCCACTTACTTCTTGTTGTCCGGGTCCTTCTCGTTGATCTTCTCCAGCACGTTGATCTCCAGTCGAGCTGCTTCCTTGTACTTCTCCACGTTCTTGATGATCTTCAGGGCCACCCGAGCCCCTCCCCTACGGGTCAGAAGAGGCTTTTGCTGGGTTCCTGAGAACGTCTCCAACCGAACGAGGCCAAGAAGTCCTACGTCCGGCTAACTGGCGACAAAGCCTGATGAGCATCACTCCCTCTCTGCGCCCAGCGGGTACGGAGGTGGGTGGCTGACAGTTACCTGCGATGATCGACACACTGCACGACTCGGCCGAAGGTCCCCTCTCCCAGGGTGCTTACGATTTCATCTGAAATGAAAAAGAGCAGGGTCGGGGAGAGGGAGGGAGAGAAGGTGGGGAATGAGCTGAGTTGGAAGAAAACAAGGTACGGCGACCTGGGGTGAGATGAAGGAAGGGGAACAGATGCAGATGGTCACAGGGGAAGCGAACCCCTGCGTGACCCCCACCACCTTTAACCCAGGGGCCGTGAGAGCTGGGAGTGGGCGGCAGAGGTCAATTCTCAACAGCAACTCAAACCACCCAGATAAGCACCACCACTGAGAGAAGGCAAAAGAGGCCGTGGCTCGGGTTGGCTCGGGACGTTGGGATGGCTATGGGACCATTACAGGCTATAGGATTGTTACGATTTGGCTTGTACATCGCTCTTGTAGCCAGTCCCCGACGTGGTAGATGAGGTGGCCCTCAGCGTCGTCCTCTACACTCTTGGCTCTCCGGCTGCTGTGCTGCTGGCGGGGGGCGGGGGGGATCGGAGCAAGCCAGGTGCCGGAGCGGGGGCCGGAGGGAGGCGGGGTGGGTGGTGGAGGGGCCACCGGTCACAGGTGCCCAGCCAGGGGGGACAGACGATGATGGGGGACAGTGGAAGGGAACACGTCAGATGCGGTAAGGCGGATCGGGGTGAGAAGAGAGAGCGGCGCATAACCCCAAGTCCCAAACCCGGAGCGGGAACGAGGAGAGGCCCAGGCAGAGCAGAGAAGTGGAGTCACTGCCAACGTCACCCACACCCCCACGCTCCGCACAATGCCCTTCCAGGCACACACAGCTGTCCCCTGGCCTCCACCCAAGCCCACCTGCTAAGGGGGCCACGGAGCCCGGGGCTCGGGGAGAAAGGCAGTGCACAGGCAGGACCCCGTGCGAGGGCGCAGGCCTCTGGGGCAGGAGCTGCTCGCAGCACGGCGAGGCCAGCACGCCAGAGAGGGTGCTGGGTCACACGGGCTCTGCGCTCATCCGTCTCCAGAGTGGACTGCAGGGCCCTCCGCGAGCCAGAGCACGGAGAACTCACGCCCACCTCCAAGTCCATGCCCGCTGCTCGGCTCAGCACAAGCACACCTCGCACTTACCGGGGTCCCGGAGGACTGGGGAGAGAAAGGGCCTGGGCGGGCACTCACCGAGGACGAGCGGCTGAACGTCCGGCTGCGCCGCCGGCGCCGCCTGTGCCTCCTCCGGCTGCTGCGCTGGCTGCGGTAACTGCTGTCCTCCCGGTGGTACTCGTAGGAGTGGCGGTAGTCCGTGTCGTAGTACGCGTCACCCCGATCCCGGCTGTAGTCATTGCGCCTGTAGCTGCCACAGTACCGCCGGTCGTACGCTCTCCGATCTGACGAACGGTCATCGTAGCTGCCGTGGGATGATAAACACCCATTAGGCCACACCATGCGACGAGGTCCTCCCTCAGTGAGGACAAAGAGCGTTGGCGGAAAGACTGCTCTCAGACACTCGTCAGGTCACTGAGAGGACCAGGAGCTGGAGAAGCAAGTACCGAGCACAGGGCGGGTGACCGCCTGCCCGTCAGCAAGGCCTCTGAAGGGACAGCTGTGGGAGTGCTCCCTCTGGGGCCTCCTCCCACCCTCCAGCGGTTCAGTGGAAGAGCCACTTCATGCTTGAGCCTGTCCTGACATCCAGCTTTGCTCCAAACTGTCCCTAACCCATCCCTCCCACTGAACACGCCGCTAAGTTACTGAAACCACGCAGACTAACCCTGTCCCGTCCAGAGTCTCACTGGCCACCTGCAGCCCAAGGCTGCACCGTTTGCATTCCCTTTGCTTGCACGTCGCGTCCTGCAGAAGACCCCCCGAATCACACCTCCCGCCCCACCCCGTACTGTACTCTGCCTCCGTGACGTCACTGGACACCACGATGCCGGTGGCTCGTCTTGTCCTCCACCTGAGCATCCCCTTCACCCAGCTGCTTAGCAGGTACCCGATCAATGCCCGTCCGACGAACGCGTGAGCGCACGCCGAGGTGAGGCCTCACCTCCGGGAACGGACGTGGTAGCTGTCTTCCCGCCGCCGCCGCCGTGTCCGGTCACTGCTGCTCGACCAGGAGCGGCTTCTTCGTCTCTTATGCTTTCGGCTCCGGTAGTGCTCATGATAACTGCCCCGGCTGCCTCGCTCTGAGGAGCGGTACCTTCGGGGGTGAGGCATCTGGAAGCGAAGGGAAAGCAGAAATAGTGAGGAGAGCTTCCTCCCAGGGCGGGCTGCTCCTCGGGGGCTAAGCTGCTTTCTGATCTTGATTCTTTCTCCTTGTCCCGCCCACAGCCTCCTCGGTCTCCCCCTGTGCTCACAATTCCTCAATGGAGTATATACGCACTGACTACCTCTGGCTGCAAATTCTAGGAAGCCTCCCCTCGCCCCTCAATCCCTTACTGACGCCCCACTCAGCGTACTGCTCTGCTCTGACTTTCCTCAAACTTCGCTCCAGGAAGGCCTTCAGGCCTGGGCCACGGCTCACTACAAGTGAGATGGTGCCACCGGTGGAGACTGCCACAGCTCGTCCTGGGCTGGGGTCTAAGACAGATCTGTGCCATCTGAGTTCCCCACAACTGGAGAATAAAGCTTCAGCACAGGGTATTAAGACAAATGTTTTACAGTTCTTAAGAGTGTATCTTATCTTTCCAAGGAGATAATGTGTATCCTGAGGGCAGGAATGCCGTTGACCAGGTTTCCACGCACAGTAGTTCACAGGGAACATAAGCAAGGCCTAGGGACCAGGATCTGGCCCTGTGAACCGTCCTAATCATCCCTCACATCTCTGGCCAAAGCCCCCTTGAGAGCTTTTTATACAGGAGGCCCAAAGGTGCAGTCAGCTTCCCATCTGGCCCCTCCCCTTTTGTGCTTAAGAAGCACAGAATAACTCGTTTTTAATTAATACCAGCACTACTTGGCTAAGAGCCAGCCACTTTCCAATTATTGAAATTGGAATGGCATGGCGAAGAAATCCTTCTTTTCCTTCAGGGAAAAAATCAGAAAGAAATCACTGTCACAATCCAGGAAAGTGAGGACAGGAGAGCAGAATGAAATGAAACAGGCCCAGACACAGAAAAGTATTGGGGGGTGGGTAGGATTCAAAGTGGAAAAGCAAATGATTCTGACATCTGGCTCCCCCCACCTCCAGCTACTTCTTCCCAAACCCCTCAAATCGAGGAGGGTGATATTTTATTCCTGGCCTAACAGGGAAACCGAAAAGATGAAAGCACAAGGTTCTCCCAGGTAATCCAACCTTGTTTAACACAGCCACATAAATGTCACCTTGCCACATACCGAACTGACACCAAAGTTCCCCGCAGGCCTTCCCCCGCAAAGCATCTCCAGTCTACAACCTTTCTCACTCAAAAGATCCAGAACTACTTTCTGGAGTCAAATTTTTTCCATATCCTCCAAGTGACACGGGGGTGTCTTCTCCCTCGCCAGCCTTGGCCCAACTTTGACATTCTCCTCTTCCTCGTCTCTGGAACCACTCCTATCCCTACTCCATCACGCCTTCTACTCTGGTCCCTCCCAAGTTCCCGGTAGCTCTTCTCTAATACATCTAAGGCAAGCCGATCTTCCTGCACCCCAACTCCCTACTGCTCACCTGGGCCGCCCCGCAGGTCTTCAACCCTCCTCCTCCCAATCTCGCCCCGGCCCCGTGCCCCCAATTCGACCCAATGCGCGCCCGCCCCGCCGTCGCCATCTTCCCGCGCGACCCCGCGGCCCACCAGCCCGCGCGCTCACCGTTCTGGCGGCGAGGCCCGTGCGCTTGTCCCACAGGAAGTCCGTGATGGCGGCGGCACTGCGGCCGGAGTCCCGGCACCCCCGCGGCAACGAAGTGCGGCTCCACCCCCCCGACCCGAGACCCTAGGACCTCCCGCCTCGTTCCCGGGCTCCGCTCCAGTCCCGCCCGCCCCGGCTCCGTCCCCGCCCCCAAAATCCGCTGGGCGCCGCTCGCACCGCCCCCGCCCGGGGCCCGATCCCAGCTGGGGCTCCGGCTCTGGCCTCTCCGATCCGCCGCCGCCACCGTGAGCGAGCACGCACGCACGCACGCACGCACGTCCTGCGTCGCTTCCCAGTTGCCCTGGGGCTCCGCCCCCAGGGCCGCGCAAGCCGCCGAGTCCTCGCAGAGCTCGCGGGCGTCCGCCAGTGAGGGTTGAGGCGGTTCCGGGGGCGGAAGTTCGTGGTGATGGAGAGGGAGTCGCTGGGGCTCAGACCCGCTTCCTGCCCTTTCCTATCCCTCCTCAGTCTTTTGCCCTTCTCACGAGGCGGCTCGCTTACTTAGTTAATTTGGAGGTTTAAAAGGAAGGCTTATCAGCTAGGGAGTTTCTCCGCTCCGCAAACCCTTTGAGGCTTGCCGGTGAGATCTGATTCTCCAAGACAGCCTGTAAATGTCCAGTTCTTAAAGCAGTTCGGCTACCCAACCACAGCAAAGAGGGACTGCCGTCTTTTGTCCTAAACAAAAGCTGTGTACATGGCCGGGAAGGAAAGGTTTGAGAAAGGGAGGGATGGAGACTCGGGTGCCAAAAAAGGGGAAATCACAGTAAGAGCTGTACGTTACCTACTTACACATAACATGAGAAGTGTAAGTCGAGTGAATTGAAAAAAGAGGAGAGAGGAGAGCTTGAGACAAAACGGGCAGAATTAGAGACGCTATAGAAGGAATTGAGACGTAGATAAAAAAGAACCTGAGGATGACTAGATTAAAGTCAGAATATCAGGGGAGCTAGATGGAAGCTTGTCAGATGGAGATTAGATCAGTTAACCAGAAATGGTTTAGGAAAAGTTTCCTAAAATAGAAGAGCCAAGGTAATGAAGGCGCTGAGAGGACAGTGGGGAGTTCACTTCCTCCTCCAAGAACACTATGCGTCCAGCACCGTGCCAGGTGCCAGGCTTCTGTTCCTAAGCTCTAAAGTCCGGTGGGAGAGAAAGACCTGTAAACAGACAATGGCGGCCTTGTGGTTGGTTATGGACACTGTTGGAAAGCTCTAGACTAACTCCTGCCTGGGGAAAGGAGATTTGAAATGTGTCTCTAGGTTTCCTAGAGATCTAAACTAGCTGTTGTATCCTCAGCTTCCATTCCGTGACGGGCAGAGTCCATTTGGTGAAGGTGGGTAGAATGAATTCGGAAAGTGAAATACTAGGGTGAGCAGTATGGAGAACAGGAGAAACGGCTAGAGAGTGCTGACAGAAGAAAGCGAAATGCAGAAAGCGAGAGTGGGGAAGAAGAGCCTCCAAAGCCATTCCTCACCTCTTCCATTGGTCCTCAATCCCTCGCCCTCCTTAATCTCACCAGCTACAACCTGCGTCCGGTTTTCCCGCCACTTGCAGGCGGCTCCACCCTCCTGTCACACTGCGAATCAAAGCTCATCAACGCTGGCCACGCCCTCTCCGTGGCTCGTGGCGTTTCCCCGCCTTCCCCTCCTACACTTGCAAAACGGCCTGTTGGGAGGCCACGCCCACCGCCACTGGCTCCGCCCCAGCGGGAAGGCCCTCGGACAGCTCCGCCCCCGCCTGCCCTGCCCAGCTTTCGCGCGGCCCTCGCCAGGGGGCGCAGCGCAACCCGCCCGCCGCCCGCGGGAGAGTCTGTCGCACACACCCCCTCTGCCCCGCGCGCCCGCAGTTGCCAGCCGACTACGCCTCCGCTCCGAGCCCGCGGGGCTGCGCGGGCTCCGACTCTGGGAGGGGCCGGGGGTCCCGGATGGCCGCGGCAGGGTCTAGGAGGCCAAGCGTGTAAGCCGTGGGGCGTCATGGAGGCGGAGCCGCGGCCGACGGCGGGGGCCGGCGATGGGGCGACCCCTGGGCTGGAGGAGGCGCCTCCCGCTGCCCCGGCGCCTGCGACTGCGACCTCGGGTCCGATCCCCGGGTCCGGATCCGGACTCGAGCCCAAAAGGAGGCAGCTTGGGACTCTGCTCCAGCCCACGGTCAACAAGTTCTCCCTTCGCGTGTTCGGCAGCCACAAAGCAGTGGAAATCGAACAGGAGCGGGTCAAGTCAGCGGGGGCCTGGATTATCCACCCCTACAGCGACTTCCGGTACTGGGGGCCCGGCAGGGAGGGCTGGTGGCACAGATCTCATCCCCACAGCCGCGACACGGGGACCGGGCCCTCCTCACCCTCCACGGTCACTTCATTTCCGGCGCCCAGGTGTCCCTGGATGGGGATAGAGAATCACTTCCACCAACCTAGCCTGGGAATTCTCAAAGACTCCTCAGGCTGGGGGCAACGGAAGGGACAAGCAGACACCAGAGACCTGGACTTCCCGTTTCAGGAACCCGGCACCCCACCTGGACCACAGGGACTACTGGAGTTCGGGATTCTTGCCTCCTCCAGTACTGCTTGCTGGAGACCTGGGAAATTATGTCATATTCCGAGGCTCGGGGTCAGCCCGAGGGAGAAACCGAGATCCGCTGTATCCCACCCACCCCACCCCCTACTCTTACCCCCAGCCCTGCCTAGTTCAGCAAGGAGGCTCCCGGGAAAATAGGGACGCTGGGGGAGGGGGAACTGTTAGGACAGCCGTTCTGGTCGCTGTCCCTGGTGCTGAAGGCGGGATGCGGCGGGGTAGGTTTGGGACTCATAGCGACTGAGGCAGCAACGCAAGGACACGGCCACCGCCCAGATGACTACCAGATTGAAAAGGGACGGAGGGTGGGGGCGGGGCCATTTCCCAGTCCCCATCAGGCTGTACCTCTACATCAAGGTCGCTAGGGGAGGAGAGAAGCCCTGTCCTTGGGGGGAAATGAAGGACAGCTTTTGGATGAGGCGAGGATACGTGCAAAGCACCTACCCCGGGGAGCGAAATGAGCAGAAAGGATGAGGTGTGAATCGGGAGTCTGGAAACACAATCGGAGACCTAGACATCATCCGGAATCCACAGACATACACATTCCCTAAATGTTCCTTTCTCCCGTTATTTCTTCCACTCTCATCCTTTTTCCTGCCTCGTTCCCACCCCACCATGCACCTTTTCTAGTCTCCTGTGGCTCTCCCTCCCCTCCCCCACTTCACCCTCCGATATACCCCCAGAAGCCGTGTCTCCCCCTTATTACTGTGCTTCTTCTCCGTCCTATCTAATGCATCACCCGCCAGGCTTGTGACTGCCTGTGAGTCAGGCAGTGAAGATGCTCTATGGCTAGGCGGGCCCTCCTTCCCTCTCCTCTCCCCGCTCACAGCGCAGGATCCCTCCAGTGGTCCAGGAGGGAGAGGAAGAGGGCTTGACTGTTTGTTGTTGATTGAAAGCACATAGTCTGAGGGGCTGCTTGGAGGCCTGGACTTGGGGACCGCCAAGCCTCTTTCAGGACCTGAAAGAATTGATTTTGCAGTTAGAGTCAGAGTGGCTGGGTCCTAGGTGGATGCTGTGATGAGATGTGTCCTGGAATTAAAAGTTGGGACCCTCAGATTGTCCAGTGATTTTTATGAGTGAGGGCTTCATTTAGCTCCCTCCTGACCTCTCCTTTCCACAGCTTCCATGATAGCAGCATGGCTCTCCCCTGCCCATGCCCTAGCCTGGGTGCAGCCAGAGTCCCAGCGGGCGCAGGGAGGTTGGGGGAGGAGAGGCCTGGCTGCTCAGGACCTCCTCTGCAACTTCTCTGTATGTGCGGCTGTGGGGTGAGCGTCCCTGAACAGCGCAGTCCAGGTGGGAGGCAGGAGAGGCCACCCGTACCCTGGGGCACAGATGAGCAGATCTCAGCAGACTGAGCAGGAACCGTGGGCCCAGCCGTGCTGGGGAGGGCGTGAAGTCCCAGACTAGGAATGGGCGGGTAGCTGAGATGAGAGAAGCAGCAAGCGCTTCGGAAATCTCAGGATGAGGAGTGGGTGAGTCATATACCAACCGGTGTTCACACAGCACTGTTGCATCCATTGTCTCAGTGCGTGGTTTTTCAACAACCCTGTGTGATTAGCACAGAGGACTTTATTTTAAACTTTAAAAATATTTAATAATAGTGACAAAATATATACATAGTAAGGATATTACGTACTTGTTACATATATTAAGATATGTATGTATTAGAGAGATACATAATAGGGATATATATACATATATATATATATATGTATGTATAGTGGAGATGTACAGTAGGTATAGACAGTAGATACAGAGTATGTATACCTAAATAGTAGATAGAGAGCGGTATAGTGTATAGTGAACCATATGTTACTGTGTATATACATATATACTTGAAAGAGTAATCCTACAGCACATTCCCATGTAACAACTGTCGAGGCCAATGGAGATTACGTTGCCGGCACCCCAGAAGCCTCCCTATGCCCTCGCCTTCCTTTCCCAAACTCACTATCATACTTCTTTCCTTACTCTTCTCCATGGTTTCACCACTTGCCTGTGAATCCCTAAATAATGCAGCTTAGTTTGGCTGTTTGTGAACTTTGCACAAGTGGAAAGATCCAGGGCATGTACTTTTGTTTCTTGCTTCTTTTGCTCAACGTGAAACGTGAGATGTGCCCATCCCATGGCATCTGGCTGCAGCTGGGTGGTCCCACTGCTGTGCAATGTTCCTGGGTGCAGATATAGCACCATGTATTCATCTCATGTGTCTGCACTGCTCTACTGACGGACACTCAAACTGCTCCAGACGTAATGCCGCTCTCCCTGTCTGCATCTCCTCGAGTGCCCCTATACCTAGGAATGGAATTGCTGGGAGCACCACGTTTAACTTGACTAGATAATGCCAAACTATTTTCTCAAATGGTGGTCCCAGCTTACGCCGCCACCAGCTATAAGTGGTCATTCCCTGGTTCTGTACCCTTGCCCACTCTTGGCCGCCTCAGACTGCCTGCTGTTTGTCTAGTGCCTGGAGAAATAGCGTCGAGGTCTTACTCCCCGTCCCGCCCACACCTTAGGTTTTACTGGGACCTGATCATGCTTCTGCTGATGGTGGGGAACCTCATCGTGCTGCCCGTGGGCATCACCTTCTTCAAGGAGGAGAACTCCCCGCCTTGGATCGTCTTCAACGTCCTCTCCGATACTTTCTTCCTGCTGGACCTGGTGCTCAACTTCCGCACGGGTATCGTGGTAGAGGAAGGCGCTGAGATCCTGCTGGCACCGCAGGCCATCCGCACGCGCTACCTGCGCACCTGGTTTCTGGTTGATCTCATCTCCTCCATCCCCGTGGATTACATCTTCCTGGTGGTGGAGCTGGAGCCACGGCTGGACGCCGAGGTCTACAAAACCGCGCGGGCCCTGCGGATCGTGCGCTTCACCAAGATCCTGAGCCTCCTGCGACTGCTCCGCCTCTCCCGCCTCATCCGCTACATACACCAGTGGGAGGAGGTGGGGCGGGGAGGTGGGCGGGGGCCCGCGGGCTCGCGCAGAAAGCGCTGTGGGTGGGGCTCCCGGTGACGGGGTAGGCAGGTGGGTGGGACTTCCGAAAGTGGGCTCTCTCCAAAGTTGGTGGGGGAGAAGCAGGAACAGAGCGAGAGTTCAGGGGATGGGGCCGCGGGTGAGGAGGATGGTGCAGGAGGATGAAACGTGGCTGCTGGACAGATGCTCGAGGGTTAGTTGCCTCTGGGAAGAGGACGGGCGAGGGGGACTAGGAATGGCCGGGTGGGAAAGGGGCTGGGCTGTAGGGCAGCAGAGTGCCATGGTCCCCAGTGTGGACTCTGCAACCCCATCGCCTGCGGTCAGACCCCAGTTTTACTCTTTATACGGAGACTTGGTTTCGTCTTCTACAAAACGAGAATGTTACACGTGAGCAAATGACTTACTACTATTATTATTAGAGGGGAAGAGGGCTGCCGCCATCGATCCTTACCCACGTGCCCCGGGGGCAGAACACCGTGAGGCGTCCTCTCCTCTCTTCCAGGCTAGCCCTGGGCAGACCTTTCTGAGTTTCCGCTGTGCCGCTGTGTGCTTCTGGGCGTGTAACTGGCCGCAACGTCCCTGTGTGGAAGACGGGTGTCGTTACGCAGCCCGCCCTGTGTTGGCTGCATATGTGTTCTGTAAAGCTACAGATAATGGCCATTTTTTTTTTTTTTTTTTTAAATTCATGAGGCTGGGGCCAGAGAGAAGTTCAAAAAGAGAACTCGCCAGGCTGGGAGAGGAGGGACCGGCAGGAGGGCTCCTGTCCACAGCCGCCCCCCTTGGACTCCTCAGATCTTTCACATGACCTATGACCTGGCCAGCGCTGTGGTCCGCATCTTCAACCTCATCGGGATGATGTTGCTGCTGTGTCACTGGGATGGCTGTCTGCAGTTCCTGGTCCCCATGCTGCAGGACTTCCCTCCCGACTGCTGGGTCTCTATCAACCACATGGTGGTGAGAACACCCACAGCCCCGCCTCTCCTGGGCCTGCGGAGGGCTCTTCCGCCTGGGAGCTGGATGACCGCAGGGGGCAGAGGTGACCAAGAGAGGAAATAGGAGTGAAGAGGAGGGGAAGCGAGAGGGAGGAAAGGGACCCGGAGGACATGCTCGTGGGGCGGGGGGAGCAGACAGGGAAGAAAACCTGGGGGGGAACCGATGGCCCTGAGTTGCCAAAGAAGCCCCTTCTGCCTCGGGCCACTTAAGTGGCTCCCAGGAGGGAGGTCAGAAGCGAAGGGGACAGGCAGAAGGATGAAAGGAGAGACTAAAGGGGGCAGGAGGAGAAGGGGCGCTGAGGGCCCTCTGCCCGGCCGCAATGCTCTGCCCCCAGAACCACTCGTGGGGCCGCCAGTATTCCCACGCCCTGTTCAAGGCCATGAGCCACATGCTGTGCATCGGCTACGGGCAGCAGGCGCCTGTGGGCATGCCCGACGTCTGGCTCACCATGCTCAGCATGATCGTGGGCGCCACCTGCTACGCCATGTTCATCGGCCACGCCACCGCCCTCATCCAGTCCCTGGACTCCTCCCGGCGCCAGTACCAGGAGAAGGTGAGCAGGGCCAGGAGACGGGAGGGCGGGCGTGAGGGTGCTGGCAGCTGGCAGCGCGAGCCTGGTGCACGCCCCGGCGGGTCTCGGTGCCCTTCCTGGCCCCCGTGCGTCTGTCCCATGGCCGCGTCTGGACCTTCTCCTTGTCTGGACCTGTGCTTCTGTCCTTGGACCCCTCCTCTGCCCACGTCCGGGTTTTCCTGTGACCGTGCCCATGTCCTCCTCACAGCCACCACTGTCCTCACGTCCTTCTGTGGCCCTGTGTGTCCTCTTCTGTCTCTGTGTCTCACCCCCGGGGTGGGACCCATGCCTGTGACCCTCCTCCACATTCACCCTCCTCCACTGTTTGGCCCCGCGTCCGCCCCCGGGTGGTCTTGCTGCCGGCCGCGGGCTGGCGCCGCAGTACAAGCAGGTGGAGCAGTACATGGCCTTCCACAAGCTGCCGGCCGACACACGGCAGCGCATCCACGAGTACTACGAGCACCGCTACCAGGGCAAGGTGTTCGACGAGGACAGCATCCTGGGCGAGCTGAGCGCGCCGCTGCGCGAGGTGCGGCCGCCGGGCGGGGCCTCCGGGGCCCGGCTCCAGGGGCACACTGCGGGGCGCCGCTGGTGGGCAGGCCTGCAGACGGGCCCGTGGGAGGCCAGGCCTCCGGGGCTTCAGGGCCTGGGGTCTTTCCCAAAGGGCTATGGGCATGCCCTGTCCACGGGAGGGGCTGCAGGCTCGCTGTTGGGGGGCGGTCCTTCCGGGGCTTATGGGAGAGCTCTGAAGGCAAAGGCTGAGGGGCGGTCCCAGGCCCTCTGAAGCATCCCCATCCTTGCATATCATGACCCCAGGGGCGGGGCCTCTGGAGACAGACGAGCTCCCTGGGGGTCCCTCGGAGCAGGGGCACAGCCTGCTTGACAGGCCCCTCCCCTGCCCAGGAGATCATTAACTTCACCTGCCGGGGCTTGGTGGCGCACATGCCGCTGTTCGCGCACGCGGACCCCGGCTTCGTCACCGCGGTGCTCAGCAAGCTGCGATTCGAGGTCTTCCAGCCGGGGGACCTCGTGGTGCGCGAGGGCTCCGTGGGCCGCAAGATGTACTTCATCCAGCACGGGCTGCTCAGCGTGCTGGCCCGTGGCGCCCGGGACACCCGCCTCACGGACGGATCCTACTTCGGGGGTCAGCAGGCCTCGGGGAGGGCAGCGGGGGGGGGGGGGGGGCTGGAGCAGGGGACCGAGGGCAGCTGCCGCCCTGGATCAGGGCCCCACCCGGCCGTGCTGCAGAATCAGGGTTCCGGTCCCTCCGCAGCCCACTCAGTCAGAATCTCTGGGCCTGGGCCTGCAGCTCTGTGTTTTAAAAAGCTTCTCCAGAGAGTCCAAGGCACAGCCCGGTTGGTAGTGTCCGGGCCAGTGGGCCTTTTAGAACCATAAGCGGTGAAATCCAAGGATCGCATGAGATGAGGGACAGAGAGGAATAAAGCACTGCTGTCCCAGGGGCTCAGGCTTGGTGGCTCCCTGGTGATGTGATTCAGGGACCCAGTCTGTGATAGTGGAGGCAGTTCTGCCAGCCGCCGCCCAAAGCGACCTGAGGCTCATATAATCTGTCCCCAAACCCCCCACCAGCCTTCGGTGTCCCTGTCGTGCTGCCCGTTGCCTCTGGATGGTCCCTGGCGTTCAGTCAGAGGGGTGGGAGGGGCGGGCACAGAAGGCACTGCCCCAGGCCCGCCCCTTGGGCCCTAGAGGTGAGGTGGGGTGGGGCAGGAACAGAAGTGGAGCGGAATCAGCTGGGAACTGGGGCCAGCCAGACCCGGCCTGCTCATCAGCTCCGATTTGGAGAGTGACGACGACGGTACCTGCAGGTCTGGGGAGTGGCAGTGCTTGGAGCATTTAGGGACCCTGGGGCGGGGACCCTGGGGCGAGTGATCCCCAGTTTCTGCCCGCTGGGGAGGCCCGTGGCCAGCCGCCGCGGCTTCCCGGGGACAGCGGTTCTGAAGGCTCCTCCCGCCTCGCAGAGATCTGCCTGCTGACGCGGGGCCGGCGCACGGCCAGCGTGCGGGCCGACACCTACTGCCGCCTCTACTCGCTCAGCGTGGACCACTTCAACGCCGTGCTCGAGGAGTTCCCCACCATGCGCCGCGCCTTCGAGACGGTGGCCGTGGACCGGCTGCGCCGCATCGGTGAGGCCTGCCCGCCGCGTCGCGTCTGGGGCCGGCCCGGCCCGGCCCGGCCCCACCGCAAGGAGCCCCGCATCCCAGGGCCCCGGCGTGCCCGGCGTCGATGGCCCGTGTCACACCCTGGCCCACCCCAGTGCCAGCAAATGCCGCAGTCGGCCTTTCCACTCGGGCTCCCTGTCCCCATCAATGAGCACCTACCTCCTGCCCCTGGAGGCGTCGCCCCCAGTCCCCACGCCCTGAGCCCTCCTCGCCCGAGTCCCCGGCCCCCACCGCCTCTGATGTCTCTGACACGCACTCTGCCCGACCTGTCGCATCGCCCCACCCTCGCCCACCCCTGTCACCTGACCTTCGCACTCTCGGACGTCCGTCCCTCTTCCCAGCCCCCTTCCCTGTGTTCACTCCTTGCTCCGGACCACCAGGCAAGAAGAATTCCGTGCTGCAGCGGAAGCGCTGCGAGCCGAGCCCGGCCGGCGGCGGGGGCCTCATGGAGCAGCACTTGGTGCAACACGACCGCGACATGGCTCGGGGGGTCCGGGGCCTGGCCCCGGGCACGGGAGCTCGGCTCAGCGGAAAGCCCGTGCTGTGGGAGCCGCTGGTGCACGCGCCCCTGCAGGCAGCCGCCGTGACCTCCAGCGTGGCCATCGCCCTGACCCACCAGCGGGGCTCCCTGCCCCTCTCCCCCGACTCGCCAGCCACCCTCCTGGCCCGCTCTGCCCGGCGCTCCGCAGGCTCCCCGGCCTCCCCACTGGCGCCTGTCCGAGCTGGCCCTCTGCTGGCCCAGGGGCCATGGGCATCCACCTCCCGCCTGCCAGCCCCACCTGCTCGAACCCTCCACGCCAGCCTGTCTCGGGCTGGGCGCTCCCAGGTGTCCCTGCTGGGCCCCCCTCCGGGAGGAGGTGGACGGCGACTAGGACCTCGGGGCCGCCCCCTCTCAGCCTCCCAGCCCTCCCTGCCGCAGCGGGCAGCAGGCGATGGCTCCCCAGGGCGTAAGGGCTCAGGAAGTGAACGCCTGCCCCCCTCAGGGCTGCTGGCCAGGCCTCCAGGGACAGCCCAGCCGCCCAGGCCACCAGCCCCTGAGCCAGCCACTCCCCAGGGCCCCCAGCTCTCTGCCAACATGTGAAACCCTTAGGTGAGCTCTCAGGTGTAGTAGTATATGCCAGAAGGCTGTCGCTTCCTGAGGGGCCTGGGACACTGCCCGGTGGGAACCCCTCTCGCTACTGCCAGGAAGACAGTTTCTGTCCTCAGCTCAGGCACTCCGTGGCCTCCCGCCCCGTTCACCCGCTCATCGAGTGTCCCGAGCGCCAGCCGTGCTCAAGGCACTGTGCCAGGCGCCGTCGTCTCCACTGCCAGGGAGAAGAGACGCCAAGCCCAGTGACGAGGGCTCCCCCGCCGTGATCCTGCCAGGTGCAGGCTGGGGCCCCCGGCCCCACCTTACTAAGCACAAGGACTCGCCACCGCCATCACTGCCAAGTGACTAGATGTCCACTTCCCTGCCCATGACGCTGGCCCGGCCATCTTCCCGTCCCCCTCGCACAGCGGGGTGCTGCCAGCTTCCTGTGCCACCCAACAGATGTCTTGGGTCCCCGATGTGGGTGCCCACCTTCGCTGCCATGTGTGGACCCCTGTCTGTAACCCGAGTGGGGACACGTCTCCTGACAAGTTCCCTGCACTGTTTCCGTGGTAGGACGGTCTCGCCCCAGTGACGTCCCCCCTGAAGGGAGGGGTGGCACCTTCTCAGTGTGCCAGCCTCGATCCCCCCGGTGCGGGGCAAGTAGCTGCATCTTGAGATGGCGTTTTTCTTTCCTTCCTTTCTTATTTATTTATTCTTATTTATTCAGCCATTTAATAATTGTATTTGATTTGCTAATCCTATTTATCATAACTTCATTTTCTTCACCCGTTCCTTTACCCATCCCTCCCTCGTCTCCTGGCAGAGAGACGGGGCGGCCCCATGCCAGCTCCCGCGGTCCTGGCCAGCTGCACTGGCAGCTGCAAGGGACCCTCCCCTACCCAGGTGGGGACAGGGCTGTCCTTCCTCTTAGGACTTTTTCCCCACGGAGACTGCAGTTGGCGCAGGAGCAGGGGCGGGCGGGGGCTCCGCGCTGGGGAAGGGCAGGCTGGCCGGCTCCCCTGCCTTCTCAGGGACAAGAGAAGCCCCCAGCCCACGCCTGTCTCCACGCTACGCTACAGCAGCAGAGAATGTGGGCCGGGACCGTCAACCTCATTTTCTCCTGGGTGGGGGGTTCTGGGGTTCGGCGCGTGTGGGAGAATTTTCATAATTGCTTCCAAACAGCTGGCTTTAAAAAAAATAGAGACGCTCGTGTTGGTCCCGGTTTGTGTGTGGGAGCGAAGCGGGGGCGGCGGAGCGACCGGCTGCAGGAAGGGGCAGCAGGGCACCTCGCCAGGGGGCGGGGGGAGCTCCGAGGGCAGCGGGGAGTGGCCTGCCGGCCAGCAGAGGCTGCATGGACAGCGGCCAGGCGGGATCGCCGGGCTGGCTGCTCCCCCGCCCCCCGCCCCGCCCGGGCTTCCCACAGGTGGTGCTCCCGCGTCACCGTCACCGTCACCGCAGTCACGAGGAGGGAGGAGGTGGCCCTCTCTTCGGGGATGCCCAGATTGCCACAAAGGCCACATGCGAGCATCAGACTGCACGGATATGAAGCATGTGGAGACGACAGGATTGCCTGGCTCCCCTCTCCCCCCCTCCCCAGGGAAAGAGAATTAACCAGTAAGCTGGGATTAAAGGCTTGGAGCATTTTAGGGTCCAGCCGAGCGCGCTGGGCACAGGCATTGTACGGCTGGCGTGCGGGGTGACCAGTGCTCGAGTGGACGCAGACTTTCAGGGCCTGTGTGAAATGGAGAGCGGGAAGGGGCACCCTGGTGTGGGGCTAGATGGCAGATGTGGCCTTGGCTAGGGAGGAGGGACGGTAGGGAAGACGGACGAAGGGAGTGGGGCGGAGGGAAGGGGGCGGAGGGATGGGGTCCGGAGCTGGCTGGGGCGGGGCGGGGGAGCACCTCAGGATATGCTTAGCACCCGCATGATGTTGGTATAGCCAGAACCAGGTCGCCAGCCTGTGACCACGATCACCAGGTCCCCAACGCGGAGGAAGCCACGGAGCTTTCCTGAGGGAGGGGGAGACGACAGTCAGCCACTGAGGGACCCAGGCCAGCCCTACAATGAGGACGAGCCACCACCCGCTACCTCCTCAAGGCCACCCTGCAGGGAATGAGGGGCCTGGGGCAAACCACAGTGTGTGCCACAGATGACCACTGCAGCCTAGGAGAGCCGCAGGTGTGCCCGTGGGTGGCATGGGGTGCGTTGCTAAGCAGCAGGTCTGTCCACCTGGGTTGCTATGCCGACAGGGAGAGGTGGGGTACATCACAGCCAGTCTTAAATTAGATTTACGTTCCAGCCGTGGGGGACTGGGTCCCCCTTTCTTCTTTCATCCCCCGCTCTTCACGTCCTGCCAGGCTGCAGCCACCTGGTGCAGGCAGCGCTGGGCTGACTTCCGGGACGGCCCTGCCCTCTCTCTGGCCTCTCTCCTCCCTCAGCATGTCCCACAGAGGCCAAACCATCTCTGAGTCCTTGTGAGCCTCACGCAGAAAATGGGACCAGAGCAGAGAGGCGAGGCCCTTGGGGCGGGGATTGGGGCTCACGATGCCACCCAGGGCCGGCCGGCGAGGATGCCCAGGTGGCTCACCACTTTCGATGCCAAACTGGACCCGGCGGTCCACATCGTCTGCCCAGATGGCCTCTGGAGGTTCACGGTACAGCAAGGGGAAGACCCCTCGGCACAGGTGGGCCTGGCGGGCAGCCTGGGCGGAGCGGGTGACAGCAATGACTGCTGCTCGAGGTCGGTACCGGGACAGGAGCTGGGCAGAGCTGAAGGAGGCAGAGAAGGAAAAGACCCAGGAAACCAGAGTCTGAGTTCTGGTTCCAGGTGTCACCAACAAGCTGTGTGACCCAAGCTGGGTAAGTCATCATATTTCTCTGGGCCTTGGTTTTTCTCACCTGTAAAATGGGTATAAGAATGACTGCCCTTCTTACCACACAAGGGCGATGTGAGATAATGAGGGACACAGCTAATGAGACAGTGAGGAAAAACCTCTTTGAGGAACATAAAGCCCCTCTGAAGAGGTACCGCTACATAGTACACCACTTACACGTGTCCCTGATCAGTCTTCACAAGCCCATGAGGGGACAGAGCCTGGGTGACGACCCGTGGTGTCATTTCAGAGCAAAGATTTGAACTCAGACCTCTGGGCCCTTCCGCAAGCCCTCGGCAGAGGCTCCGAGGGCTGACTGCAGAGGACTTACTTGCCTCTGGGCTCTGGGAGTCCAAGTGGCCTGGAGGCCACTGCCCCGGGGATGGCACCTCCATGGCCTTCCCCCCCCCCCCCCCGCACATTTCTTGGCTGGCCCCAGGGTCCACCTCTCCGGACTTCCTGGTCTCATAGTCACCTCTCCTCTTGCCCCAGAACCATACTCTTCACCTCTGATGACAAAATCCAAGCCTGTGGCGCGACCCAGCCTGCCCCGGCCCAAAGGCCTGTCTTGGTGTCACCGAGGCCCCCTCACCGGCCGGTGGTGGTCAGCACGACGATGGCGGCAGCACAGCACTTGAAGGCAGCCTCCACGGCGCCGATGGCGGTGACTTCAGTGGGGTCGCGGCTCAGGGGCGCAGCCCGGCGCAGCTCCTCAAACAGCTGCCGGTGGTACACCGCGGCCTCCGCCTCCCGCGCGATCTGCAGGCGCGGAGGTCAGGCTGGGCCCGGGGCGGGGCCTGGCGGGGCGGGGCCTGGCGGGGCGGGCCATCCCTCCTCTCTGCCACGCATCCCAAGCCCCTACCGCGTGCTGCATCATCACAGCCTCCACGGGGAAGCTGCCCTTGGCGGTCTCTCCCGACAGCATGATGCAGTCGGCCCCATCCAGCACGGCGTTGGCCACGTCGCTCGTCTCTGCCCTCGTCGGCCGGGGCTTAGTGATCATGCTCTCCAGCATCTGGGGGACATCGGGAAGTCACACTCTGATCAGGGACCCTGCCCAAGCTACTTCTCTGGCATCCACGTGCTCAGCGTGCCCTGAAAACCAGGGTCACAGTCACAAACCGTGTGACCCGGGTAGTTCAGTCTCTTCGTCTGAAAATGGGGGTGACAGTAGCTCTTCCTAACGTCATTGTTTGAGGATCCACCCCTGGACAGCAAAACGTGCTGTATAGAGTAAGTGTAGGTATTCACCCTCGGGTGACCCCAGACCCACGGAGTGCCCGGCCCTCTCCAGGCTCACTGCAGACCTGTGTGGCACAGACAACCGGCTTGCCCGCCAAGTTGCAACGGCCGATCATCATCTTCTGAGCCAGGAAAACCTTTTCGGCTGGGATCTCTATGCCCAGGTCACCCCGTGCCACCATGATGCCGTCGCTCACCTCCAGGATTTCATCGAACCTGGGTGGTTGGGGAGTCAGGGCTGGGGAAGGGCAAGGAGAGGCCAGGGAGAGGGGGCAGGAGGACTGGAGGGGTGACGGGGCTGGTCGGGGACAAAGGCCAAGCCTCACTTCTTCACGCCTTCGTGGTTCTCGATTTTGCTAATGATCTTGATGGCTTGTCCTTCCGGCCCCAGCGCAGCCCGGACTGCGACCACGTCGCTGGCTTTCCGCACAAAGGAGGCAAAGATGATGTCCACGCCATGCTCTACCCCGAAGCGCAGGTCCCGGACGTCTTGCTCCGACAGCCCCGGCAGGTCCACCTGGGCGCCGGGCAAGTTCACGCCCTTCCGGCTGCCCAGCATGCCGCCATTCCTAACCTCGGTCTCCAGCCCCTCTGGGCCTGCGGACATGGGAAGAGCAAGCCTCGGTCAGGGGCGAGGCCAGGGCAGAGTCACGGCCGAGGGAACAGGGTTTGGGCCCCCGGGAGATCAGGGGCCCCGTCCACTCGGTTTCTCCGCCCCGGGACTGGGCCCCGCACTGCATAGGCACCAGGCGGACGCCTGTGGAAGAAGCGAGGCCAGGTGGGCCCGGGAGTGTGGATGTCGGGGGCTCCTGGGACGCGCGGGGAGGGGCGCCGGCCGGGACAGGGGCGCAGGCTCTAAGGGCGAAGGCGGGGCCCGAGGCGCGTCCGCACCGATTTTCTTGACCGCCAGGGAGATGAGCCCGTCGTCGATGTAGATGAGGCCGCCCACCGGCACGACGCGGACGATGTTGGGGTAGTCCACCCACACGGTGCCCGCGTCCCCCCGCGTCCGGAACGCCGGGTCCACGGTCACCAGCACCTGGGAGCCCTTCACCAGCTCCACCTCGACCTCGGGGCCCTGGGGGCGGAGCCACGGGTCTGCGCTCGGCCCCGCCCCGCCCCGCGCCCGGGTCGCCCGTGCGCCCCCTCCGCGGGCGCCGCTCCGCCGCCTGGGCCACCACGGCCGGCCTCACCCCACGCAAGACGCCGGTGCGAATCTCCGGCCCTTTGGTGTCCAGAGCGATGGCCACGGGTCGGTAGCCGAGCGGGGAAGCCGCAGAGCTCTCCGCCGCCTCCCGGACGTTGGCGATGGACTCGGCGTGGTACTGCGGGCGGAACGGCCGGGGTTGCGGCGGAAGGCGGCCCTGCCCCCGGGCAGCCCCCAGCCCCGCGGCGCCCGCGGCCCCGGCGCGAACCTCGTGCGAGCCGTGCGAGAAGTTGAGCCGCGCGATGTTCATCCCGGCGCGGATCATCTCCTTGAGGCGCTCCACGGAGCGCGACGCCGGCCCTGCAACCCGGGAGCGCGCTCAGCCCTGCGCCAGCCCGAGCTCAGCCGCGTCCCGCCCGACCCCGGCGACGCCCCCGCCGCAGAGGCCCTGCTACCTGGCCTCGTCCCCAACGCCGCCCCTGCTCGTGGCTCAGGAACAGTGTCCCCCGCTACGCCACCGCCTGCCTCCCTGGGGCTTGGAGGGGCGCCGGCGACGTCACCGCTGCGTGTAGGGGTAACCGCAGCAAGTGGCGGGGTAAGGCAGGGGACCGGGCCCAGGCGAGGGCGGTTGGAGTCCGGGGCTGTAGGGCCGACAGGCCTCATACTGACTGAGAGCGGAGTCCTTCCCATTCCCGGCTCTGCCCCCCCGGCAGCGGTCAGCTGTGGAACTGAGGGCCAGCTGGCCAAGCTCTGCGGCCCCAGGAAAGCCCGCCCACCTGCCCAAGGACTGAGATTCAGCCACTGCCTCCAGCCCTCTGTGTCGTAGGGGTCATCCTTCCTGGGGGGTCACTCGTATCTGCACGTAAGCCTGCTTTAGCTCTTTCATCATAGAAAATTCTCTTGATCCGGTTCTGCCTCCAGCAACAGTCCTGTTTCTTCGCGGTAAAACTCTTTGTGAGGGTGCACTTGCTGTCACCAGTCCCCACCCGCATCCTCCCGCAGGGGTCTCCAGCCAGGCGGTGGCCCCCAGCTCCCTACCGCATCCACGCTCATCAAGGTCACCAAGACTCAACGCGTCCTTCCTACATCTGGAGGCCCGCGCTCGGTCCGCATGTTAGCCGGCCCATCGGCAGCACCGCATGCACACGTGTCCTTGACGCTCCTCCTTGGCTCCCGGCGCTCAGCCTGGCTCTCCTTAACCTCTCTTGCTCCTCCCTCCCCTTAACATGGCACGTGCCATTCTCTCCTGTCCTGTCACCTTCACTCTCTTGGTGGTCTCAGCCTCGCAGCTTTAAGTGCCACCTACATGCCGACAGTTTACATTCGTATCCCAGGTCTATATCTCCAGTGCAGACCTCTGTCCCGAACCCAGAGCGCGAGTGTCTGCTTGTCCACTGCACATGGCACGTGGACGTCCCAGACGCACCTCACACGCAGCTCGCCCCTAACTGATCTCCCTGAAACCTCCACCCAGCTCTCCCGCTATCTGGCGATGTGCCCTTCCAGTGCCTCCAGCCCAGGCCTCGGAGCCGCCCTCGACTCCTCTTCCCCCTCACCCCACCCCACCCCACCGCACCCCACATCTTGGTGACCTTGATGAGCACAGATGCGGTAGGGAGCTGGGGGCCACCGCCTGGCTGGAGACCCCTGCGGGAGGATGCGGGTGGGGACTGGTGACAGCAAGTGCACCCTCACAAAGAGTTTTCCACCAGGAAACCCGTCAGGTCTGCCTTCCAGATCCGTTCGGAACCTGGTCGCCTTCACCCGCTCCAGGGCCGCCACCTGGTCTGAGCCAGGCACGCTGCCTGCGGCTCTGTGTTTGCCCCCGCCCCCACCTGCACTCGATTTTCAACCCAGCAGCCAGGGTGGTGCCGATGGAACCAAGGAGCGTGTCACTCGACCGCTCAAGAGTCTGCAGCACTGTCCCATTTTACTTGGAGGAAAAGGCAACGCGGACTCTAAAAACGGCCTGCTGAGCCCTCCATGACCTCCCCTCCCCCACCTCTTCTCGGCCGCTCTTCCACCTGGGTGGCTTCCAGCCCCCTCAGCCTCCCTGACCTGGGGCCCTGGCGCTGACTGCTGCTTCTGCCTGGCACGCTCTTCCCCAGACATCCGTGGGGCTCATTCTCTCATCTGCAAGTGTCCGCTCAGGCCGCATGTTCTCAGTAATGTCGGGCTCCCCGACTCTTCACCTGGGACTGCGCCCTGCCTCCCGCGCTGGTCCTGGCGCCCTTCCCGCCTCTCTGTTGTTCTTTTATCCCCCTAGTACTCATTGCCTCTCTGACATGCTAAACCAGTCATTGTGTTGTTATTTATTGCCCCACCCGGCCAGGTCGTTGGCTCCTCCAGGGTAGGGATCCCTGTCTGCTTATTTCACTGCTCTGCTCCCAGGGCCCAAAACCTTATCTACCACAAGCGCTCAACAGACATCTGCTGAATGAACGACTGTCAAACACAGAGGAGTCCCAAAGGAGGAGGAAGCACCCCGAGAAATGCCCGAGAGGCCCCGTCACGCTGCGGGACGGCCAGCACTTGCCGATGGTGGCGATGATGCTGGTGCTGCGAGCGGCCACGGGCTCCGAGTCGATGTCCAGCAGGCACAGGTGCTCCAGGAAGGTGTCCGCCATCGCGGCCGGCAGCTGCTGCTGCTGGAAGAAGGCAGTGCCCATCTCCTGGGTCACCTGGGCCACGCTGGCCCGCCGCAGGTAGCCCGCTGGCCCTGCAGGAGAAGGGGGGCTGCATGGACGCCTGCCTCCCTCCCCCACCCGGCCTCGCATCGCAGCGCGCCCTCCACCCCTCCCCTCGGCGCCCCGGCTTCTGCCGAGCCCTCCCTCTGGGCTGGGCATTGCGCACACGTCAGCTCATGGGGTGCTGCTGCGCGCTCCACAACCACCCCATTGTACAGACCGGGAAACAGAGGCCAGGAAAGCAAATAAACTGCCGGGTACCTTGTGGCTCCTAAGTGAGAGAGCTGGGACCCACGCCCAGGTCTGACTAAGTCTAGGCTCAAGTTCTTGACCATTCAGCCACCTGGCCCCTGGCAACCCCTGACCCCGCGCCCTTCAGCCGCTGACCTCTCTCAGCCTCAGCCCCTCCATGCCCGGTCCACAGCGGCCCCTCGTTACCCAGGAAGCTCCCAGTTCCCCTTCCTCAGGATCCCCTTTTCTTCCTCCCAGTTGCTGGCTTCTCCACCCGCTCCTCTGAGCTTCC
>CM053517.1:40785995-40809342 GCA_028627145.1 Eidolon dupreanum
CGGTGGCGCGACGCCCCAGTCCTCCTGGCCAGCAGCGGACATGCGCCTTCTGCGCCCTTCACCCTGCTGCTGAATTCCGCCCTCGTCTCCCCGTCTCCTCACCGGCTCCTGTGACCTTTCTTACCTCCTGGAGCCCCAATCAGGAAGGACTTTGCCAAGTCCCTAGAGGTCCATGAGGAAGGCTGCGGGGGTTGTGTTTTCTCGTCCTCCTGAGTCGACATGCTTCCCGTCCTCCTGGGGCTGCCTGCACGGGGAGAGAGGGGCGAGGATGACAAAACTGCTGGTCTTATCGACGGGAGACAGAGAGAAGAAAAGGGGCACACCCAGCAGGCCGCCCCTGTCCCCACACAGAGCCCCTCCCCCAGACCTGCTGGCTCTCTGCCCCTGCTTGCCGCATTCCTCCTCTCTCATCCATTTTTCCTGATAATTTTTTAATCCATTTGCACTGTTTGGTCATCACCCTGCACAGAGATTTTTCGCCAGTGATGTGGCCCCTTCTTCCTCACACCTACTGTAGTCAGTCGGCGATGACTCTGGAAAGCGGGGTCTGGGGGGGAGCCTGGGGAGGTGCGGGGAGCACTAGGACGGGGGCTCCGGTAGCATCGCCATCATCCCAGCATCGGCCACCACCTGCTCGCCGACCACTCTCTGTGCCAGGCCCTGAGGGTATGGAGGTGGGCCACTCAAGCAGGGCCTCTGTCCTTCCTACCGTAGATGGAATTTACGACGTGGTGGGCAGGCCAGCAGATGGCGAACAGATAGTGATCTCAGTGGGAGATGATAGACCAGCATAGTGGCAGTGAGGAGAGAGAGGGGGACAGATCTAAGATGTGTTTTGATGAGCAGACAGGGTAGAAAGACAGAGAGATGCGGGGACAAGGGGACAGGGCTTCGCCTCCTGCGGGACGGCGCTGAGGAGTCTGGCTTGGGCAGCTGGGCACGCGGTGTTGCCATCAGGAAGGCGGGGGAGGGGACAGGGTCGCCCCAGTCTTACACGGGCAAAGTGTGAGATGCCAGTGAACTGTTCACGGCGACAGGCACACAGACCCCTGGCTCCGATCCCCGACGCCTCCCACTGTCCTCCCCCTCCGTCCCCCAGAAGGAAGGAGGTCGACAGCCTGCTCTGCAGGGAAGGGGACCGAGGTGGACAGGGGGAGCTGGGCTCTTCTGTGGTCCCTGTGGCCTTTTCTCCACTCTTCCCCACTCCGCCGAGAGGCCAGGAGGCTGAGGGCCTTGTCCCGTGGCTCTGGGGCTCGGCCGGTGTGAAGGGCACCAAGGGCTGAGACAGGAGAGGGTGGCTGGGCATTTACCTTCCCCTCCCCCATTCCCTGGCCCGGGGGGGGGGGGGGACTAGGCCCGCCGTAACTGTGCTGGGTGATGCCCTATTCCCTGAGTTTCACCTATACGCTGCCTGCACTTTGTACACAGTCCTGTTATGAAACACTCCTCTGATGATCTAGTTTGGGGATCCCTTGCTTTCCTGATGGGCCCTGCCCAATCCACTTAGCTGGGGCTGAGGATCCTGCCCATGGTGAAGCGGGGATTCGGGCCCGGGGAGTGTGGCCCCAGAGCCTGAGCTGTCAGCTCTGGCTCTTTCCTGTCATGCTGGTCCCTGGAAGAGACGAGAGAAGCCTCAGAGTCTGGGTGGAGAAAACAGACAGTGAGAAGGACTTTCCCAGCGGGGGACAAACTTGGGGTTCTAGGCACAGTATACGGAAGGCAGAACAAATAAAGATGGACGACAGTTATAGCCAGAGGGAACGCGACAGACTTCAGGGACTGGGGGACTCAAGCCTCCGGGCGTGGGGGCGGGAAGGGGACGTGAAATGTTTAAGGCTGGCCTGGCTCTTTTGAACTGATTCCAGAACCAGTTGGGAGGGCGAGCATCCCAGAGGTTCAAGTCTCGAGTGGATGACAGGAAGTGGGGTCAGTTGCCCCAAGCAGCCCCTGTCCTCTCTAGCCGGGGTACAGAAGCTTTGACCTGAGATCAATCTGGCTGACCCTGTGTACACAAGTGACCATGTGAGGGAGCGTGCACTTTGTCACAGGGCCAGGCAGGCCCGTGGGTGAGAGACTCAGAGAGGGACAGCAGAGGGCAGCTCCTCGGGTGAGGTCACCCCCCCCCGGCCCCGCGAACACACTCTCACGCCCTCAGACACACACACGCACGTGACGTCAAGCACACGTGGACAGGGAGCCCAGCACAGAGCGCGCCCACGCCACGTGCCCTGCCTTGCTGGACTTGTGGTCACCAAGGCCGGGTCCCTGCCCAGACTGGGGAGGGACGGGAAAGCTAGCCCGGCTTCCCTTCAAAGTTCTCTCAGCTACGGTGGGCGGGTGACAGAGCCGTGCCAGGACACAGAGGGGCCCCAGGGGAACCCGCGCCTTGGGGCGGGGGAGGTCAGGGGGCTTCGCAGAGGCGGTGACACAGAGTCCCAGCGCTGGGAAACACGCAGGTGCTCACAGACACCCTGTTCCACCCAGGCACACCCAGCACTGACCCTGACACACACAGCCCACGCGCCACCAGCACGCGCGCGCACACAGACAGTCGCACAGACGCAGCGACCATCACACTTTTTCTCAGCGACACGCGCACGCACTCAAAGTCCAGGCTGGTCCTCCAGCCCGGGCCGCTGGACTCCGCCAACCGGCGAGCGGCGCGCGCGTCCCCGGGGACGGCGCCGCCGGCCGCCTGCGAGGGGCGCCCGAGAGCCGCCGGCGGCCGCGGGGCGACGCGCGCGCGCGCCGGGCCTGGGTGGGGAACCGGTCGCAGCGTCCGCTCCGTCACCTGCCCGCCCAGATAAGGCAGCCTCGCGACGGCGCCGGGCGATAACGGCCGCGGACGTGCGGCCAGCGCTGTCCCAGGAGCGCGGGGCTCTTGCCGTCTGTCCCCGCGCGCGTCTGGCGCCGCCTCCGCCGCCTCCAGTCGGAACGTCGCCGCGGCCTGCGTCTGTTTTTCCAAAAGTTCCATAGCATTCGCTCGAAATGTGATCACATTTATTCGAACAGACATTTGCACAGTGTCCCCAGTTCGGAGGCACAGGGTGCGGCAGAAGGGTTTCTGGGTTCCCAGCTCCTCAGCGCCGCCCCAGCCCCCCTGGCACGCAGGTCGTCAGATGTTCGATTTTTCTATGAATTCTCCCAGAAATCGACAAGGCAAGAACAAACAATGCAGGATCCCCCCTTTCTAAGGCGAAGGGCGGCGGGGGGCCATGCGGCCGGGTCTGTGTCCTTTCCCGCTGGACAGCCCCCCACTCCTTGCTGACCCAGAGAGGCCTTAGTTTTGCTTGCAGCTTTCATAGGGGGTCTCTTTCTGTTTAAAGAAGTCGTGGTGAAACCTGTACGTAAGATTTGCCATTTTACCTGTTTTTAGGTGTCCCGTTCAGTGGCATCGGGTACAGTCACAGTGCTGGGCGACCATTGTCACCGTCCGTTTCATAGACCCAAACAGAAACCGTACCCTTTAAACCTCAGCCCCCCGTTCCTGCTCCCCACCCTCAGCCCCTTGAACCCGTCTTCCACTCCTTGTCCTCACCACTACTTACCACACCTCTGCCTTGGCTCCCCGGTTGCCTAGACGTTGGGGTCTCCGCGGCTGAGGCTCCCCCTGCAGTGGCACCTCCCATCGCAGCCGCGATGGCCCTCTGGAGATCGGGTCTGAGCAGCATGCTCTGGGCCGGGACGCTGCTGACCCCCTGAGGCCTGCAGGCACCGCGACCATTTGGGCCCAGATGGCCTCTCCAGCCGCGGCTCTGCCCTTTCTGCAGCCCGCAGCCATCCAGCCCACGTGCACCTCTTAAACAAGGCTTGCTGTTGCCCAGCGCCCTGCCCCTCACGCTGTCCCCTGCCTCCCCGGCTCCCGCCAGCTCGTCCCTATCTCCTCTGTCAAACGAGATTTCTAGTTAGCCGTCTGGACTTCACTTTCTCTCTGGCATCATGAGACGGGCTTTCGTGTCTCCTTCTTCTGTTCACTTAAATTTAAAACACACATCAATGGCTCCTAAAGCCATGAAGTTTGGCACCACTAAAAGTGGGCCAGACAGGCCTGTGTGCCTCCCGATTTGATGTAACAGGAAGTGCACCCCCAAGGAGAATTTTGATTCTAACGCAGCCTCCAACCTCACTACCAGTTATGTAGAAAATGGCGGAGAGAGCAGATCGAAAACTTCCTGAATCTGAGAGATTCTACAGGCCGATGACCCAATTTCATGAACACCTAAATGTGGAGGAGGAACTGTTCATTCTAACATGATTTAAGACAAATAACCAAATGCAATGTGTGGACCCGATCTGGGCACCGATTGGGACAAACCAATTGCAAAATACATTTTTGAGACAATCAGGGAAATTTGAACATGGATTGGGCATTATGTAATATTAAAGCAATTCTGTTAATTTTGTGCATTGTGTTAAAAAAAAATCTCTCATCAAGATACGTTCTGAGGCATTTGTGGCTATAATGATATTCATATTGGGGTTTTGATTTAAAATATTCCAGCAAGGAAAGATTGGTGTGGGAAGAAAGTTAGGCGGATAGTTTAATAAAATCAGATGGACAAAATGTAGACAGTTGTGAAGGCTGGGCAGCTGATACACGGAGGGCGGGGGGGGGGGAAGTGTCATTAGACCATTTCTCTACTTTAGGGTATGCTGTAGAAAACATCAAAATGAATTCCATACAAGTTTATTATTGGGTTAAACCCTGTGCTGGGCGAAACACAATGACGATGTTTCCCTCTTCTCAAGTTTCAAGTGGGTGGGGAAGACAGGCAAGAAATCAGGCCCTGCCCTATCTGGGGATCCTGCCAAGTGTACTGAATTCATGAAGACAAAGTAGAATGGTGGTTGCCAGCCTAAAAAAGCATTGTATCTACCTGGAGAACTAGAGGGAAGTCCCGGAAAATGTCATTACGTAGTAAATTATGACCCAGGTGAGGAGGTGTGACATGGCTCTCTCTTGGTAGGTGTGACTTTGCCAGACCAGTCCTCCTCCATCATGGGAGTGGAGTCCGTAAGTGGAAAATGGGAGACTCAAAGGAAGTTAGAGATCAGGTCAACAGAACCTCAGACGCTAGGAAACACCTTCGGGAAAAGCACAAAGCTGAAAAATAGGCAATTCTGACTCCACGTTCCCAGACCTACACCACAAAGCCCCATGTTGCCACGTCACCCCTTCCTTTCCCACTCAGCCTTGTGCAGCTGGCCAGACACTCCTACGCATGGCTGCAGCACTGCGTGGGCTAAGGCCATTCGGGAGAAAAACCCAGAGCAGAATTTTGTGGAAGGAATCACAAGGGGGAGGATGGACAGGAAATGGAGACCAGAGCCCGGGGTGGGACAGCCCTAGATGAGCAGCCTGTTCATTTGAGGTGTGCAGAGCATTCTTCTCTGAGTTTTATTCTCTGTTGAGTCCCTTGCATTTGAAATTTTTACTTTCACGCCTACGTGATCTCAGTGAACTCTCACCAGTAAGTTTCCCTTTTGGCTTGGATACTTGCGTTCAAGCTTTCCAAGTTTAAAGGGGCAGAATAGACTTCACCTGCCTTTAAGTCTGCACACCCTTTCACAAACCCTGTGGTGCTTGTGGACTCTTCCCTCAGGTCTGCCTCTCCCCTCCTTTGCCAGCTGTCAAGGTCCTAGATCACTGTTCTCCTCCTCCACTCCTTGGCTGGGACACAGGGGCATGAAGAGAAAAATGAGTATGAAGGTGTACAGGTAAGGGACATTCAGAGGTGTTGCGGGAAGCCCAGAGCAGTCCAGAGAGCGAGCGACCCTTTGAGGAAGGGGGAGGACACTAGCAGGGGCATGTGGAGGCGGGGGCGAGGGGCACAGCCTTGCTCGGCCAGGGCTGACAGCGGACAACTCCAGGAGAGGGGCTCCTAGCTGATTCCGTGGCCACCTGGCTTGTCTTCTGTGGTCTGAGAAAGTCAGGGTCAGCAGCCAGCTGGCTCCGCCCGGGAGAGGAGGGCAGTCAGGAGGTCTGGAAGGGCTCTCAGGTCCAGCCCAGCCCCCACTTTCTTGTGGATTTCTATATATAGGATCATCTCATCTGTGAAGTACAGATATTTTAACTTCTTTTCCAATTTGGCTGTTTTTAAATTTCTTTTTGTCTTGTAGCTTTGACTAAAACTTTTAGCATGATGTTGAAATAGCACTGGTAGTACCGGTTTTTACAGAATTATTATTATTATTTTTTTGTCCCATGAATGATGATATCTAGTTATGTTGTAGGTCGTTCAGTCTTTCAGGCACCTTTCCATAAGGGTCAAGTTACTGGGATCCAAGTTAGCAGAGAAAGAGCCAATGGGGACAAGCCCCGGTGGGCTCAGTTGAGTGTGCGTAGGGCTGAGGCTTCTCGTTTATGCTCTGGGTACTTTATATCCATTATCTCACGGTATCATCCTCGAGGCACAGATGAGGGAAGCCGGTTTCAAGGAAATTAACTGAGGGTCAGAGATGTTAAATGATTTGCTTAAGTTAGAGAACCGGTAGGTGACAAAGCCGGTCCTGCTGGGGTTGTACTAATATGCCATTCAGCTGCACAGGAAGATAACGAAAATCGAACTGTGTAGTAAAGGTGATAGCCGGGAACCAAAGTCGAGCTCATTCACAGCACCCGCGGACCACAGCCCTTCCGGCTCCAGCGCCACCCGGTCCTCAGCCTCGCTCCGTTGCTTTGCGTTGAGGGCCGAGGGTGTCAACCATTGGTTGTCCTTACAGGGCCCATGCTCGTACGAGAGGAAGCAGCCAATCAGCGCGGCTTGGCCCCGCCCACCCAGCCTGCGCCAGGGGGCGTTGTCGCGGCCCTCCCGCTGCATGCCGGGAATTGTAGTCTAATGAGGCCTTCTTGCATCGGACGAAAGAAGATCAAGAACTACTCGACCCAGGTGGCTGAGCGCCAAGGGGTGAGACTTTTCGGAATACTTCGCCAAAGACCTGTTCCGTGAGTCGGCACCAGGCGCAGGTGAGAGAAGTCGTGGTCCAGGATCCGAGGCTGCGGGTGAGGGATGCGGCCATATCTCTGTAGCACAGGGGGCCCGGCCTGTTGCGTCGGAGTTCCCCCCGTGTTTGGGGTCGATGGGCCCGACTGGCTGACCCTCTGGATGTGCGGAAACTCCCGAGCTCTGTCGTGAGCTTTCCAGGCACCCCTAATATGCCCGATCCCGGGTTGCTCCTCTACGGCGCGCCCTCCTTGCTCGCCCGGCGTTGCGCCGGGGCTGTCTGCGCTGTCCTGGCGCCCAGTCTCAGCCCCAGGCTACATGGCCGTAGGACCCAGGGGGTCCGTCTCCATTTCTTCTCTTCTTGGGGCGAGCCTCCACCCTTTCACCGCCTACCAGGGAAGACCTGGGTTCTAGACTTGGCGCTGCCACCGCCGTCGTAACTTCCTACCTCCTAGAACCTCACTGTGACCTATAAAATAGGGTTATTTAAGGGTCCACTCAGGCCCTAGTCCTGAGGTACTTTGCCCGTTCTCCAGGACTTGGAGGCAGAAGCCGAGAGTACCAATTCCAGAGGCTCCCTGCAGGAGGAGTTGGCCGGCGAGGAGGATAACTTGAGGTGGCATTAAGTTCTAGCTGTCTATTGTAAGTGTGATCAGTGGAGTCTCAGCCACTCACCATCCTTTTGGTTCGCTGCATTTCCTTCTTTCTGTAAATGCTCTTGAGCTCAGTCCAGAAGAGGGCGGGGCCAGGGTCCAGAAGTAAAGGGCTAGGGGCGTGTGTGTATGAGGGTGACCTGGGGAACTGCCACCATGTATCTGCCTTTGGTGCTTGCCCCTGCAGGGAGTGCTGAGTGCCTCCTTCCTATGCCACCCCCACATGATGTCCCTGTCCCGGTGGCTGAGGTCTGTGGGGGTCTTCTTGCTGCCAGCCCCCCGCTGGGTGCCCCGGGAGAGGTGGCTGGGTACCCTACGGCGGCCCTCCTTGATGTTTGGGGGCTCAGTCCTGAGGGCCTGGCACAGTGCCGGCTGCTGGTGCCAAGCATGGACAGAGGAGCCTCGGTGAGTGTGGTGGGGTGAGGGGCCTTGGGGAGGGGAGGGCCTGATCAGGTTTCTGACTTGTCCCCTTTCTCCTCAGGGCACATTACTCCTCCCTCGAAATGAATGGAGATCAGAAATTGGATTCTTTTGCACAAGAAATGCCGAATTTCCTTCAGCATTTCCCAGAGATCATCAAGGTGCTGACCGATGACTTGGATCACCCAGAGATAGGGGAAGCCATTACCCGGCTCAAGCAGGTGAGGGGTCTGCAACCCAGAGTGAGTCTTTGGTCACTCTGGGTATGCATGGGATCCAGCTGTGGCTTTGGGGGACTTTTGACAGGTATGGGGGGCAGGCTTTTACCTGGGTGACTCCAGGTCAGCTCTGGGGGGGGCCTGTGCCCAGGCAGGTGTACTTCCTCACCTGTTGTCCTGCCTTGTGGTTCTGGAGGGCCACCCAAGCTGCTTTGTGTGGGTGGGGACCCCGGGGGGTGAAGGCCTTGCACCTCATAAGTCTTTTGTTGAGAAAGGAAATTAGATGTCCAGAAATCATAAGACGCCACCTTGGGGACAGGGTGAAGGCGGTCACAGATGGGCCTGAGTGAAGCTAGTGGATCTTCAGAAACTCCTGCTCTGGGACAGGAACTGTTGCTTCGGTACTTGCCTAATGCTTTTATTCTTTTGGGGTACCTAGTAATCACTTTTTCTAAGTGCTGTCTCATTTGTCTGAGGGGAACTACGTTAAAGGAAGTTCTACCTGGATGGGGATTGAAAGGGAAGCCTTCCAAGTGGATTAGATCTGGTCCTCAGCAGGGCGGCGGAAGGCAGATGAGGGGTCCCAGCAGGAGACACCACTGGAGCTGTGGGGAATGGGTACCCCAACCTGGGTCCCCTCCAAGCTCTCCTCCGACCAACTTGGGGGGGGGCTTGTCTTTGATACAGTGAGAGAGGCTTTTCATTTGCAGATACGTTGAGGTGTGGGTAGGCGGAGGTGGCTGGGAGCGGAGGGGCGGGCTTGGTTGTGAGGAGGTCTAGGGGAGGAGTGGGTGGGCGGAGCCTGGGCGAGCCAGCTGTTCCCACAGCTTGTGCAGTTTTCCTAGGTTCAAGTTGGGAGCAGGGTTTAATGTGCACTGCAAAACTTGCCGAGGTACACATGCAGAGGGAGAGCCTGGGGTCCTGGGGGGCCGTCCAGCTGTGCTGCAGGACTCGGGGGACGAACCCAGGGAGTAGCCATTCCAGGGGCTCCCTGGAGGAGGAGTCGGGGTGGGGGAGGACAGTTAGGTGGCGGTCAGGAGTGGGAGAGGGAGAGGAGAACTCAGAGCTCGGCTCGGCTCTGCGGGCCCTGACCTGCCGTGCCTCCACCCTTCCCTCCAGGTCCTGGAGTACAACCTCGTCGGTGGCAAGCACCAGCGGGGTTTGCTGGTGCTGGTAGCATTCCGGGCGCTGGTCGAGCCGAAAAAGCAGGACGCCGCGAGTGTCCATCGGGCCCTGATTGTGGGCTGGTGTGTGGAGATGGTGAGCCATGCCGAAGGGCCGGGGAGAGGAGGTTCACCAGAGTGGGGTGCCCTGCATGGGGCCGGGTTAACAAATGCGGGGACTTCGCTTGCCAGCAGGTGCCTAGTTCACCTGCAGACTACCTGTGGGCCAGGGCTTTGGAGCTGGGCACAGAGGTGTAAGCAGTGCTCTGAGCGAAGTGACGGTCCTTCCAGAAGACTAGGCTTAAGCAGAGATTGAAGATGAGCAGCCCAGTGATCGTTTCCGAAAACGTTTTAAGTCTCTTAAATGTAACAAAGACGAGATTTCCCATAAAAACCCAGATTTCTAGCATCACTTGGAAAGTTGCCAGATCTGGGTCCAGATCCCCGGCAGCAGCAGGGGGTGGGTGGCCCGGCCACTGAGCTCCCCTGCGTGGGCCTGTCTCGCTCCACTTTGCTCCGCTTCCTGTTTCCTTGCCTCCTACGCGCAGCTCGCTTGGCTCTCTAAGGTGTGTTTGCTGGCCTGGCCTAATGGTTTCATTAGTGACAGGGGCACTGGGTGCCGGGAGGGGTGTCAGGCCCTGAAGAGGGCGGCCATGAGTCTAGAAGGGCTCGCTGGATGGCGGTGGTGCTGAGGAGAGGGGCCGCTGGTCAAGGGCAGGCGAGGCGCTCAGTCAGCCATGCCGTGGTCCTGGCACCGGCAGAGCAGGTGGCGCTGTGCCCGGGGGGGTTGAAAATGCCAGTCTGGAGCCTGCGAGATGGGGCTGGAGAATGGGATTCAGTCCGAGAAGGTAAAGGACGGTGCCATCACCCAGGGATAGGGCTCTCTGTGTGACAGCGGTGTCCCTGTAGGGATCAGGAGGGGCTGAGGAGCCCATACACGTGGAGGCAACTGGCAAGGGCGGAGAGCTGAGCTGCGGGGGCGTGGCAGGTGCGGACTGGAGGGCCAGCGGCTCACCTGTACAGTCAGCTGCACCTAGGTTCACCTGGGCGTGGTTTTTAAAAACGGCTAAAATGCTGTCACCTCTCCAAGATGCCATTTGAGTGTCCACCCTTGTTTTAACTTGGGTGATTTTAGTTATAATTTCCGCTTCTGTCTTCTACCTCATCTCCTTCACCCTCTTATTTTTCTGTTTCAATATTTACCTCCTAAAAACAAGGATGTTTTGCCTATATAAGCACAACACCATTATCACCTCTGCCTTAGTCCGTTTGGGCTGTTACGACAAATTCCAAGGACTGCGTAGTTTATAAACTAGATAAGTTTGTTTCTCATAGTTCTGGAGGCTGAGAGTCCAAGGTCGAGGCACCAGCATGGTGGGGTGAGGGCAGCTTTCGGGCTCGCAGCTGGTCCCCTCCCCCAGAGGGGGGACGTGGGCGAGGGCTCTGTGAGTTCCCTTTTCCCGAGGCGCCGCCTCCTGAGGGTTAGGGTTTCAGCGTTTGCATTTTTAAGTCAAGGCCGGTTGCCTGGCAGGATGGCTCAGGGCCTCACGTGGGAGTGGACATCCCTCGGGTCACACTCAGGCAGGGTCCTCGTGAGGACGCTGCACGGGCGTGCAGCCTGTCCCCGTTGCTGCCTCCTCACTGCAGCGCGGGCCTGGGAGGACCCGCGAACGGCCCGCAGGTTCTTGACTACTTGATCGGGGCGGGGCTCTGGCACTGGTGTGGTTTTATTTTAACGCTACAGCACCTGGTCCTCCTGGGTGGCCTCCCATCCGAGTACTCACCAGGCCTGACCCTGCTTAGCTCCCGAGTTCGGACGGGATCGGTGTGTCCAGGGTGGCATGGGGCTCGCCTAATAAATAGAAAGTGCAGCTGGGCTAGAATCACTGTGGGGGCCAGAGGAGATTGTGGGGGGCCACAGTGGGGACAGTCCTGGTGGAAACCAGAGGGCTTTGCAGTCACTCTTGGGGAAGACAGCAAACCACTCTAAATAAACATGGCATCCATCAAACATGCACCTCCGATGAGCAGAGCCCCGCCCCAACCCAGGGTGAGGCCAGAGGCCAAGGGACAGGTGGGTGCCTCCTTCCCCAGAGACTGAGTGGGCCTGACCCTTTCACACCACCTGCACCTGAGCCGGAGGGCTGTGTCACGTGCCTCCTCTGAGCAGTGGGGCCCTCGGACACACACGAGTTGGGACGGGTTTAAAACTGTGTCTCAAAAAGCTGCTTCAAGGGAACAGAACGTGTGGGCCGATGGTGAGAAGTGCCACGGGAAAGTTGTGGCATGTCATTCTTTTATTTACTGATCAGAGGACCGTTATGACATGGCTGCTCTGGGACAGGCGCTGGGCTCTGGGAACGCCCAGAGGGTGGTGTCCCTGCCTCCCAGTGGAGTTTCGTGGGAACCAGCAGGGCCAGGCAGCGTCTGGCAAATGGCATTAGCTCTTCGCTGATGCTTAAGAGCGTCTAGAGGTGCATGAGGCCGTGGCTGAAAGTTCCCAGGAGTCAGACTGCAGTTCCGTCCAGGTCTGCACCCCCAAATGAGCTCCGTGCGGCGGGGCTCTGCTCCTGGACGTCGGTGTGTGTATGCAGGGCGCCTGGGCTTTCTGTTTCATTAGTCATGCAAAGTCAAGCTGCAGGAGGAAATCTTCACGTGTCGTTGAGGGTTTGGCAAGCGTGCAGTACACAAAGGTATTTCCTCCCGCGGACACCAGACAGTTCTCAGGCTGCTGCTTGTCTGGGGACGTCAGAGAATAGGCGCGCGCTAGTCCCCTTTCACATCTGGGCAGTGTGAGCCCAAGGGCACAGGATGGTCCTCGGCTTCCCCGCCCTGCTGTTCTTTCCTGGCTCTTAGCAGTTCTCAAAAGCTACGAGTGGGAGTGACAATTACAAGGAGCCCCAAGGGTCTCACGCCACTCTCCTCCCCCTAGCTCCAAACTTTCTTTTTGATGATAGACGACATCATGGACTCGTCCCTGACCCGACGGGGGCAGCTGTGCTGGTATCAGAAGGTAAGGGGGCGTGGGGGCAGGCCGCAGGGAGTGCTTGCCGGGAGCCTGTCGAGGCGTTCAGAGTGACAGGTTTTCGGTTTTCCTCTGTGCTCTGGACAGCCTGGCATCGGCTTGGACGCCATCAACGATGGTCTTATTGTGGAAGCGTGTGTCTACCGCCTGCTAAAACACTACTGCGGGGAGCAGCCCTATTACCTGAACCTGGTGGAGCTCTTACTGCAGGTGTGCTGCAGACTGGGGATCAGTGCCCAGAGCTGCTCGCGGGAGCCGCGGCCTCTAGCACATTCTCCCGAAACCTAGCTGGGTTTGCCCGGAAGAGGAAGAAAGCGAGGGGCAGGGCGCGAGGCGGGCGGTGCTGGCGGGAAGGGAGCTGCATCCATCCCCGTGTGGCTGGAGGAGGGAGCGACAAAGGACTGCGTGTGTGCGTGCTGTGAACATGCACCCTGAGTTCTGGGGCTGTCTCCCTCTTGCTGCCTGTTTGCCTGCCCAGTTGTCAGCTGGGGTGGGATGTAGGGCCCAGGATTTCGGGGTTCCCTAGCCCTGGAGAAAGCCCAGCTCACAGGCTGTCTTCCTGCTCAGATTTCCTATATGACTGAGATTGGACAGACCCTGGACATGACCGCAGGCCCCCAGGACAAGGTGGATCTCTCAAGATTCACTGAAAAGAGGTGAGGGACAGTGGGGACCACCCGGATGGTGAGAGGGGGGCTCCAGGCGGGCATTGCCCCTCTGAGGGGTCTTCTTCCCCACCACTCAGGTACAAGAGTATCATCAAGTACAAGACGGCTTTCTACACTACCTACCTTCCTGTAGCTGCAGCCATGTATATGGTAAGAGAGCCTCGCCTCCCCTCGCTGTCCGCTGATGTGGCCTTTTGGACAGGAAGGCACAGGACAATCTGGTGTCCCCACTGAATGGCTGTGTGACCTTTCCTCAGCCGTAGGATGAAGGCGAACCCCCACCTCCCAGAATTGTAAGGGCTCATGAGGCACGTGGCAGGGAAGTGGCTGTCCATCAGTGTGGGGACAGCCGCCCGTGTGGTTAGCTGTCTCCCTCAACCTTGCTCCTCCAACTGGCCTTTTCACCCTGAGAAAAGTTGGGAATGACAAAAGCGTTAGGAAGAAGGATCAGGGCCCCCAGAATGCATTACTCTGTGCTGTGACTTGCAGGAAGGCCCAGCTGAAGAACAGTGGGGTAGAGCTTGGGCCGCCTTGTCCCAGAAGCCAGGGTGCCTGAAGGGAGAGAGGACCAGGGCTGCCCTCGGGCACGACCGCACGGGGGGAAGGTGGAGGGACCTTGGCGCTTGGCTCACTAACGCCCTTTCGCTGCAGGCCGGCATCGATGGGGAGAAGGAGCATGCCGCCGCCAAGGCAATCCTGATAGAGATAGGGGAGTTATTCCAGATCCAGGTAGGAGGGCGCGGGGTGCTGGCAGAGGGGGGTCCACGTTCCCTCCCGCCCTGCCCTGGAGCCTCTTCATTCCTCCTTTTCTGTGCCCAGGATGATTACCTTGACCTCTTTGGGGACCCCAGTGTGACAGGCAAGGTTGGCACTGACATCCAGGACAACAAATGCAGCTGGCTGGTGGTTCAGTGTCTGCAGCGGGCCTCCCCGGAGCAGCGGCGGGTCCTGCAGGTGCCGCGGGGCTGTGGGCCCTGAGCTTACGGGGAGGGGTGCAGGAGTGCTGCTCCCGGGGGGGTGCTTGTGCCCCAGGGGACATCTGGCAGTGGCAGCATTCTCTGTTGTCACAACTTGGTGTCTGTTCCGGTGCCACAGGCAGGTGTCTAGCGGGTGGAGGCCGGGGGTGCAGCCACGCGTCTTAAAATGCACACAGCAGCACCCCGCAGCAGTGCACGATCTGCCCTCAGTGGGCAGCGCCCAGGCTGACGACCCTGGGGTGCAGGAGGCCGTGGGCAGGGTATCTGAACACGTGGGATGGGGCGGGGGACCAAAGCTTAGACACTTGAGGGAACTCGGGGCAGGACCCGAGTGAATGTCACTGGAGGTGTGCTGGGGCGTGGAGGGGACATGGAGGCGCTGGGCAAAGGCCGAGCCCGTGTCCCGCCTGCCACGCCTTCCAGGAGAACTACGGGCAGAAGGAAGCGGAGAAGGTGGCGCGGGTGAAGGCGCTGTACGAGGAGCTGGACCTGCCGGCGGCGTTTGCGCAGTGCCAGGAGGACAGCTACCGCCGCATCAGCGGCCGCATCAGGGCCCTGGCCCCGCCCCTGCCCCCCGCCCTCTTCCTGGAGCTGCTGCAGAAGTTCTACCAGCGCAAGAAGTGAACCGGAGGCCGGGCGCGGGAGGCTCAATAAATGACACACGTCCTCACCTGTCGTTGATGGTTCTTGGGAAGTGCGACGCGTGACGAAGCCAGTGTCACCACAGGCTAATTGACATAGGCAGCAGTTATGGTCTTATGGCACATTTCTGCTCACAAAAAACATCACCAAAGTTCTAATTCAGACTCAAACACTTCAGGTAAACACTGAAATCCGTGTGAGCTGTCCGTACACAGAGGGAGGAGACTAAGAGCCAGAGAGCTTGGTTTCTCACCCGCCTGTTCCACTAGGGGCAGTGAGTGGCCTGAGCCCCACCCGGCGGCGCAAGGTGGGAGCCGCCCAGGGACAGGACCCCCCCCCCCGAGGGTGCACGCACCCACACCCCCTGACTGGGGCAATGTAGACACCAGTTCACTGCACGTCTGGGATGTGGGAGGAAGCCAGTCCCCGGAGAAAACCCACGCAAACACAAGGGACCTGGCCAGAACCCATTTTCTCCCTCACCCACGGTGTACGGAGGAGGCGGCCGGAGGGTGTTAGTCCCAGGCCGCCTCCTGTAGCCTCCGGCTCCGCTCCCGCCGGCCGGGGCGGGTGGGGGCGGCCGCGCGGAAACCAGGCCTGCTTCCGAGTCCCCTGGGACGGAAAGCTTAGGCGCATAGAAAACTGCGAGACGGACCTAGGTGCCTGACAAGCAAGACGTCAAGTGCTGGGGGCCGGGTCTGAGCCACGCCACGCCCATGCGCGAAGGGGCGCGGCTGCGCAGCGAGGGCGGGTTGTCCCAGCGCCCCTCCCCTCCGGTCTGCGGGGACGGGCGGGGACGCGGGAGCCGCGGAGCCCGAGGCGGTGGCGGCTGCAGGAGGACCGTGGTGAGGAGGGCTCGGCACAGGGGTGTGGATGAATGGGGCGGGCATGCGGGCACGCAGGGTGGGTCTGGGGAGGGGGCAGTAAAGATGAATAGGGGCGGGGTGGTGACTGAATGATAGACAAGCGTGGAGAGAATGGACCGACACAGCGGGGTCCCCGCAGGGTGAAGGCGCACCGCGGCTGGAGCCCCGCGGCCGGCCTTTCGGGGTGCTCCGTCCTCCCCCCGCGCCCAGCCCTACCCCGCGCTGGGCGGCCAGGCGCGCGCCGGTCCGCCTCCCCTTTCAGGGCACGCGGGCGGGGCCCCCTGGCCGCTGCTTCTGGCAGTGATTGCGGCGGAGACGACCCGGGGCCATTCCGAGCTGCATCCTTTTCCACGCCCCCGCACCTCCACGGATGCAGAGCGCAGCCGCATTCTCTGACCTCCCGCCCCGTTCCCGGGGGGTTACAGTCGGCTCCACCTGCAAACACTGCAGAGGAAACTAAAGACCAGCGGATGGCCATTTGCATCTCATTTGAATATTGTCCTAGGAAGCCGGCGCCTTCCCAGGCCTGCTCCAGCCTTCGGTCACCTCGGTGTCCTTTCCACGGCCCGCACCCTCACTGGCTGGGGTTCACCATCCCTGTCTTCTAGGTCTGCATCGGCGGTTGCCAGGTAGGCGGATGTGAGAGGCCCGGCCCACCTGATTCTCTAGAGGCCACCCCGTCGCCGCCGGCACCATGCTGTCCCCTCAGAGGGCTTTGCTCTGCAACCTCAACCACATCCACCTCCAGCACGTCTCCCTGGGCCTGCACTTGTCCCGCCGTCCTGAGCTCCGAGAGGGGCCCCTGAGCACATCCCCTCCCCCGGGGGATACCGGCGGCAAGGAGAGACGCGGCCCCTGCAGCGGGGCCCTGGTGGACGCCAATTCCAACAGCCCGGCCGTGCCCTGCCGATGCTGCCCGGAGCACGGGCCGGGCCCGGAGACCCGGCAGGGGCCAGCTCAGGAGGACGAGGGGGCGGCCTCCCCCTCAGACCCGGGCTGCTCGTCCTCTCTCAGCTCCTGCTCCGATCTGAGCCCTGATGAGTCCCCCATCTCGGTCTACTCGCGGGACCTCCCTGGCGACGAAGATGTCCGTCTGCAGCGCAGCACGATGCCCCTGGAGCAGGGCGCCCCACTGGCTTCCGGGGACCCTGGCGCCTTCTCTCCGGATTCCTGTTCCGGAGCTTCCTCGCCGCCGGGCCCTGACCTGGACTCTAACTGCAACGCCCTGACCACCTGCCAGGACCTCCCTTCCTCAGGGCTGGAGGAAGAGGACGAGGGTGGGGAGCTGGAGCCCCCCACCTCCGAGCTCCCAGAGGCGGATGACGGGAAGATCGACGCCGAGAAAACCGAACCCAGTTGGAAAATCAACCCCATTTGGAAAATCGACGCAGAGAGCACTGAAGCTGGCTGGAAAATCACTGAGAACAATAACTCCGTTTGGAAATTCAGCGGGAATACCAACTCTGCTAGGAAAACCGACCCTGGAGAATTCGACTCCGGTTGGAAAACCAACACGGGAATAACCGATTCTGGCCTGAAAACAGATGCAGGGAAAAGTGATGGGGGATGGAGAAGTGACGTCAGCGAGGAGCCGGTGCCCCACCGGACAATCACGTCCTTCCACGAGCTGGCCCAGAAGCGCAAGCGGGGCCCCGGGCTGCCCCTCGTGCCGCAGGCCAAGAAGGACCGCAGTGACTGGCTCATCGTGTTCTCGCCCGACACCGAGCAGCCCCCCGCCGGGTCTCTGGGCGGCTCCGCGGCGCCCGCCCGGGAAGTCACCACCTTCAAGGAACTTCGCTCGCGTAGCCGGGCCGCACCCCCGCCAGTCCCGCTCCGAGACCCACCAGCTGGCTGGGCCTTGGTCCCGCCCCGGCCCCCACCGCCACCCGTCCCGCCCCGGAGGAAGAAGAACCGACCTGGGCTGCAGCCCATAGCGGAGGGGCAGCCGGAGGAGGGCAGGGCGGCCAGCCCCGCGGCCGGCCAGGGCGCCTCCGCCGCAAAGGAGCGGGACAAAGCCGGCGCGCAGGCCGGCCTCGAGGGTAAGGGGCAGCAGGAGGAGGCGGGCGGCGGGCTGGGCCTCGGCCTCGCCCACGCCTCCAGAGCCGACAGCGCGGCCCGTCTCCCCTCCGCTCTGTGTCGCCCGTCCGCCTCGTCCCCTTCTACCAGGGAGCGCTCCGGGAAAGGGAAACCGGGTGGGCCGCTGGGCGACGGGACTAACTCTCTGCTCCCTCTTTCTCCCGCCCCTCCTTGCCTGGCTGCCGGTCCCGCTGCCCTCCTGCCCCTCCGCACCTGCCCGGCCAACCCCGCCTGCAGCCCGTCCCCTCCTGCTCCCTCGGCCCCTGGTTTTCCGGTTCTCGGCCGACGGGCGCCCCCTGTTGGAGGGTGGGAGCGCGGGCGCAGCTGGGTCTCTGCTCCTGGCGCCTCTGGCCAGCTGGCCCGGCGCCGGGCTGCGGCTGCTGGGGGCGCCGAGTCCCCCAGAGGAGCAGCTGCTGCCCGTCCGCCTGTCCCCAGTGGGAGCCTATTCGCCCCCGGCTCGAGGGGCTCTCCCCTGCCTGGCCAGCCCCGAGCTGGCACTGCTGCTGTCCCCGCTCTTTCCCAGAAGTAGCACCTTCCCTGCCGCGGCTCCCCCACCCCGCCAGGTACCCGCCCCCCCGCTGCCACCGCCACCTCGTCCGCCGAAGGCCCCTCGCTGGACCAGGAGCCCGCCGCCTCCGCCCAGGCTACGTAAGACGGACACGGGCCGGCTCCGCAGGCCACGCCCAGGCGGCCGCCCCGCCCACTCCTACGCCCCGCCCACACTCACGTTTCCGTTCTTTCCCGGGTTACCTGGCTCGGCCCCGCCCCTCGACCTGCGCCCGACTCCTCGCAAGTGCTGGGGAGTCTGTGCTCGCTCCTGGGCTGAGCGGAGGCTGCCCCTCTCCCTCGAGGCCCGGGCGTAGTGGACGCGGACCCGCCCAGCTTCCATACTGAGTTTAGGGCGGTCCCAGCAAGTTTATGGTTAGGGACCTTGGATCATGCCCTCTGTGGATTCCCTGGCCAGTGGAGCCCAACCTCCTCCACGTTGCTCGGGAAGTGTGCAGCGCGAGGCTCCCCGAGCCTCTTGGCCGAAAAGGGCCTGAGCACGCCGCCCCCACGAGGCCGGCCCCACGTGGGCCGCGCGGGCGCCCTCCGCCGGGATGTTGCCGCGGGACCCGTGTTTCCCTTTCCCGGCGCCTTCAAGCCTCCCAGTCCCTGGGTCCCCTGTCCCCCTCTCTCCTCCCATTCCCGTCTGTCTGTCTTTCCATTGGTCCGGGCTCCCCACGTGCTCCCCGGGTCTCCGCGGGCGGGACAAGGGCCCGGGGCGGGCACAGGGTGCCCCTCCCTTCCTTCTCCTGTCACCTCCCGCCCTGGCGCGAGCAGGACTTCCGGGATCGAGGAGGTGGGAGCTCGGCCCTGAGGAAGGGAATGGGAACGGGGAAGGGGCGGCGGAGAGCGGCCGCGCGTGCCGGGATCGGGGCGGGACTTCACCCCGGGGGCCCGGGTCGAGCTGAGCCGTGCTCCACCCAGCCCTGTGCCCCCTCTCCCAAGACCGTTCAGGGGCAGGGGCGCTGCGGAGTCGCAGGAGGTGACCTGTGCAGAAGCTTGGAGTCCTGGGGTAACCTTTGGTAAGTGTCACCGCGTTCTTCCCTTCTCCCAGTCCGCAGTTCCTGGTCGTTCGCCGGCGTCCCCGGGGCCCAGCGACTGTGGATGGCAGAAGCCCAGAGTGGGACTGGCCAGCTGCAGGACCAGAAGAAAGGTAGAGCACCCTGCCCCAGGACCCCTGGCTTGCGGAACCGGCTGCCCCTCCCTTGGGCCCTCCTCTCTCAGGGTCAGGTTGCATTAACCGTCTGAGTCCCTTGGGTACACTGGGAGGCGACAGGGGGCTTGATGCTCCTTCGCTCCCCACCCCTCTCCCAGGTCTCCTGATAGCCGTGAGCGCCTCAGTGGATAAGATCATCTCGCACTTCGGGGCGGCCCGGAACTTGGTTCAGAAGGTGAAGGTGTCTGGGAGGGTGTGGGGTGATGTCTGGGGGCCAGGACAGTTGGTGGGGAGGGGACTGGCAGCATCTCTGGACCCGGGCCCCCTGCTATCCCCCAGGCCCAGTTGGGGGATAGCCGGCTGAGCCCGGACGTGGGGCATCTGGTGCTGACCACCCTCTGTCCGGCCCTCCACGCCCTGGTGGCTGATGGGCTGAAGCCTTTCAAGAAGGACCTCATCACTGGGCAGCGCAGGAGCAGCCCCTGGAGCGTGGTGGAGGCGTCTGTGAAGCCAGGTGAAGGGGAGGGTGTGGGACTAGGTGTGGACCGGGGCGGGGACTGGGCAGGACGGGCCTGGCTGACGGTGCCCGCATCCTCAGGCTGTGGCACTCGGTCCCTGGGAACGCTGTATAGCCAGGTCAGCCGCCTGGCCCCGCTGAGCAGCAGCCGGAGCCGCTTCCACGCCTTCATCCTGGGCCTCCTCAAGTGAGTGGCTTTCTTTCCGGCACCAACCCCCCACCCCGGCCCTCGCCTGGGCGCTGCAGGGGTATCGCAGGTGGGGCAGGGGTGGTGCGCCCCGTCCCTGGAGAAGGCTGGCCCTCTTCCGGCCTCAGCCGCCGCCCCTGCCCAGAGCGGGCTGCAGCCCTCCCCCTCCCTGAAGTGCGGCTCGCTCTTTCCTCCCCAGCACTAAGCAGTTGGAGCTGTGGTTTTCCAGTCTCCAGGAAGATGCAGGTCAGAGGCTCAAATGGGAGAGGATGGGGTTGCTAGGCTACAAGGGAGGAGGGGAAGGGAAGGGCTCGGTCTGCTGGTTCCCACTGATGCTAGAATGATCTTAATCCGTGCCCCTTATCTTCTGCTCACAACTGTCAAGGAGCCCCATAGCCCAGGGCGGGGAAGACCCAAATCCTCACTGTAACTTCCAAGGTCGTGATCCTCACTGTAACCTTCTCCCTCGTCCCCAGGACTGGGGCTTTCCCTGGTCCTGCAAGCCTTCCTTTCTGTTCCTTCCCTCAACCTAAAATGCTTCCCCACTCCCGCCCCAGTTACTTTCATTCACCCTTGGGGTTCTCCTTCAGTGGGGTTCCAACCCCACTCTCGGACTAGGCTGACGCCTGCCCCATTTTGCTCCCATGGCCTCAAGTCCTCCTTTCCGTTGCTTGGCCTTTGTCACCATGTGTCCCCCCAGGCCTCCCACTCCAGGCCGGGCTCTCCGTGGGCGGGGGTGTCAGCCCTGCGCCCTACTGCGTCCCTCTCTCCGCTGCCCCAGCGCCCAGTGAGGCCTGGGGGAGGGGGTGTTCGTTGTTGGTGGGCTGGGCTCAGGGCAGGGGCTGACGGTGGCCTGCCCCCTGCAGGCCTGCTGTCCGTGCTGTACCTGCCCACCGGATTCTTCTCCCTGGCCCGGGACGGCTGCCCCTCGCTGACCACGGAGCTGCTGCTGCTGCTGCAGCCGCTGTCGGTGCTCACCTTCCACCTGGACTTGCTCTTCGAGCATCACCACCTGCCCCTGCGGCCCCCCCAGCCCCCCGCCGCGCCCCGCTCGCCTCCGGCCCTGCAGCAGACGGTGCAGGCCCTGCTGCACTGGGGGGGTCGGCTGGCCCAGAGCCTCCGCGGGGCTCCTGGGGAGAACGCCCCCGGCCCTTCGGCCCCCTCGGGCCCTCCCTCCGCAGGCAGCTGGTGGGAGCAGCTGACCCAGGCCTCGCGGGTCTACGCCTCCGGAGGCGCTGAGGGCGTCTCCCTTCCCCGGTGGGGCGCCAGGCGCCAGGGGACTGCGGCCGGGGGTGCCCAGGAGAGCTCGCTGCCCGTGGAGGACTCCTCGGCCCCTGGCAGAGGCGTGTGGCTGGGGAGGCTGTTTGGGGTGCCTGGGGGCCTCGCCGAAACCGAGAGCGGAGCTCCGAAGTCCAGGTAATGGGGTACCTCGTCCCCTCCCTGACTCTGACTCCCTCCCACAGCCCCAGCCACCCCAGTTCGAAACTTTCAAGTGAGCCTTTCGGTCGGAGGTTGGCTGTTGGTTTTTCTATAGCCAGGAGCTATAAAAACGGTGACCGCACTGTCATGGCTGCGGAAGCACCTGTGGCCCCCGCGGTGCCTCGGGGCCCTCAGAGCCGCGGGCGCCTGCTCTCCGGCCCTCTGCTCCGCTCCGCAGGACCCTCTGTGACCTTTGGTGTTCGAGACTTTTGTTGTCACCTCCCGAGTCACCCCAGAGGCCCCTGTGTCCCGTGACCGACTCCTGACCGCTTTTAACCCACCGTTCAGCCCTCAGTTTCTTCCTCCCTCCAGAGCCCTGGGCTCTCGGGGTCTCTTTCCGGAGGCGGGCGACCTCTGCGACCCTGTGTCCCTTCCTCCAGGAGACCGTCTAGCTGGCTGCCTCCAACAGTGAACGTGTTGGCTCTGGTGAAGCGGGGAGCACCTCCTGAGAGCCCCTGCTCTGCTGAGGAGCTTGAGGCCCCAGCCCCCGGCATGGCGCGGACGCACAGGTGAGGCTCGGAGGTGTCTGGCGTGCGCGTGGCGTGTGCACGTGAGCTGGCTTCATCTTCACAGAGCGGAGGGTGCAGTGCACGAGGCCTCGGGCTGCGAGGTGCTTCGTTTGCACGCGAGCCGTTTCCGGCTCTGTGAAGAGGGACCTTCGCTTCGGTCGTCGCGAGGGCCAGGCCTGGGCACAGAGGGGCACCGGGGGCGCTGCGGGGGACCGTGCGTCCCTTCGGGGGCGTTTCTCCCTCCGGCCCCAGGGGCCGCCCCTGCCTTGGGCTCTGGCTTCCTTTGGCGACTCTCATGCACTGCATTAGGCTTCTCGACCTTTCGTTCACTCGGCAGTACCTTTCAGGTACTTGCTATGCCCCCAGCCTTATGCAGGGGAGAGGACACGGGGGGACACGTCGGAGCCCGCCTTCCAAGGGGCTTGTGGTCCGGTGTAGACCCCAGTGAATCAATGAGCGGCTAAAATCCGGTGTGGTGGACCCTGAGAGAGGAAGGCCGAGTCCCTTGACGGGGCTTCTTCCCCAGGTTGGGGACGCAGGGACGGCCCAGTGACGGTGTGGGCTCCGCGTGGGCCAGAAGGGACAGGGCACAAAGGCAGAGAGGCCCGAGTGCCACCAGGAGCAGCTGCGGGCACCTGTGGTGGCAGTGCCGGGCCGGCCCGGGGCTGGACCTCCCCGGGGGCAGTGGGAGCCACCGCAGGGTGAGCAGGGTCTGGTCTCCCTGCCCGTGTTTCCGGGGGCCTCTGGCCGCGGTGTGGAAGGTGGGGCCGAGCAGGGAGGTCACGATCCAGGGAGACCCGGGAGACTGTGCCGGGCTTCAGGCCGTGGGGCTGGGAGGAAGGTGGCCCGAGCAGCGGGGGCGACACACGGCAAGCCAGCCGTGGTGACCGATGTGAGCGGGACGCCTGGCGCTTGCGGTTCCGCGGTGCCCGGGGCAGGAGGCGCCGGTGTGCAGGGGCCGGGAGAGTCAGAGTTCGCACGAGCCGGGTCTGAAGCACCAGAGCAGCACAGGTCGCATCTCGCGAGCTGCCGAAGGGCGGGCGTGGGGCTCACGAGGGCCGGGGCCGCAGCCGGCATCCCCGCGGCGGGGGCGGGGCCCCTCCAGCCCAGTCAGCGTCCCCCGAGCCGAACCAGAGGGACAGTCCGCACGGCGGAGCGGAGGCCGGGGACAGCCGGGCGCCCGCCACGCTTCCTCCCAGCACCGTCCTCCGGCTCACCGCAGGGCAGTCCGTGCGCTTTGCGACCACAGCGCTGCGGGACCTGGCCAGCTGAGCTTCCGGCGTGGGGACGTGCTGCGCGTC
>CM053517.1:40816409-40854236 GCA_028627145.1 Eidolon dupreanum
GCCCCGGCACGCAGCGGGGAGGGAGGGGCGGCACTTACGGAGAAGTCTCTCCTGGGGGTGAGCCTCTTGGGGAAGTGGTCGAAGGCGTAGGGCCGGGTGCACACGGGGTAGCGGTTCCGGTGGATCTTGTAGAACAGGTGCGCGGACTTGTCCAGCCGGTAGTCGCAGATGTACACATCCTGCTCCCGCACGCCTTTGGGTCTCCCTGTGGGCCCGAACACTGGTAAGTACGCCTCCCACCCGCCCCGCGGCCCCGGGAGCACCACGCGCCATCGGGGAGCACTCGGCCCCTCAGAGGGGACCGGGCAGCGCTGCCCACATCTGGTGACTGCAGGAGAGAGGAGCGTTCCGAGACGCGAGTGCCCGGAGGAGGAAGGGCATCTGCGGGTGGAGTGGGAAGAAGCCAGGGATGCAGGTCATTTGAGCGCGGCAGGCACTTCCGAGGGGAGATTCTGAGGGAACAACAGAGCAGCCTGGGGGGGAAGCTGGGCAAAGCAAAGGGGCAGTGTCGACGAGGAGCGAAGACCGCGCGGGTGGGCGGACCGCCGCACAGCGGGGCGCACGTGTCTGGACTCCTCTGCCGAGGGGCCGAGAGGAGGCGCCAGGCTACAAACTCGGTGGCAGCAGACACGGAGCCTCCACTGTGGGCCGCAGACGGGGCTGGTGCCGTCGCGGGTCACTTACTCACCACGCAAGTCTCTCAAGCGTCTCTAGTCGGTGCTAATCCCGATTTTCACCGGGCTGAGCGGCCCGCCCAAGGGCACGCGGGGAGCGCGCTGGGGCTTGGACACGGAATTAGACTGTCCGACTCCAGCCTGCACTGCTAACCATGAAGCTTATAAAGCGACTGTGCTGCTTTTGTTTACTCCACATAGACCCGCCCCTCGATTTACGGTGTCTTTTTAATACATGGTAAATGTTCCCATTTACGCGGACTTTTTATATGTGGGTTCCATTTATGTGGTTTCGTTTTATGCAGTTCTTTTTCATTTCTGTTACTGGGGATTATTCTTTCTAAAAAACAATAGCTTAACCCAGCAATGTACAGAGAACTAATACTTACTAACACAATTGTTAATGATCTTCCCGTTCACTGGATGTCAAATAAAAAACCTTGGGTGACAAATGATGTTTTTCGGGGTTTTATAAATATTTTACTGTAAAAGCTAAACATTATGTGAAGGAAAAATGTCTTCCCTTTAAAATACTTCTACTTTTATGTAATGCACCTGGTCACCCACACGATTTAGAGCATCCAAATCTAAACACTGTATTTGCCACCAATACAACCTCTTTGATCCAATCTTTAAATCGAGGTATCATTTCCACCTTTAAGATGAATTATATTAAGTTTTCACGGTATTTTTAATAAATTTGAAGATAATGAATCATAGTTACAGAGGCCTGGAATAAATACATCTTTTCAAGTTATTTCTGGAACATTGTGTTAGCTCTGAGTGTTATGAAGCCGTCAGCTTTGAATGCCGGCTGGAAAGCAGGATGGCCAGAAGTGCCCGCCCAGGGAATGCGGTTCCAACAACTGCAGAGGGCGTTGCTGGCACTATCACCTTATTAAACAAATTTCCAGAAGAAGGCTCTGACAGTTTGAATGCAGATAGTAAGGAATTACTGGTTGATCACAAATTAATCAATAATGAATTAATTCACTTAATATCTGAAGCCCATCCGGCTGATAAATATGGCAGTGACCTTGAACCAGTCTCATTCACTGCAGGAAATATTTAAGAAGCTCTTCAACTGGCCACAAAACTGCAATTCTAGGTATTGATCCAAACATCCAAAGAGCCTTAAAATTTCGAACAGATTTTAAAAAATGTTGTAGTGAATATCAAAGAATTGATGAAACCTTAGCAAGAGATGGCGTTGGGAAAAGATCATCCAAAAGCATGAGCATAAATAATGAAGCCGAAGTTGTGCTTCCAGATATTTCCAGCGATGAAGACGGTGACTTTGTGCCAAATGAAGAGAAGGCAACCACTTTACGTCACAGCACAGACACCGACAGCGAACAAAATCTATTTTTTTCTGAATTTTCATTGGCATCTCTTTGTGAAAATACCTGAAATAATTATTTTGATATCGGCCTATGTCTTTACTATTTTTTTTTGTCTGATGGACTCTTTTTATGTGGTTTTCTTTCGTGTAAAAAAAAGACACGTGGAATGGATAATCCGTGTAAATCAGGGACAGACATATGGAACTGACGATGACCTTAAGGACTACGGAGTGGTTGGGTGAAGGCCCATCCGCCCACAAATACTAACAGTGCTAAGTATACGGCATTAAAAAATGCTAAAATTAAAAAAAAAAAAGTATCGCTGAGTACCAAATACTAGGTAAAAGAAAGAAAAAAAAATAAAGAAAAAAGACAGCACAGTTCTCCGAAGCGTCACTGCTGGTCTTGGGCAGGGAGGAGAGAGGGGTGGGCAACTGCAGCTCGATGAGAGGAGGACAGACGTTTCTCAAGGAGCCCCGATCACCTACCTTTACAGTACGTGTAAAGGTCCAGGACACAGCAGGTCCCCACGACAGCCTCCAAGGGAATGATCTCGTAGAGCGGCACCCGGAACAGCTCATTGTGATAGAAACGACGGGATGGAGAATGGTGGGTTTCGTGGGGCCGGAAATAATGGTGGCCAAAGGCAAAACGCTCCTCTCTGCAAAGGGAAAGAAGGAGAAGGGAGCGGATGGATCGGCAAGGCCTGGAGAGCGCTCGGCTCTGTGCCGGTGGGGCGCTGCCGGAAGAAGAGACAGGACAGGCAGGACCTCGACACGTACTTCTCGTTCTTCCAGAGCTTCTCGATGCGGAAGATGTCAAGCTTGTCTCTGTTAACGTGAGACAGCAGTCGATAGGACTGGCGGACGGGGTGGCCATCAGGGGTGCGCCGACTGTCCCTCATGAGATACACACAGTCACCTGGGAAGGCAGAGAACACGGGAGGAGGTTGAAACGAGTCCTGCGTGAGTGGTCAGGCCCCACCGACCTGACCCAAGGTCTTCACAGCGGGCACGTACACCTGCGACGGCAGGGGCAGAGCGCCTCCAGACTGTGAGGATGCCGCGAGGGGGCGTCCCTCTCCTGGAATCCTGGATGTCCTTCCCAGTCTTAAAATTCACTCTATGACCCCCGGGCTCTCCAAATCAGTTTTATTTGGTGGAAGGGAAAGGCACGTAGGCCTGAGGACCGAAGGACGGAAAGCGCTTTGTTCTGTCGCTCTCAGAGGCCGTGCGGAGACAGTAAGTGCTACGTGGACAGCAGAAACCGCCCGCCACGCAGGGCGAGCCCTGTGCACGCACCTTGCCGCAGCAGCAGGTCATCGCGCAGCAGACAGATGAAGTAGACGCAGCCGGGCTGGGCGTAGTGGGGCCGCGGGATCATGGGCACCTCCTGGGGAGCAGAGAGCCAATGGGGCCGGGCCGGGGCCACACGGCCAGCCCACTGCTCGCTACTCAAGGGGACGAGAACCGAGGCTGCGAATTCACGGCCGGTGCCGACGGACGGTGAGTCATGCCGACACCACAGGTGTAAAAAAGACGAAAAAGCACCTGGCCTTTAACACTTGGGAAGGTGAAGGCAGAGGACAAAACGGACAGGCCGAGTGCCCCGGACTGCAGGTGACGACACGAGCTGTGTGGCCACTCTGTGCCCCCAGAGGGCGTGTGCAATGCGTGAAGGGGACTGTGTCACGGAGCTGTCCACTCGGGCAATGCTGCCTGGACGGTGACAGCGGTGACAGCGGTGACATGCCTGATACCACAGGACACAGGGCGGAGCTGAGATAAAAGCCCGCTGAGTCCCGTGGGCGCGCCACACAGCCGCCCACCCTCCCGGGAAGCAGCTCGACTCTGCGCCCGGTGCTCTTCCCGCCCGAACGCTGACGGCCCAGGCGGGCCGTGCGGGTGTTTCATCGTCCCTCGGACCACACCCGAGAGAGGGAAGGTGGGGGCCCGACACTCGGCGCAGCGCTGAGGAACTGAGGCGGGCGGGGGTGCCGAGGGGCTCAGCGACGGGCGCCGGGGTGCCGGGAGCGGGGGGAGGGGGCCGCGCGGGCAGAGCGCGGGGGGCGGGGCGGCTTACCCGGTCCACGGGCCGCGGGTCGCAGCGCTCGCAGAGGTAGTGCTCCACGTCCGCGTGCACGCCCATGCAGTCGCAGTGCTGCCACACCTGCGGGAGATGCGAGTGTGCAGCTGGGCGCCTCGAGCCCCCCGCTGCGCGCCCGGCCCGCCGCCCGCTACCGACGAGCGAAGCACAGACAGGGCACGCGGCCGCGAGCCGAGGGAGCGCGGGAGTGACAAACCGGAAGTGTGAAACGGGAATGCGAGAAGGACCCGCCTGAACACAAGCACAGAGACTGGGTCACGGCGCACAGATCGGGCAAATGAAGTGTGGAGACAGACGGAGAACTGCAGAACGCACGAGCCAGGCGCCGCGCTCGCCCTTACTAACACACACCAGCGACACGGCTACGGCCAAAGCCTTCGCCGTTACGTTTTCACTCACTCGCACCTAGTCACGTCCTCCCAACAATCCTGTGTACAGCTCCCTTTGCATATCAGGTAATGTGTTCAGAGGCACCCAGTAGGGCTGCCAGGGCTCCGCACGGGCCACGCTCCCCCTAGGAGCTCTCTGCCCTGCACCCCCGGACTGGTGCGGTGCAGAGTGCAGGCCCTCAGATCCCTGTCGGCTAACGCACTGCGCTGGCCTGCACCCCAGCATCCCAAGCCTGCACCCCAGCATTCCCAGCCTGCACCCCAGCATTCCCAGCCTGCATCCCAGCATCCCAGCCTGCATCCTAGCATTCCCAGCCTGCACCTCAGCATCCCAGCCTGCACCCCAGCATTCCCGGACCGCACACTAGTATTCTGACCCAGGCTGCGTGAGACAGCAGCAGCGGAAAGCGGGCAGAAAGAACAGGAGGTAGAAAAAGAAGGGAAGGAGGCTTCTGGTCAAGATGGCGGAGCAGGTGAACGCTGTGCTTGCCTCTTTTAACAACCACGTCAAAATTAAAACTACAGAACAGACATCACTGGGTGTCGCCTGAAGTCTAGCTGAACAAAAGTACTGCAACTGAGGACACACAGAGAGGCCACCATGAGACTGTAATACACACAGCTCAAAGAGGAGCCAAAAAATCTCAGGGTTTTGAGATGGCCTAAGAAAAAACGACAAGAAATGCACTGAGACACTGAATACTGACAGTCCACCATGGCTATTCCCCGTGAAGCTCTTTGCCACAGGCGGAAATAAAATGACTTGTCTGGAAACCAAGGGAAGAACAAAAGAAGGGAAAGATAAAACGAAAGAGAGAGATGAAAAAGGAGAAAGACAATTTGGTGAGAGGTGAGGGGTAACAGAAACCAAGGTAAAGTTCAATTTCACAGAGAGCCCATCGAGCTAAGCCAAAGAGGCATGGGCTGCTGTTCCGAATACGGTCTCCCTGCCCGCCGGGACCGGGATTCCGCTTCACCTCCTGAACCTCACCATGCACTTGTCACACTGGATCATGAGGCCTTCGTCCTTGTAGAGGCCACAGATACAGCGGATAACATCATCGTCCTTCTCATGCCCGTTCTCCTTCTCAGAGACTGAGGTCTCACTGCTGTCTGCCTCACTTGCTGTCTCTCCCACAATCTCATCAATTTGGGCTGATGCCTCGTGCCGGGCGTTGTAATAGGCCTTTCGTAGGCGGCAGACATCTCTCCCGATTGGGGATTTGCGTCCGTAGTACTTCTGAAGAAAGCAAAAGAAAGAAATCATGTTTAGTCTCATCAATACAGCTCACTAACATACCCAAAGAGGAAGCAGGGTTTGCTTTACACTCCCATTTTGGTTAACAGATCTCCAATGCCATCAAATAAGAAGTCCAGGCAGCTGAAAACAACTTAAACTGAACTAAAACGAATTAACATTACAAGCTGCGTGGTAATTTTCCCATTGTCTACTGTTCTGTCATTGGACTTCTCCCACAGGCTTTACTGTCCACGCGATAAAATACATAGGGACCAAGAACACGAACGTCACAAGGATGTCGCAGAGCAGCTCTCCGTTCACCTGCGTCTTGCAGGTATCAGGGACAGAGCCACAAGTTTAAATACACACGGGAGCCGAGTTTCAGTAGAAAGCGTCCCCTAATTCAAGATGGCTCTAGTTCTTCTCCCCCTTGTCTGTTTTTCTCATTCCTTGTCTTCAACCTCTATTCTTCCTTCACTTAGAAGCCTTCTTTACCCTTCCAACATCTGTCCCAGGTATTTCAAAATCACTAAGTTTCTTCTGCACGCCATACAACACTCCCCCTCCCCTCCCAATTGGGTCAAACCCACCTTCTCTCTAACGAGCGTCACCCACTGTACACCTACTCGTGAACACCCCCGTTCTGATCTGAAGACACGTTTATTACTTAACCTGCGTGTGATTTAAATGTGGTGGAATGTCCGTACTGTGTCAATTGTAAGGGTTCAATACAAAATGAGGCTTTTACAAAAAATGTTTTTTTGGGAATATGCTTCAACCTTCCGTTTTTGTCACGGCGACGTCTCTACTACACAGCAGCCCACGACATTCAGCATCCGCGACCCCTGGGCTAAGGGCACTCGGGCAGAGCCAGCGAGAGGAGAGGCAGAAGCCCAGCAGCCCCGGGAGCGCTGTGCTCGCGAAGACGCGGGACGCTACCTCGGCGTTCCGGAAGACCTTGAGCATGTCGGCGTCGAAAGCCTCCACGGTTTTGTAGTAGCCGGTGAGGAGCTGCTTCTCTATGGTGGACAGGTCCAGGGGCTCGGCGATCTTCTCGTAGTAGTCGGCGTTCCTGGAACGCAAAGCCGGGCGTCAGCCTGGTACACAGCGCGTTTCTAACCCCCGCGGGGTTCCCCTGCACGGAGCTTACTTTTTCTTTGGGGGGAGGTTCAGAAGCGGCGCCGCCAGTGCCTGTCGCGAGGAGTCTGCAAAAGAACGCACGCGTCAGCGGGGTGCGCGGGCGGCAAGCCTCGCCGCTTCTCACCCGGAAACGCAGCATCCCCCCAATTAAAAGTTAGGAAAAAAAAATCCAAGTCTTTTTGAGGCCTGACTATAAAAAATGCAAGGATGTCCCAGAAACGTGGGCAGCTAACGGCAGGGACCGGAAGGCACTTTCGGGACGGCCTGAGTGATGAAGGACAGAGTGGACTGCAGGCGACGTCAGCGGGTCACGGGGAGCGAGAGGTGGCGGTGGACTGAGGCAGCCGGGATGCTCGGGGCAGATTCCGGCCGACGAATCTCATTACAGATCCTAAACTGTCACTGTTCTCATCTAAAAGGTGTTTCCTAATCCTGTTAACGTTATGCTGTTGGTTTGGATTCGATTAAACTCCAGATAATGAATAACTTAATACTGTAAATATTTTCTGGAAACCTTTTTCTTGTAACAGTTACTTTGTATTTACAAAAACAGAATTCATGTGGCGTGGGGCGCCTTCTCGCTCACGACCTCACTTCCTTTCTAGCAACTCACAATGCAGAGAGAAAAAGCCTGCTGCTTCCTGCCCAGGGCGCAGGGTGCGGGGATGCAGGGTTTGCTGCGGTTTCTCACTGCGCCAGGTGGGGCCAGCTGAGAAGGCACAGCGGGCTCTTATGGAAATGTAGAGGCTACAGGTGTCACAAAACTTCACGTTTTAGGACAGGCTGGTTCCCCCTTTCCTCTCTATTACCTTAGGGTAACTATAAAAAGCCACTAGAATGCAAATATAAACAGCAGACAGAGAAAGAAAAGGAAAAAAAAATTCTTCAGAAATTAGGGAAAGGAAGAAAGACCAGCCAAAGCTGATGGCAAAAAGCAGCAATTATTTGGTAAACTCTCTCGTCTTAAATATCTCCAGATTTTCTGGTCGTAAAAAGTCACGTACGTTACCAGGCCACCTGTCCAGAGTTAACTGCCCTCCGCACCTTGGCCCTCCGCGCACGCCCGGAAGGGCTGTGGTCAGGAAAGGAGGCGGGGCAGAGGTGTTCGCACGGAAACGCCTTTAGAGAAATTTTCTTGCAACTTTATTCCTGTTCCTTGACGCAGACTTTAGGGCCTGTGAACCCTCCAAATACATGCAAAATTACATATACGCACTTTCCTAGGGAAAGAATCCACAGCTTTCACTCTCAAAAATACCTGTCCAAAGAACTGACGTATGAGACCTAGGGATGTAAAACAACAGCCCCGAAGACCACGACCCGTCTGGTAACGCTGAACTCCGGTGTGAGGAAGACTGAGTAACCCCCGAAATTCCTAACCCTGATGGTCATTTGTTTTTGGTCCTGGATGCCTGCGGCGGGGGTCGGTGACACGAGTGTGTAGGATGGCTACGCAGAGCGCATCTGGGGGGCCACGGTCACCTTTGTAAGAGATGATGCCGTCGCAGATCTCTTTGAGGATCTGGGCCAGGCGGGCTGCCCGCGCCACCTCCACGTTCTCCTCCGCGGCTGCCAGGCGCCGCGTCCGCACAGACCGGGCTGTCTGCAGGGCGGAGAACTGGGTCATGAAGACGTCTGGAAGGGCAAAGTGAAAATGAGCTTCGAGAAAAGAGGAGCTCACGGGGGTCTCTCTCTCCTTCCAGGAAGCCGGGAAGCACGGCAGTCACCAGACAGACAAGGCCGCGAGTCAGAGGGGCCTCATCGCGGCACCGGACGCGGCGCAGTGCGGCTAGAGCTGCGAGTCTGGCCGCGTCCGCGACCCGGCCTCCGTCGCTGGCCGTGTGACCCTGGGCGAACCACCGCGCAGTGTGTCTCGGTTTCTCAACTGCGAGGTGGCGCCCGTGCGGGCTGAGCATCCGCTACGTATCCCGCATCGAGGGACCGGCAGGGCCACGCTGACATCCGGGCCCCTGGTGGAAGCGGGTTCCTCCTCCATCCCGGAAGTAGGAGGAAGCCGAGAGCTGGGAGGGACAGGTTACTGCTGACCGACACCTGTCCGTGTGGATCTTAGCTCATTCGGTCCAGACTAAAAGGAATCCGTGGGCAGACTGTCGGCAGCTGTGCCCAGGGCCCCGGGCAGCCCCCCGGGCCTACCGGACTTGATGTTCCCGTCGTCTCGGCAGATGCCGTTCCAGCGCGTGTACAGCGACGCGGAGTGGATGCTGTCGCCCGTGTGCTTCACCTCCTCCTGTTTCTGCCGAATCTTCTCCCAGTTCCGGACCAGGAACACGTGATGCTTCAGCACGAAGTTCCTGCGAGGGGGGGGAGGCGCGCCGCGGTCGGTCACTCGGCACGCGCTCCCCGCACACGCTGCCTCGCACGCCCCCGAGGGTGCTACGGACACTCACGCGGGGGGCACGCACCATTTTATGATTAGATAACGAAACGTCACTCATTTTGCATCCTGATCCCCCCCGCATAACATTTCCCTATATTATTTACAAATACCTTGGAAATACAATTTAAAAACTGCAAAAATTTTAGCAAGTGCAGCAGCCTGACTTGAAGGCGGAGCTGTATGGAGTATTTGTACAACAGATTGGAGAGGAAGCTGCCAGCATGAAGTGGCGGCTTAGCATCCGTTAGGAGAATGGACCGAACTGGCAGATAAGAGCAAAGACACTTAAAAGAGGGGCACGCCGGCAAACTGCTGGGGGGCCTCGGCATGGGTCTCCGCGTGGGAACGGCCTGCACGTCTCTCGACTGACCCTACACAATTTTGACGATTCCATAATTTGGTTTTCACCCTAGGACACATAAAAAACAGATGTGACCTTGAATAAATCTCAAACTATGGGCTTCAGTAAATGGAGATTAATTGTGACATCTCCTGGGGAGCTTTCTAAACTACCAATGTCTGGGTTTCACCTTCGAAAATTCTGGTTTAATTGGTCTGGGCTGTGGCCTGGGCATGAGGAGTTTTTAAAAGTTCCATAGGCTGAAACTTAAAAAAAAAAAAAAAGAAAAAAAAAAAAAGTTCCTCAGGCTGATATGCAGCTAAAGTAGAGAAACACTGGATTATACCATCTGTTTTACTTACACATACATTTACTTTGCTTACATCTGTCATGAACAAATCTTATCTGAATATAGGAGAGAGCAAAAATAATCGCTGAAGAGCCTTCTTGCTTCTCTGTTACTATATTAACCAGGCAGAGACACTCAACCTTCTCTGTGCCATCAACTCCTCCGGCAGGCTGGTGCAGCCCATGCAGCCCTTCTCCGAACGTCTCAGAAGCATTTTAAAAGTAACTTAAAATTTTAAGTAGTTTTAATACACAGGATTAAGACGGGACTAAATATACTGAAATGTAGTTTTCAGAATGTTAAAAACACATGGCATTGTGATACGAAAAATAAACTTTTAATGCGTGGCGAGATCTAGCCGTGGGTTTACGACGACGGTAACCGAGGTGGAGAGGAATGCAAGTGGTGTTCTGAGATGTTTGTGACGTGTGTAACATGACACAAAAATGGGAATACCGGTGACAAAGTCAGGGAAACTGCAAACACTACGCACACGCTCATTTTTTTGCCTACAGGTCACATCTGAAGGAAGGCTAAACTTCAGTTAGAAATTAGGGAGAGAAAAGGAAGACGTGATCCCCCCCGCATTTGAGTCCAGAGCTCCCCTGAACCCTGCTCGAAGACCTCCTGCACGAAAGGAACGGCTCCACTCCACAGATGCCTGACCGTTCTGACGCTGCCAAGCCAGCCACGTAATTTAAAGCACTCAGGAAAAAGAGAAAGTTCTTTACCTCTCTCGATTGGACATCGGCTTCATCTGTAACTGGGGTGTCAATCTTGTGGGAGTGTTGATACTTTCACTGGGTTCCTCGGAGAGGTGGCCTCTCTGAAAAACAGATGGATCAGACCGCAGGGAAAGCACCATCAGTCGGGTCACCCTGGATTATACTAAAGCCACTGTGAAGACGCCCGTATTTCCTAACGCCTCAAGCGGCTCAACGAGAAAGGGCCGGGACGGTCACTCACCCTCTTCTTCAGCTTGTGCTTGGACTTCCTCTTCTCTTTGGACCGCGTGGACTTCCTGTGAGCGGCCACCGGCTGGCTGCCTCTGCTGCTGGCCAGGCCGTTCACGCGCTGGCTCTTGCCCCCGATGATCCCTCTGCACTTCTCAAAGCCGCACTTACACAGTTGCTTTGGGGGGAGAGAGAGACGCTTTCAGCCTGCGGCCTCGTGAACATGCCCGACAGGACGCCCGAGCATCTGGACGCCCCACGGCAAGTGTGAATCACGGGATTTCACACGGGGAAAACACTGATAGAAAGTAAAACAGGTAAGAACGGGCCTCCACTGCAGCGGAAAAGAAAGATCACACGCTGGGAAAACTTCGCGGGTACAGGAAGGAGACTGAAAAACGCCGGGCAGGCTCTCCCGACGGAGTTCCGAAAGAACGAGAGACCTTTGTATCCTGGAGACGAGGACTGAGGAGTGAACTGTTTTCCCCAACGTGCTTCTCTACAGATCGGGGGCGTCTGCCGAAGGCCGCGTTACACGGAGCAACGCGAGCGAGCCCAACCTCCCTCTCGGGGTCGTTGTTCGTACCTGTTTTTCAACGTTGAAGGAATGGAAGTTGTAATCGTAAGTGAGTTCGGTCCCAGCGGGCATGTCCCTCAAGGCATACAGTCCGATCCGGTACACGCCGTTGACAGACCTGCGGGACGGACACGAGGCGGGGATGGATTCGCAGCGCCACGCGCGGCCTCCAGCCTGTGTCTGATCCCAGTTCTGCGTCTCCTGACCACTCTCTCCTCATTTAATCTACCTCCTCCTACACCCAGCCTGTTTAACGCCGTCGGACCAATAGTCCTACGTCAGTTTTCTGGAAAACATGCCCTACGCTGTCAGGTCAGGTCAGAACGTTTCCTGCTTGGGATTCAAAGTCCCTCTAAACATGGCTTTAGTCTACTTATTATGATTCCCTACAGCTTGCCTAAAACCTTCCACGCCTACCGACCTCCGTCTCTCTCATCATTGTGTGACCGTCTCTTCTGTTCTACTTGATGTGAAGTTGTTAACAACCTTCTGTGCACTGTTCTGGATGCTTTATTCAGCGGTCCCCAACCTTTGTGGTACCAGGGACCGGCACTCCTACGAGAATCTAAGGCCTAATGATCTGAGGCGGCGCCGAGGCGGGGATGCTGGCGCTGGGGAGCGGCTGCAGATACAGAGGAGGCTTCGCTCGCCTGCCATGAGCCGGTACCGATACTATCTGTGGCCCGGGGGTTGGGGACCCCTGCTTTATATATACTAATTATGGCATTTTGTTGTACTAATTTATTTAATCCACCCAACTACTATGTAACAAAAGGTGCTACTATTAGCACTACAACCCCCATTTTCTCAATGAGGCTGAGGCAGAGAGGGTAAGTCACGTGCCCACAGCCAACAGGGCTAACGGCTGGGCAAGTCAAGTTTCAAATCAAGGCAGTCTGGCTTCAGAAGCTTAACCGCTGTGTCATACTGATGACAGGTCAGCTCATGAACCCTCAGAACACCCTATGAGACCGGCATTATGAGTCCTATTTTATAGACGAGGTCCTGGTGGCTTATAGATTTCGTTCACGGTGACACACAACTGCATTCAAACCCAGGGGGTTAAGCCTAGGCTGTGTGACCCGCAGCCCCCTCTGGCCCCGCCTCCCTGACACGTGGGACACGTCGAGGGCTAGCCTGCATACTGCCCCAGCTAATGTCGATTTCTCTCACCTTCGGTTTTTGGTATTTTTTTTCTAAATTCACAAAGCATTTTCTCTATACAGTAGGTAGCGAACTATGGCAGACTAACTCATCCCATGTCTTTGTAAATTCTTATTGGCACACAGCTAGATCCCCAAGTTTGCTGATGCCTGGTCTACACTGTAATATTTAAGATTTGGTTCTATTCTGTACTGTATTACAATTTTGGAGGGAGGTATAACTTACATGGAGCAGAACACACAAATCTTAAATGTTCAGTGTGCTGAGTTTTATAAATCCATACCCCGCCGTCATCTCCCCACATCGGCACCCTCCCCGCAAAGGCCTGCCCCATTCTGCTCTCTCCCCACAGATCAGTTTGCCTGTTTTGAACTTGAAATAAATGGAATTGTACAGAATGTACCAGAGTACATACAATTATACGCTCAGCTCCTTTCACTCGACACGACACTGTACTTGCCATGTGTCTTTACGTCGCTGTGTGATATTTCATCGCACAAACGTAACACAATTTATATACCTGTTCCACTGTTGATGAACACGTTTATGGTTTTTAGTTATTACTTAAAAACTGTTCCTGTAAATGCTCTTACACACGTCTTTTGGACACGACACGCTCATCTGCTTCGGGCATGTGCTGCAGGGTTCCTGGGCACGTTCGGCTTTGGGAAGTACTGGGGAACATTTGAGAGAGTGGGCGCACCGACTCGCACCCCAGCTAGCGCCCGAGCTTTCGTGCTGTGCGACACCCGTGCCAACACGCCGAGTCGTCATTCTCTGATCACAGCCATTGTGGAGGGTTCAACTAATGCTCAAGTAACAAGCACTCCTTTATATGCTCATTGACCATTCGGCATTCTCTCTTGGTGTGCCTACGCTTCCACCTATTTAAAAAACGGGACTTTCTCTTACTGATTTGTAGATGCTGGATTTTATCCAGAAGCAAGGCCTTGCTCAGACGAACACACTGCAAATATCTTCTGTGTGGCTTGTTTCTACTCTTAATGCTATCCTCTGATGAATGAAGATGGTTAATCTCATCAATTCTCTTTACAGTACTATTCGTGCCCCGTTTATCTTTATCCCAAGTCTATGAAAACATCCTCCTATGTCTCCTTCTAGAAATCTGACTGTTTCGACTGTGATCTTTAGGTCTACGATCCACCTTCGATTAATTTTTGTGAGTGGACTGAGGCAGAAGCTAAACTGACCCAGCATCAGTTATGAAAAATCCATCCTTTCCTGATCTGCAGTGGAACCTGTCATAAATCAGGTGACAAAACATTTATAGGTGTGTGCCTGAACCCTCTGTTCTATTCATCTATTAATCTATCCCAAGCAAATTCCTACTTTAATCAGTGAACCTCTACAATAAGTCTTGAAATTTGGTAAAATCCTTAAATTTTGTTTTTCTTTAAGATTATCGTGCCTTTTTTAGGTCTTTTGCAATTGATGTTTTAGAGTCAGCTTGTCAGTCCATAAAAACTGGATTTTGACTGGACTTGAATTTTATAGATCTACTTGGTAAGATCCGACATCTCAAAAATATTTTTAACCCATAAAAATGGCATATTTCTCAATTAATTAGGTTTTTTCCCATGTTTGGTGTTTCTCAGTATGGAGGTCCTACACACTTGCATTAGATTTATTCCTTAGGTGACTATCTTTTAAATTTCACTTTCTACGTGGTAGAGGGTAATGTACTGAAATACATTAGACATACTGATGTAACACACTAACCTTGTTTCCACCCATCTTGCTAAATTCTCTTATTTATAATAGTGTATGGATTTTTACTTCCATGTTACAATCATAAAATCTGTAATGACAGCTTAATTTTTGCATTTCTAATCTTTACCACCACCCCACCCCCTTTCTTACTGCATCGGTTAGGACATACAGAACAAACTAGAACGGAAGTGGAGATAGTAAATATCCTTATGGGTTTATTACAGAGACCCTTTGGAAGACTTAGTTCTCTTTTATTCCTAGTTTGTTGAGTTTTTATTATCAATAGTGTTAAATTTTGTCAAATGCTTTTTCTGCCCCTATGCTATATGACTTTTTGCCTTTATTCTGTTAATGTAGTATAAATTACACTGATTTTCTGAATGTTAAAACAACCAGCCTTTAATTCCTGGAATAAACCTCACAAGGTCATATTAACCTTTTTATATATTGCTAGATCTGATTTGCTAATATTTTATTTAGGGTTTTTGTGTCTATGTTCATGGGAGATACTGGCCAATATGTCTTCTTTTAATAACCTTGTTAGTTTTTGGATAAAGGTCATGCTGGCATTATAAAACGGAAGCATTTATATAAGATCGGCAGTATAAGCATTATTTTTTTAAGTATGTGGAAGAATTACCAGTGAAGACATCTGAGTCTGGAGTCTGTTAGAAAGTTTTAATCAGAGATTCAATTTCTTTGGTAGATATTCAGATTTTCTATCTCCTCATGTTGTTTCTGGAATTTGGCACACTTGTCAAAAATCATCTGACTGAATATGTGAGGGTTGATTTCAAAGCTCTCTTTATCCTATCCCATGGGTCCATGTCTTCCTTTATGCCTATACCACATTATTTTGATTGCTGTAGGTTTGTAGTAAATTTTGAAATCAGGAAGTGAGTCCTCCAGTTTTGTTCTTTTTCAGGGCTATTTGTCCTTTGAGATTCCATATAAACTTTAGAATGGATTTTTCTATGTCTACCAAAAAAAATAAAATGCCATTGAGATTTTGACAGGAGCTGTACTGAATTTGTAGATTGCCTGGGTAATATTGACATTTTAACAATATTGTCTTCCAACCCACAAACGTGGGATGTTCACATTCATTTATGTCTTTAATTTCTTTCATCCATGTTTTGTAATTTTCACTGTATAATTCTTTCACTTCTACAGTTAATTCCTAAGTACTTTGTTCTTTTTGGTGTTTTTATGAATAAAAGTTTTTGTAATTTCCTTTTCAGATTGCTCATTGTTTGTGTACAGAAATGCAACTGACTTGTGTGTGTTGACTTTGTATCCTGTTACTGTGCTGGATTCGTGAGCGCTAAAGGTTTCTGTGTGTATGCAGTCTTTAGTACTTTCTACATAGAAGACCATATGATATGAGAACAGAGATAATTTTACTTCTTCCTTTCCAGTCGGATGCCCTCTGAATCTCTTTCTGGCTAGACTGTTCAATACTGTGTTGAACAGGAGCGATGAAAGTAGGCTTCGTCTCGTTCTGATCTTAGAGAAAAAGCTGTCAGTCTTTCATTACTGAGTATTATGTCTGCTGTGGGTTTTCCATACTTTAAAAATTGTTTTAAGGTAGTTTCCTTCTCTTTCTATTTTGTTGAGTGTTTATATCATGAAAGGGGTTCTCTATCTATTCTGGCTATTAATCCCTCATCAGGTCCATGATCTGCAAAGATTTTCTCCCAGTCTGTAGACTGCCTTTTCATTTCGTTGTTGGTTTCATTTGCTGTACAGAAGCTTCAGTCTGTTGTTGTTTATTTTTGCATTTGTTGCCTTTGATTCTGGCATCAAACCCAAACATCAACGCCAAGACTCATGTCGAGGAGCGTATACCTTAAGTCTTCTTCAAAGTTTTTTTTTTTCCTTCAAGTTTCAGACATTTATTAATCAGTGTAAACCCCAACATAATACACCAACACGATTTCGTGCATTTGGAGGGCAGATAGTTCCTGGGTAAGTGGAAAATTGTGCGGATGGCTTCTGGAAGACCTTCATGCTGAGCAGCTTTCTAGTGGGACATTTCATTTAGAAGTCTGACCTCTCTTCAGTTTTCTGTGACCGACATTCACTGAGTAGAACTTGTATTGCTCATTGGGACCCAGTTTATTCCAGGGTTCTGGGTTATTCTTTCTGTCCCAAGAGACATCTGGATTGAATAATGCCAGGTGCTCCAGTACCTCCTACCCCAGTGACGATGAAGAGGGGGGTCGAGCATGGATGCTTCTGGGCCTGACCGGGGCATAGTTACCACCAAGGGCTCGGGGCCAGAAGCAGAGAAAAAAACTGCATTAGTTTCCTAAATTATGTAGAAAACGAGAAGTGGAGTTACAAACCAAATTTACTATAATACTAGCTTTTATACTAATAATTGCATCTTTTTCTCTAAATGCGTTAGTCTCTTAAATCACGTAGAAAAAAAAAAGTATAGTTATAAATCACTGTTACGATAACACTGGTCTTTATAATTTCCTATGTGTTTACCTTTGTTGAGATCTTTATTCTTCATCTGGTGTCAAAGTGCTATCTAGTGCCCTTTCGTTTCCCCTACAGGGCTCCAGGAGCCTTTCCTGCAGGGCAGGGTTAGTGGTCATGAACTCCCTCAGCTTTTGTTTATCTGCAATGTCTTCATTTCCTCTTCTATTCTGAAGGGCAGTTTTGCCAGATACAGGAATCTTGGTTGACAGTTTTTCTTTTAGCAATTCAGATCTACTGGCCCACTCTCTTCTGGCCTCCAAAGTTTCTGGTAAGAAATCTGCAAAACTTATTATTAAGGATCTCACATATGATGACGTGCTTGTCTCTCTCTGCTCTCAAGACCTGCTCTTTGTTTTTGAAAGTTTGATTATAATGAGTCTTTTGGTTTGTGTCTCTTTGGACTTCATCCTAATTAGAGTGTGGTGAGCTTCGTGGATCTTTATAACCATGTCTTTCATCGAATTTGGGAAATCTTCAACCAGTATTTCTTCAAATACTGTTTTTCCCTCTATTCTCCTTCTGGGACAGCCATGAAGCATACACTGGTTTGCCTGATGGTGTCACAGAGGTCCCTTAGGATCTGTTCTCTTTTCTTCAATCTTTTTACCTTCTGTTCCTCGGGCTTGATAATTTCTATTATTCTATCTTCAAGTTCACTGATTCTTTTCCCTGCTCAAATCTGCCTCTGAATCCCTCTAGTGAATTTTTCATTTCAATTTTGTACTTTCCAGCTCCAAATTTTTATTTTTTTAAGGCTATCTCTTCATTGATATTTCCATTTTGTTAACACATTGTTTTCATGACTTTCTCCACATCTTCCTTTAGTTCTCTGAGCGGCTTTAGGGCAGTTATTTTATAAGTCTTTGTGTAATACATCTGCCATTAAGTCTTTTTTAGGCACAAATTCTGTTGAATTATTTTTTTCCTTTGAATGGGCCATACTTTCTTGTTTCTTTGTATTCCTTGTGATTTTAATTTGAACACTGAATGTTTGAATCTAATAATGTGGTAACTCTGGAGATCAATCAGACTGTCCCCCTTCCCAAGGCTTGCTGTTCTTTGTTACTGTTTTTGTTTCTTGTTTTTGGTTGTTGTAGGTTATCTCTGTGCCAAGGATCAGCCTGAGGTGTAAACTCAGTGTCTCTTTATGTCCTTTCTGAGCCTTTCCTTGGATATGCACAGTCGTTCTGCATTTACCCCCAAACATGCAGTTGTTTCTGAACGTTCTAATCTTTAATGCCTGGCTCCTGGAAGGGGAAAAGTGAAAAATGAAGCGGGGGGAAAAAGACACCGGCCCTTTCAATTTCCTGTAAGTTACTTCAGCTGAAGGGAGAGGAGTTTCCAACGATGGTGGAAGGCGTGACCATGGCTGCCTGCCACTTCTGCACCTTTGTGATCAGAAGCAGGAATCAACGATCAGAACGGAGATCCCTAGTATTTGGAGGACAGGGTCTTTTTCACCCACCTAACTCATACTGACTGAAACAAACTGCAATTTACCATCTAAGCCTTCCCCTGGAAATTGTGAACCTTCGAAAGACTTCAGAATTCCAAAATTGTTTATCAGTCAGATTACGCTAGTGCAATTGTCTAAGACAAGATAGATTTCTCATGCTTCCTACTCTACCACCTTTCCAGAATTCTCTCCTATCCTACTCTCCCTACTGAATTGTTTTTTATACGTAAATTTTTCCTTCTCGATTGCATTCTAACCTACGTTACTTGTTTTTATTTCTCATTATGACAAATCCAGTGTAATGAATACGCTGAAAGAACTGAAATGAGAAGAACCGCGTAACACAGTGCCTGGGACGTACTGAGCAGTCGATGAATACTAAGTATTACCATCACATTATTACATACATCATTGTGATGTTCTGGGCGTGAGCAGTTAGGACGAAGTGAAGAAAGAGCAGCGGCTCGCTCTCGGCCTGGAGGGCCGGGGGTGACGGGGAACTGCCCGAGCTGCTCTGTGTAAGCTGACTGGCATTAGAAACGTCAGTCCCTGGATGCCCTCGATGCCTTCTGCTCGCTGGGTTCTTGCTGGCTTCCCCGTCCCCTGCTTCCTTACCATTTCTGCATTTCACAATTTGGGTCACAGCTGTGGTTGATGAATCGCGCCTCATTTCCCATGCGGTAACTGTCAATCACCATCCCACTATCCAGGTTCAGGCAATAGTGGTCACTGTGATTATGATACTGCTCAATCATCCTGTTCCTGAAGAGGAGAGAATTGATTGAAAGCCGCTTAATGATTAAGCTGAAAGTCAACTGCAAGCCCTCCACTTTCCATTCCAAGCTGGTACCTCCGCCGTTTTACCGAGTAGCATCACGTTCCACTGTACCTGAACTCCTGCTCGCTGACAACCTCCCCCAGGTATTCAATGATGAACTGCCCCGCTTTTAGGGGTTCTTTGGTTCTGATTCCCCAACCTTTTTCTTCAGCTCGAAATCGTTCTAGACACTGCACCCACTCATGCCTCTGTATCCTCTGGTTACAGCACTGCTCACCACAGGGGCAAGTGTTGGGGGAACACTCAGCGAAGATCATTCTAGAAAGAAATGGAATAATTATGCTAATTAACATATATGCCTTTGTGAACCCATTTTATATTTTACAAGAATTTTTTAAGTGAATATAAATGAAATTAACAAGGTTAGACTGGTTAATAAGGTAACAATACATAATTTCAAATTTTAATAATGCTTAAAACTTCCAAGCCAAGTTGCAAACGCTGAACGCTTCTTGTAAATGATCAAGCTAACTGTCCACTTGGCATCCGGGTAAAACCATCACACGTAGCTCTGTGCTCGGAGTAGCTGAACTGCGGCCCACAGAGGGGCCGACAGTCAGATGGTCACACTGCACTCTTGTTGTGAAGTAGCTCATGGCCACTCACAGAGTTTTTTTTAAATTGTGGTAGAAAACACATAATTTACCATCATGACCATTTTTAGGTGTACAAGTCAGTGGATTCACACTGTTGTTTTATAGAAATTTCACACTCATCGCTGTGCATGACATTTCCATATTTGACAAAAAGCATCTGCAGTCTATACGACTAGCTGAACAATTCAGAATCTTTGGTGAATAAACAAGTAAAAAATTCTGAACACGGTGATGAAAGTTGTTAGCTTACATCTTCTCACTGCTTTCCTTTGTCAATTTCTAGATCTTTAATAGAAGCCACTTTGCTTTGGTGGGTGGTTTAGAATCCCAGTAAGGCTACTTAGCATGATTAGAACAAGGGAGGACTGAAAATACAGTGGTAGGTCAAAATACCACATTATGTTTATATGCATAACTTAAAGTACTTTCGGAGTCATTTGATTCCTTCTTCAAAAAAATTATCCTTATCTAAAGGGCAAACAGCACCTAGTGCCAAATCACATAATGAGGAGTTAGCAAAGTGTCCACTGTACTATTTTTCAACTTAAGACAATCAGCTTAACTTCTGAAAAAAATGCCACCTTACTGTCAAATTCGCCACCTTTATTCTTTCTTTTGCCGATTTCTTTGCTGTAAGAATCCTGTTGAACACTCCTCCGAAAAATGCCCTCTTTTGGGGGGCTTTCTAGATCTCCTACGATAATGGATTTCCCATCTCTTCAATAACAACTCCTCTCTTTTTTTAAATACAGGAAGCCCTTTCCCCTGTTTATCTTCCATGGCATATTCCTTATTCATCTTTTCTTTAGAAGGCTCATTCCTTTTCGTGGTTTGAACTGTAACCCCCGTTCACGACACCCCGCCTGTACTTTCATCCCACCCCGTAACACACGCAGCACACCTTCGGTGAGTAAAAGGACTGAAATACAAACGTAATAGAGAGCTGAGGTGAAGAGACTTCAAACCATCACTCAGCGACTGCTAGAAGTCTGCTTTCTAGGGGCGAAGCGCGGAAACGCACTCCGTTCGTTCTGACGACCACGTCAGCCTTCCACTTCTTTATGTAAAAAGTAGAACGTGTTTCTATTCATTGTGCTTGAACATCAAAACTGTCCATTCACCAAAAACTGAAAGCAGACGCTGCAAACTAAGATGTAAAGTCTTTGATTCAGCAACAGGTTTCCGGTACCTTTAGCCGGATAACGCCCCTGGAAACAAGAGCGTTTCCCGCTCTGCGCGTCGGTCCCGGCTGGAAAGCTCCTTCTGGCTCACGGGAGGCTGCAGGGTGCACCGCCACGGGCAGCGCGCGGTGCGACCGACTGGACGCGCCCGGCAGTCACACCGTCCCCCGTGCGCCGCGCGTTTTACTTGAACGAAACGGATATTCCCACCACGAATCGTGCCAGGTGAGGGAGGGGCCAACCTTCCAGGCAGTGAGCATACCCTCGTGACGTAAAGGTGGCAGCGCCGTATCTGAGTATCTGTTTTTTCTTATTTGGCTTTTATTTGTTTGAGAAAGGCGGCACTATGGGAAGGGCAAGTGTGATCTCCATACTAACAAAATGATCCGAGACAACCAATGCAATGACGTAAAGGTAAATACCCAAATTTCAATTTTTCAGTGAGTAAAAGACGGCTTAGACAGTAACCAGTGAGGGACAGTGGGAAAAACGTGGCTTTAGAATCAAACCAGGGTTGGAGCTGTCGCGTCACTAAGCGGTGTGTGACACGGAGCGATCCACTGTCCAAATCCCCGCTTCCCCTCGCCGGCCTCAGGGGGCCGCCGTGCGAGGCGAGGCGAGGCGAGGCCGCGCCGGCCCAGAGGGAGTGCGGTCCGAAACACGGCGTGTCAGCGCCTGAGGACGTGTGCGTGTGCACGACCTCGAGATCACGTGCCTCCGGAGACTTCCCAAACGTCAGCCAAAGAAATGCTCCAGCACCGGAAATCAAGCGAGACGTGACACCCAGAGGCGGCGAAACCACGGGAAACGCAAACATCCGCGCTGGCGGCGACGCCGGAAGCGCCTCGGGGCTGCGTGAGCGCAGCTGCACGGGGCTCACGGCGGCGCTCGGATCGCGCCCCGAGCGCGAGGAAAAGGGAGCCGCAGTGCCACGGCAGCGGCGTCTCTAATGGCAAAACACTGGCCAGACCCGCGAGGGGGAACGACCGCAAGGGGGAACGGCGGCCATGGCGCCCCTAGGAACGAGCTGCCGCGTCACGGTGCGCGTCCAAAACACCTGTGCGTAAACGACCGCGGTGCACAGAACGCAGACTATCCGCGTCACCGGCCATTACTACTCTGTAAAACTTATGTGTATAATGACACGATGTAAATTTACGGTGATATAGACTGGACAGAACTTCCCACGGGCTGCCGAAGCTGGGGGCGCCGACACACTGGCTCCCTCGGCCACCAGGGCAGCTTCCGACACGAGGGACGCGGCTGTCCTTGGCCAGGAAAACTACACGGAGCAGGAAGCACTGGTGTGCGTTTCACTGGTCCTTTTCTGCTGTAAATGTGCTCGTGTCACTAAAACCAACAAGCCACCTCCACTCCTTTGTCTCCATCAGACATTTCCATTTTGAAATCTCATTGTCGCTTTTGAATCGATGGGCCCAAATGAAAATCATAACCTTTGTCTCCACACCAGACAGAGTCCACCTTCCTTCCATCTGACAGCCCCCCGCCTTTGGCATCGCCGACTCTGTGGTCACGGTGGCACCTGCTGTTTGCTGATGGTTTAACGCAGCCCCCCGCCCCCTGCAATGTACCGTGCCCCCTTCTTCCCGCTCACTACCATCATCCTGCTTTACTCCCTCATTATGGCTACTGTATACTAAAATCCAGGAAGTTTTCTAGAACTGTGCTTCTTTCTTTCTGAACACTGTCTCATAGAAAGAACCCTCACAGCCTGCAGCCTCCAGCCCCCACCCCATTAAAAAAGGTATCATTTTTGGTAGAGGGGGTAAGTAACAACTTTCTTCAGGTCTCAGAAACGATAAAAGGACTTCACCTGGGTGCATACGACTAAGGCTCTTTCTTTTTCTGTTACTCTACCACCCCGCGTCTGGTCTAAATGTCTGTCCCCGCTCCCGGCCCCGATTCACAGCTGCAGCCCTGCTGCCGGGAGCTGCTCCTTAGCCCGCGGGAGGTGAACGGGTTTACATGGAGCCGAAGGGCGGGAGCCTCACAATGGCATCAGCGCCCGCTAAGACAATGGGGAGGGGTCCTCCTGGCTCTCCCCCCACGAGCACGCGCCGGGGCAGGGCCACGTGAGCAGAGAGAGAGGGCGGCCGTCGATAAGCCAGGACGCGGGTCCTCCCCAGACCCCGAATCTAGCCACATCTGGACCTTGGATTACAGCCTCCCGAACCGTGAGAAATAAATCTCTGCTGTTTCAGCCGCTCAGGTCCGAGTACCTCGTTACAGCGGCCCGAGCCAGCTGGAACGGCCCATCGTCATGTTTTCCACACCTCCGTGCGGCTTCCTGAGGGACACGGGGCCTGCTTGGCGCCCCGCTCCACACAAAGCGTCCTGCGGGCCGTACCTGTTGAGGCAGTCGTCCACACAGCCCTTCCTGGCGGCGGCGTCTGGCTTCTTGCAGTTGCACGTGGGGGCCTCGTAACCGGAAAGCGGCTTGACGTCGACGTACACATCTTGAGAGAAGACAGCAGAGGATAAGTTGTGAACACGCAGGATAATTTTTTAAGTGTCAGGCGAAGAAGAACACTGAAGGAATGGAGGCAGAAAAAATAGCTCCCCAGTTACTCACTTGAACGGATTTTTTTATATAGTGGGACATCTGGCTTTTTGTATAGCTAGAAGAAAAGAAAAAAGAAACATCTTGATATAGCATTTAACTTCAAATGCCAGACAGCAGCATTAATCACTAAAAACACAGGAAATCATCCACGTGTTCTGCCCACATGGAAATGTTTACAGGACTTTCTGGGCCGGATACGTGTGAGGGAAACTCTTGGCGTGATCGCTTTTTCCCTGAAATAAAAAGGTGACTTACTAGATCAAGGGAGAAAGAGAACTAGGTTTGACGGGAGAAATATAAATATAAAATAGCTTAAAGAAAATGCAGTTTGAATGCTGTGTGTCTCCAGCATGTTGGTGAATAGACAAATGAAAGTCACCGTGCAGGCTGAAGCCATTCATCGGGATGAATGCACAGTCTACCTGCCGCTATGAACGAAGGGGAACACTTGCTTGGGGCTTGTTTAGATGGCCCAGGTAGGTACATGGAATTAAAAAGACGAGCGTCCTGGCTTTATGAGGGTGGGCACTGTCGGAAAACACATCTCACATTTTAATGAAGGCAGGCAATTTAGTGAATGAAGAAGACAGGGCAGGCAGGCAAATGGAGCTATCACACTGTAATCAAGAATGCACGAGAAAAAGAAAAAAGAACATATGAGAAGAGCGGCAGCCAGCGCTTCGCCGTAGCGGACGGTACAGACCCGGCGACCTGGCCTGAGTTAGAGCGTCTGGGTCTGCGAGGAGAACCCCACGGCCGCACCTCAGGGACCGCAGCCGAAGCGCGTGGCCCCCCCTCCCCGGACGAGCTCGGGGACCAACGCCGCAGACGGCGATCCCGCCACCCTCTGGCCTTCCCGAATTAAACTCTGGTGGAATTTGGCACAACTCAGGAGCTTATTCGCCTCATTTGCATGACCAGTTTTATTTCCCAATGGTTATTCTCGGTATAGGGCTTGGGGACTATCGCTTAATATAAAAATTACCGGGGGAAACTCTTCAATTAGGGAAGCGAGAGAAAAATAGTACCTTTCTATTTTTAGTTTCCAATATATTTAAAGATCTTTTAAAAGTACGAGAGTGTTAAACATTTTCCCTGTTTCCTTTAGTAGGAAATTTTCTTTTGTATGTGAAAAATAAATTCCAAACTTATGGGAAGGAGCCAACGAAAATAAAGCCTGAAATTTCTTAGTGCTGCTGGCAGCACATCTCAATCCTCCGGAGACCTGCATCAAACAGGATTCTTACCGAACAGACTCTTTGCTACCAAAATAAAAGCCCAGAATAGTAACAGAAGGCTGCCTAAGGAGGGAGGAACTTACTGCTATTTTGAAGTATGAGTAAAGGCAAATAGGTCACATTAAATATGGATGCAAATTCATTTTTTTAGTCTCTAACCTTCACAGGGACACTTCCCTACACCTCCTCAAATGAGAGCACATGGAGGAGGCGGAGGGAAAGCCTCCCGCCCCCCAGCTGAAGAGCGCAACCTGGTCAGGTGCCTCGCTGTACCTGATTGTGCTTCCACTGCCAGAGGATGTCGTAGGGGAGCTGGAAGTCGATTCTCTTTTGCCTCAGATACTTCCCTGCAACCAGAAACACCATGGGTTTCAGTATCCACTCACACAAAGGGCCTCGCAGCCACAAGAGCTAATGTGCACTGACTAGAAAGATAAAGATTTAATGTTTATGGATTTTTCCATCACCAATTGTTAATTTTAGCTACTCTTTTCTATTGTGTAGTATACACTAAAGATACACACACACACAGGACTTGGAGGTGGACGATCTCTACGAAAACAGTCCACTGACAATCATGCGGCCAGGCAATGAGAAAACCAAAGGAGAGTGAGACACTCAATAAAAAGAAAGATTCTGATGGCTTTGCCTCTTTCCTTTTTAAGACGGTATATTAAAATCTGACCAAAACTTGGCTTTTTTTGAAAAAGAAGGGGACCGATTTCAAAAAAAGTTCAGCTTGTTTGTACGTAGTCTGAGTACCGGATTATAATGCCACTCGTGGTAAGAATTACTTCCCCTTTGTCATTCTGCATACACGGTCCCCGCACTGCCCACAGAAAAGCCGCCTTCGGAGTTCTGAGAGAAAGTGGCAGTGTCTGAGTAAACCGTGCGTCATCAAGGGGTTATAAACAACAGTCGAAGACACTAAAAAGAATCTGTTTAAAGTTCATTTAACAAAACACTAGTAGAACTCAAGGTTTGACTTTGGCAGCTTGAGGAAAGGGAGGTGAGACCCAGGAAGATAGGGGTACTCTGATTTTTGCCCCACTGGAAGAATGACAGCTCCAGGAGGCAAGGGTCTTTTCGTTTATGGGTGTTGTGCAAGCATCTTGAGAACCGTGTGATCGAGAGGAAGCACTGAGCAAACATTTTCGGAACCAACGAGTGGACGAAAGCATGTATTCCGCGGCACAAGCTTTGCGGTGCTCCACTGAGTGCTCCCTCTCAACCCCACGAAGCGATAGCATCACCTTTCCTCACTTCTTGAATTCTGCTCTTCTTAAGCACAATATTTTTCTTTATTTTTTTGATTGGTTTACTAATTATTTCCCCTTGGTTTTACTGAGATATAATTGACATACACCACTGTATACGCTTAAGGCGTACAGCATAATGGTTTGATTTGCAAGTATTGTGTAATGATGACTGCTATAAGTTGAGTTAGCATTCATTATCTCTTATAGATGCAATAAAAAGGAGAAAGCAAAAAGAAAAAAGAAAAAAATATCCGTTTTTTTCCCTGGGATGAGAACCCTTGGGACTTACTCTTGAGCAGTTCTGATTTTGCCACGCTGAGTGTTAACCGGTCAGGCTGTGGACACCGCCCCATGTACCCACTGACCTTGAACTGGAAGTTAACTTCTGACCGCTGTTCTCCTATTCCCCCAACCCCAGCCCCAGCCACAGGCTCTGCACACCGTGAATCTGATCTCTTTTTCTGACTTTGGTTTCTTTCCTTTGGATTCCACATACACGTGAGATCGTACAATGTTTGTCTTCCTGTCTGAGTTATTTCACTTAGCAAAATGCCCTCAAGGTCCATCCATGTTGTTGCAAATGGTAAGATTTTCTCCTTTTTCTTTTAAGTGGCTCATTAATATTCCTCTGAATACGGACATCACAAATTCTTTACCCACTCATCCCTTGACGGACACTTAGGTTACTCCCATGTCTTGTCTTGGCTGCTGTCCATAACGCGGCTAGGAACATGGAGCATAGGTATCTTTTGAGTTAGCGTTTTTGGTTCCTTTGGATATAATTCCAGAAGTGGAACTGATGAATCATATGGCAGTTCTATGCTTAATTTTTTGAGGACCCGCCACACTGTTTTCCATAATGGCTGTACCGGGATAATTTCTGAAACACAACCAGCCCCTTCCTGCCTTTACATTCTCATGTGTCATTCCTCTCAGCTAAAATTGAACTCTCTACGCCAAACTGTGTCCTTTGCCCCGTCCTAAACCTTATGAGATTTTACCACAGCTATTGTGAACAACCGCATCCAGCCTGACTGCTAGACCTGCTCGCTCCAATATGGCAGTTAATGTAACTAAAATTGTCAACTTCTTCCTCTGGTGCTTATACATTTTGTGTAAATTCTTTATCACGTCATAAAGACAGCCTCCCATTCATCACACGTGCTAAGGAAGCAATATTCAGAATATATAAAGAACACCTAAAGCTCCAGAACTGAAACACAAATGATTAAAAAATGGACGAAGACTTTAAGAGACTTGAACAGATTTCACTAAAGATATACAAATGGCCAATAATACGCAAAGAGATGCTCAACATCGCTAATTATTAGGGAACTGCAAATCAAAACCAGAACGAGTTTCACACCTGTTAGGATGGCTATTATGAAAAAAACAGAAAATGACAAGTATCAGCAAGGACGTGGAGGAACTGAACCCTCGAGAACTGTCGGTGGGAATGTAAAATGGCGCAGCCACTGTGGAAAACAGTGTGGCAGCTCCCAAAAAATTAAATGTGGACTTACCGTGTGATCCAGCAATTCCACTTCTGGGCATAGACATAAAAAAATTGAAAGCGGGGTCCTCAACAGAGAATTGTAAACCAAGGTTCATAGCAGCATTATTCACAACTGCAAAAAGGTGGAAACAACAGAAATGTCCATCGACAGATGAATGAATAAACAAAACGTGCTGTGTGTGTGCGTGCATGCACACACACACACACACTATTCAACATTAAAAAGGAATGAAATCCTCATACATGCAACAACGGGGAGAACCTTAAAGACACTGTGCTAAGTGAAATAAGGCAGACACGAAAGGACAAATATTGCAAGATTCCACTATATGAGGTATTCAAAATAGCAAAATTCATACAGACAGAAGAACAGTGGCTGCCAGGGGTTGGGGGAGGGGCGTGGGGGACTACTATTCAATGGGGACAGAGCTTCAGCTTGGGAAGATGAAAAGTTTTGGAGATGAGTAAAGGTGACAGTTGCACAGTAACGTGAATGTACTTAATGCCACTGAATCTTACACTTCAAAATGGTCAAAATTCAAATGTTAAGTAATATATATTTTACCAAAAGTTAAAAAAGTTGATAATGTCATATACCAAAGCCACTGTACACTTTAAATTGTAGGATATGTGAATTATGCCTCAATAATTTCTTAACGACATATGTCAATGTTAAAATGTTTTGCTATTTATCATTAAAAAAGTAAAGTTTTACTTGAAATGTAGTTCTCTAATGAGATAAAGAAACCTGATTTCATTAAACAGTTAAAAATATTACTTTCCATTACAGAACCTGATCCCATTAATGTAAGATGCATTTTTACTTTGCTTATACAACTACTCGTAGAACTAAGACTGTCTAAACAGAGATGAACCTAAGTCTGACTGATTCAAAGTCGCACTTCTTGTTGACGTGACGGAAGTGACCTACTTAAAACAACTGACTGAACCCTGCCCTATCCTAATTATAAAATATTTGAAAATCAAAAATTACACTGTCAAGAAAAAAATTCTATGCTGCAACATCTTGATTTTAAGCTCTGTTTAACAGGGGGAAAAAAGACACACTACTTAGGGTTTCCATTAGTTATTCATTTTGCAAACCACTGAATACAAATAAGTGTTAGTGAGCGCTAACCTGGGGACTTGGAGATAAAATCTTTATTTAAGTTAAGGGATTTCCATTCTGGACCTCTTAACCACTATTCGTGCAAGAGATGTGACAGAAGTATTGGCCTGCCGTTATTTTCCATTTTCCCTTGGCGTTAGAACGGAAACCTTCGTCCCCTTAAAGAATGAGAGCTTTGCCCAAGACCTAAGCCAATTTCCCATCCGGGACAAAACCAGTAAGACCAAAATGGTCATGTTTTCCTTCAATGGGACTTTGAAATGACTTATTTTCAAAGCCCACTTATCATTCGTAGGTCCTCAGAAACAGCTAAATCTGCTGAGAATCTGCTCCCATTGCCGTGACCTCACTGGTAAAACAAAAGGCTTTTTCAAAGAACCTTGGCATTCAGCCCGGAGAACAGGGAACTTACAGCTCACCTTTGTTCCACACACGCCAGTGGAGGGAGGCGGCCGAGACTTAAGTCTTGCAACTCTGTGCTGCAGCTAAACCGCCCTCCGGCCACCAGTACAAACAGTGAAAGCCACCTAATCCTCACTGCGGAGCCTGTCCAAACCTGCTGCTTTAAGTACCCTGCTGGCGTGGGCCCTCTGGGGAGAAAAGGGGAGGAGATGACGTGCCACGGAGAAGAGCCCCACAGTCAGGAGGGACGAGCGTGCCACGGTCGAGGGGTACACTATAAAGCGCAGGGTCAGCGTCTCCACGTAAGAAAGTTGTTCCTGAGCAAACTCCTGTCATCTACCTTCAGCGACTTGTCCTAATTCCTCCTCCTTTTCTTTCACTTACACAATAAATAACTGCTAAAGTTCTATTATGTACCAGGCACTGGGAAATCGAAGAATAAAAAAGACAAATGATCCCATACTCCTGGGGCTTCTGACATAATGGGTGAGATAGAGAATAAGCGAGTAATCAAATATAATAATTATAGATTATAGAAAGGAAAACAGGGTCCTGTGACGTAGAATAAAGGAAGGGACCCTCTTTGGTGGGACAATCGGGAAAATGATTTTAAAGAAAATGCTATTTACACTGACGCTGACGTTAAGCTCACCCTTAAAGGATGAGAAGAAACCAAGGCGTCATGGGGAGGAGGGTGCGGGCGATGCGACCACTTAGTGCAACGCCCTCTGGTGGCAAGAGCATGGGCTGCCCGGGGTCCCGAGGGAGACCCGCACCGCTGGATGTGTGACGCATGACGGAGGGACAGACTGTTCTTAACGTCAGGCGAAGGAGTCTGCGGCCGGCCCTGACAGCAGGCCGCGCGCGGAGAGGTTTTAAGTGTGACCTGGTGTAAGTCAAACACCTTTTCTCTCTTGCTGTCTGGAGAGCGGGCGGGAGGGGACAAGGACGGAGGCGCAGAGGCGGGCTGGGAGGCTAAGGTGCCGCGGGTCTGAAGGGCGGCGATGGAATCTGGAGAGAGGAGGATACTATTCAAGGATGCAAATGACAGAACGTGGACATGGACCAGGTGAGGCGCTGAAAAAAGGGAGGCGTCTCGGTGGCTTCTAGGGACCTTTTACACATCTGTCCAGCTGCACGGCAGGAGCCCAGGAGGAACTAGTCCCCAAACGCTAAACAGGCCTTGACATTCTCTCCAAAAACCAACAGAAAGATAGAGCTTGCTCTGTGCTCAAGTAGATGAATGACCCGGAAGACGCGTGGGCCTCGTCCCTTTGATTAGTACACAGCCACAGGTCACCTCACTCCTGGTGGACACGGAAAACGCCGGAAACGGAACGGATGGACGCTGGGTCTTCCCGGATGACGTCCTTAGGGAACCAAACGCTACAGACAGGTGTTGTTCATTGAAAGATGTATATCATTTTGCCTCCTAGACAGCAAGGCGTTCGCAGAATTCTTCAGAGTGAGTATAAGTGATAAAGGAAAGAGCTCAGCCCCACTGAAGAGACAGAGATAACAGCGAGAACACAAAGGACGCTTCGCCCCAGCTCGAGAAACCGCGTGTCTCCTGCGTGGCGCTCGGCGCGCACTGACACTCACCGACATGGATGGGGGCGGGGAACAGCCCATAGTCGTGCTCCCCCGGACAGTATTCCAGCTTCTCTTTCTTCAGTTGGATCAGTCGGCTCTTTGGGCTACGATCGGAAAAGAATGAAAAACAGTCAGAGGCGGTGAAACTGCCTCCCGTGGTTAATTACAGAAAACAGGTCCCTCTGTCAAGAGTTTTTGTTTTAACCGTGGCTCAACTCTTAAATGTATGTTTGTGGGAGACAGGTGCTAAGTACTTTCAGATTTGTTAAAAATCTACCTTTCTGGAAAGGCCTTTTAGAAATGATACATAAGAAAGAGCCTTGTTTGCATTCACCAACGGTTTTGCAAAAGAAACCTCAATTTCAGATTTGATATAATGATTACCTTGTATTTGGTTAATGATTTATAGTTTATAAAGTACTTTCACACGTAATCGTTTATATCCATCCTGTGAAGTAGGTAAGAGGAAATGTTAGCTCTAGTTTATAGATTTGAAAACAGATGCTCTATGAGGTTAAGTGACTTATCTTGATTTTAGTAGCTGGCAAGGACATTTAAGATAGAAACCTCAGTGTCTTGCTCAACTCCTACTCACTCACTATTCTTTCTTTTATTTCATGATGTTCCTGTAGGCTTACCTCTTTCATTCATTTACTGATTTGTGTCCCTAACGTTTGGTATGAGACAGTCTCGAGATTTCACAAGCACATAATAGATGGGGGAAAAAAGAAGGAAAAAAGGAAATGAGAAAAAAGAGAGGAGAGAAAAAGGCTTCAGGAGAGACTCATTTAGTCTATTCTGACTTTATTTTGGCTTAAAGTTCTAATAAGTCCGGCAAGGCTGATATATTTTTTTCTTTTCTCTATGAACGACAACATGCCGCCTTTAAAAACAGAAGTCTAACTCTGCTATATCTTTGCAGATGAGAAAATCTGAGGCCCAGAGAAGGCAGTGACTTGTAGACCCTAAAGTTCTTAAACCTGAAGACTTTTCTTCCTAGCGGGTCGTTCGGTTATGTACTCAGCAGGTACGGACAACTCAGGAAGTCCAGGTCACGTTCTGTACTAAGAAACAGTGAGGAAGGAGACAGGTCACACTCTACTTGGGTACACAAACAATAAGGAGATAAGAAAAACAAAAAGAAAATCAGAAAACTAATAAATGCTAGGCAATAATTAAAATGTGACGAACAGAGAATAATTTGGGAAGGTTTTTCGAAGGAAGTGGCATTAAGCTAAGATGTAAATGTCACTGAGATGCCAGTCATGAGAGGGTCTGGGAAATGGAGAGGGAGCAGGCAGAGGAATCGGAAGGAGACTGGAAATGAGAAGCAATGAGAGGTGGCCGCAGTGCTCCGGACGGAGTCAGGAACCGGGTCACACACAGTTTTTAGAGCAGTGGTAAGGAGTCTGGGAAACAGTCATGAAGGAAGAAAAAGATACTAGATTGCTCTACTCAGATCTAAAGACCACTCTTATCTTTAAAAACCTACTTAAAATAATGATTGTGAACAGAGAGATGAAAATTTTAACTCAACTTATATTTTTTCATCATCAAAGTTAAATACATAGATCAAGACAACTACTGTGTGTGGAACCAAGCACTCTGTGAATGAAGATTTGGTCTACACTTTATTAGATCCAAGATTTACACGAGCTAGTTAAATGGAGAACGGAAAAGTTTTAATTGAACTAAAACAGAGAACAGAAAAGTTTTAATTGAGCTAAAACGGGAACAAGAATTGTCAGTGTCTTCACTTTCTATAATGGTCTCATTCTCGGAGTAATATTTGGTTAAATCTTTATAGATGATTTACAAAGGACTCAACTTCCATCCATTATATTATTGGTAATTATAACAAGTTAACCAAAGCCATTTGCTCTTATCATCTAAAGGTGGTTTCTGATTTTTTTCATACAATTAATCGCCTAAAAGCCACAGCTACAAGTAAAAACAGATACTGCCAGAAGAAATACCAAAATGGGCTCAGTAAATGACTATCAGTTATGGGCTAGAAATGCCCTTCTCCACCTTGCAAACTACGACTGCATCTCTAAAAACCAACTCAACTATATTCTACGGAAGACTTCTTACTCCGTGATATAGCTAGTCCCTATCTCTTTGGGGCTTTAAAACTTCTCAGAGTGCTTTTCAAGCTGTACTTTCCCCAAGGGAATATGAGGATTTTTAAGAGTAAGGAATATTTTATTCATCTGGCAAAGAGCTTGGAACAGAGAAAGCATTCAATTAGTTAAGGAGGAATGAATTGCTGAAAATCATCAGGATCATTTTAGATACGTGTATGATGCCATTTTTCTTATTTTTAATCGACAAAGAGCACCGTCAGAATCCAAACCACACCAACGTAATCCCGAAAGACGGAGGCGAGATCGCGGAAGACGGACAGCCCCGAAGGACCCGGCGCCGCGCGTGTCCGTGCCGGGCTCGTGCCCGCGCGCGTCACGTCCGCAGGCTGCTCTTTGGCGCGGTGCTCTTCAAACGTGACAGAGGGCAGGTCCTGTTACTTACTCGGTCGTTTTGTAAACGTCGGAATACAGCCCCGCTTTCTGATACTTCTTCTTCGGGGGACGTGGGGCCTTCTTCTCCCTCGGGAGGAGCGAGAGCACAGGCTGCGAGGTGCTTTCCGGCTCGGGGGGTTTGCCTGGGGTTTCGGGAGGACTGGGAATCTCAACTGCCGCTTCAGTGAAGCTGCGAGGAGAAGTGTAAAGATAATTTCACGGTGAAAAAATATTTTCCTACAAGTGATTGTCTATTTAAGAAAACATAACAGCAATGAATAAGAGAGACATGGAGACTTCGTCATCTGGGCGTGCTGGGGGAACAGACTCGTCCTCCCGACAGAAACTACTATGAACCCGGAGAAATTTATGACACGATTATGAGACACGGGACAACAGTCAGCACAGCACTGTGATTCCTCAGAAAACTGGGGGGAAAAAGCGAGCGAGAGGCGAGTCCTCCAGCCCTGTGGCCTTTACGAGAAGGGCGGTGGCGAGGGAGTAGAACCGAGGAAGGGAATGCGGGAGCGGGCGAGGTGGAGCGGGAGATGGGGCGCGGGGCAGGGTGATGGGGGTGTGAGGAGGGAGACAGGGGCACAGGGAGGAGACGGGGACACGGGCGGCCCGGTCCGCAGCGCAGTGCTGCAGGGGGGAGCGGCCCAGGAGCCCGCACGGCCTCCGCCGGGCCCTGCTGGGTGCGGAGCTGCGCACGGGTGGCTGAAACACCACAGGGCTGGGCCAGGAGCCACCAGATGCCTACGCCGGGACAAGTCCACGCTCAGATCCACACGGCAGGTGCAGAGACACTGCCAACCGCGGGGCATTCCACAGAGACCCCGGAAGGTGATGGCGGCGCCCACCTTTGTAGGGCTCACCTACCCCAGGACTGACGGCAGCTCTAGCAAAGCGTCAGTCTTCAAAAAGACCTAGGCTGACCCTCAAGGATGCTAACTGCCTACAAAAACTAAGGGAATATAGAAAAGAACAAAAACCAGACACGCAATAACGAGACATTCACAATGTAAAAGAAAAAATTAATAATGAAAAAAATTTAGAGTCATGGTCAAAATCCTTCCTCATCTGATAAAAAGTATAAACTCGAAGTTCCAAGAAGCTAAGCAAACCATAAACAATATAAATGCAAAACGAGTAAGGAATATTATAATAAAACTGCTGGAAACTATGTGATGAAGAAAATAAAACGGACCACAGGAAAAAAATACACCATCTACGCAGGAGTACAAGGAGGATGGCTGTGGCTTCACGTGGGAAACAGTGCGAGCCGGAAGGCAACGAAGCAAAAGGTCTGCAAATGCTAAGGAGAGGGGAACAGGCCTGTCAAAATAGAAATCGAAATGAATCTAAAACACCTTTAAAAATTAAGGTGATTCCAATTCCAGGCAAAAAATAGATACTTCTAATTATCCTCCAACTAAGTACAACTAAAAATGCTGGGAACTATATATAAAATAAACACAAGCAAACAGACGGGCTGGGGCCTCGGGAGCGAAGCAGCGACACGGCAGGCGACTCCCCCGATTCTCCTCCTGCCTCGTATTCAGTGGTGAAGACAAGACACCCTGAGCGTGGAGGGCAGAGCGCCGCCGCTCTCGGCCCGGGTACTCAGCACCACGGTGAGGGCCCGGCCTGCGCAAAAACGCGAGACGATCTCGCAGTGAGCGTGAGCCCTCCAATTTTGTGCTTTTTCAAGATTATTTTGGCTATTTGGGATCCCTTGAAATTCCTTATGAATTTAGAATGAATTTTTCTACTTGTTCAAAAAAAAGGTCCCTGGGGTGTTTACAGGGACCGCACCGAATCTGTTGTCTTTCGGGGCACTACTGCCATCCGTATCTTTCTCTTCATAATCTCCTCAAATTTCATAATTTTGTGGAAAATAAGGGTTTAGTATGGCTGACCATGACACCAGGATTCACTGCAACACAAAGGCTGATCTGAAATGAAACCTTCTGTGAAGCGCACTCTTAACGTGGCCCTTCTCCTTCCTAAAATGGGCCATCAAGGTGTACGACCTGTCACTTTCGTACTACAGTGAAGGCAGAAACCATTCTCTCTGCAGGCATTTTAGAGCCTCAGTAATTAAAATGGAATAATGCTGATACCAAAACAGGCTGATGGGAAGAGAACACAGAAATATAAAAAAACCCCTAACACCCAAAGATGTATAAGAATTTAATATACGATAAGGGTATTATTTCAAAAAGCAAGAAAAGGATAAATTAAAAAATAATGGTAAGCTACCATTTAAAAACTCAAAAACATTAAATCTTTTTTTTAAATTAATTTTTTTTGCCCTTCCAAAAAACCAAACCAAAACAAAAAACATTTTATTAGAATCCACTGGGAGTATAAATGTAACTACATACAACATAAAAACGGCCACGCTTACAAATTGGCCACCTTGAACAATGGCCGGCCATAAACACAGCACTCATAGCTTATACAGAAGTAAGTTCAACTAATTTGAAGTCCTACATGTAAAAAATTAATATGTAATCCATCAAAGCAGAATTAAATAAATTATGATATATTCTTAGCATGGAATAGGGCAATTCTATATGTACTAAGGACAAACTCTCCAAGACATATGAGGAGAAAAAGCTACAAAAGTAAGTGTGTCATGTCATCAATCACATAAAATGGCTTTGCCTGTGCACACACTTGTGAATGGGAAAGCAAGGTGTCGCAGGGCACACAACACACGTCCACAGATTCGCCTTTGAGCAAAACGGGATTTGAGAGGAAACAAGGTCATGTGAAGAGACTCAACTTTTCAATGAGTAAATTTCAAGTTTCACTGATGTATTTACAAGCATGTATTATTCATGGCAAAAACTTAAGTCCCATGTATTCTCTAGAAAAAAAGGGTAAGATTTTTTTTTTTATAGATGTATGCATAGAGAGATATGAAAAACCTCTCTCTCTAAGGTTCACCAAGCCATATGATATCAAAAAAGGCGGATTAACTGTTCTGTTGATGTATGGCAAAAAAAATATAAAGGAAATCAAATGTCAAACAACAAACACGAAGTTTTAATATTCCTACTGTATACAATGAGCACTTAAAAATAGAAAAAAGTAGGTAAGGAACATAAACAAATAGTAAACTCCAATATGCAAATAAGTGCAAACTGAAACAAGGAGGAAGTAATATTTAGGAAGTCCATTTCACAGATGTCACACTGCTAAAAATTAAAAAAGAGATCATATCCAGGGTAGACAAGGGTGGAATAAATAGTATAAGACGATTACTCTATAATGTTAGTAAAAGCATTAACAAGTGTGGCTTTCAGGAAGGCAATTTGACAATATATATCAATTTGACAATGCATGCTAAAAGACTTCAAAAGTATCTAGCAGCTTTAATTTGTATTTCTCTGACTGTGAGTAAGGGTTGCAATGTGAGTGAGCCAGCATGCTGTATTTAGTAGAGATAAAGCCATTTGCAAATGGTGAATACTGTATCGCTTCATTTAAAAATATCAAATAAACCTTCGGGGAAAGAATCTGATTGGATACATAACAAAAGAATTAAATGGCCCCTTGTTTTGATGATTTTTGGCTTTCTGCTTTCTGCCTTTTAGAAAAAAGTCAAAATATGAGAAGGAAACTGTGAAGAAAGTAAATCTAACATGCAAGAGGGCTTAAAACGTATTTGATGATAAGATGAAAAGTTTCGAGCACAGTGAAGACAGGACAGTGTGACTATAAGGATGCCACTCGCTGGGCTCTATTCCGCGTAAAACGCATCATCTCTCCGGGCCTTGATTTCCTCATCTGTAAGGTGAGGGCTCAACTGGATTGTTACGGCCCCTTTGCTTCTTAATTATTTATAATTCTGGAGAGCCATGAATAAGAACACTGTTAGAAGAGAGAAGGAGAGGTCTCACACAGCGGAAGGTTTTAAGAGTAAGTGAACAATTCCGCTGCAGAGACAGGTCACATGTGTACACAGCTAGTCCCTCTGCTCAGGTAACGTGCCAAACAAGGAGTGACTTACCTTTCCGGGTTCTCTTGCTCTTCTGGCTCTGGGAAGGGCTTCTGCTTTTTCTTGGTCTGTTCTTCCAACAGCCAGCTTTTCCGCTTCAGCCCCTTCTTGTGTTCTGGATTCAGGTTGACACTCTGAACGACGGCTTCGATGACGTCCGTGACCGTGTCAGGGCTGAGGTGGAGCGCCGCCCCGTCCTCGCCCGTGCTCAGCTCCGGGCCGCCGAACTGGGCTGCCTGGAGCGCCTGCATCGATACCACGGCCTGCAGCGGGCACTTCCGAGGCCGGCCTGGTCTGCGTTTCACGAAGTTGTTTCCTGTCCTGGCCTGTCTCTGAAGTTTTTTGGCTTTTAAGATTTTATTGACATGGTCCAGGTTCTTCTTCGTAGCCAAGATCTTGTCATAATTGCACATTTTCCGAGCCTGGCGCTGCATGGCTTCTACCACACTTCTCTTGATGTGACGGGGGGAGCAGGTGCTTGGCAACTTTTCGGGAAGAAGTGAGATGCTGCTGCCGCTCGCGTCGCCGGGGGCCGCGGGCACCAGGAGGCCGTCCGCTTTCCCCAGGGTTCGCTCCTTGCCGTGGCTGTGGCCGGGACTCGGGGAAGGTGGCA
>CM053517.1:40854736-40875902 GCA_028627145.1 Eidolon dupreanum
TCTGTTCGCGAGCGACAGGCGAGTCTCCTCAAACGAGCAGCACGTGCCTGGGGAGGAAGTGCTCTCGGACGAAGACCTCTTGCGGGCAGGGCTACCGTTTGCGCTGTCTGACGGCCGCTGGGAAGACTTCTCTGAGGTTGGCTGGGAACCTGGGAAGACAGGAAGAGACAGAAATCATAGGGAAATCCGAGTCTCAAAACCACGGTAAGTCATTCTGGTAGCATCCAGCCACTCGGTGGTGGCCACTGCTGTTCCCGGGAATGACATGACCTTTCAGACAACAGGACAGGAAGAGGCAACAAGCAGAGGACAAAACACACTAGATGCTGCCGACAGAATTTCACAGGTCTCAGATACGTCGTTTCTCCTGTCACACCGACAGAGGAAAACTAGTTTTAGTGAAGAACAAACAGAATAAACAGCTCGGTTTCTCTGCATTACCACTATGAGACATACAACTGAGATATTTATGGATAAAAGTCACGAACAGCATTCTAATCAAATCTGGTCCTAATTACTGAGCCTCACTGATCACATAAACTGACAGACGAAAGTTCAAGAGTTGGACCTAAAACCCATGCGTCCTATGTCATCCTCAGAGGTTATTTTCATAGTCTATGTTTTTCTTCTGTAGCATATTTTAGAAGAAGAGATTAATTTACCCATGGAATAGAATAAACTTCTTTTAAAGCTGTATACTTAAGGTTCTTTGCTTACATACACAAAAGCTCGTGAAGACAAAGAAACTCAATGTCCTCTTAAAAGGTCTCATACTTTTACCAAAACCCCAAATCGATGCAGAAAAATTGAACACTTCTCTTACTCAAAAGTATGTCACTCAGGAAAGACTATTTTCCTGAATAAAATATTCCTGGTTCTGCTATTGGGTTCCTTACGATCTAAGAAGCCAGCTATTTAGACTACGTAATAAATATTCATTTCATGTTTGTCAAAAAACTAGTAGCACCCTGAAATATGTTTTTAACTTGAAAAACAGTAGGAAAAAAAAGGCTTACGTACAACCGCAGGCACAAAGGTGCAAGAAATCAAATACCTGAAGATGAGATTTTTAAGATCTGCCTCAAAATGAGAACTGACTTTGAAATGAAGTGACTAAATTCAGTGAGGGACAATCTGGGCACAGCACTGAATGGGGTTGTTACTAACGCCTCCTCCTCTGAGGCGCAGTGAACGATGACTCCATTTTAACGACGGGACACCTGACAGCCACTGCTGCTAAGCACCGTTAGCGCCGCTCGGGTGAGCCGTGAGACGAGGCGTCACCGCTCCTGACGGAGCAACCAGTTGGGTTCCTGGGAAAATGACGTCATGGCCGGAAATCCTACTTCCGTGATACGGTGACAGCTAACGGCAGATCTCCCCGGGAAGCAAGACCGCTTCTCAATGAAAGTTAAAAGATACAAAGGCATTTCACAGCGATACAATCCATCCTCCCAGACTGGTTCGGATCAGACTTCCATTAAAGAGCTAGATACCATGACAACATACCCAAGAAGTAAAAGCCCAGGCATCAGTGAAGACATGACTCTGAGTATTAACTCTAGGTATTAATGCTCGAAAATGCATAGACTAGAAGGACAACTATCTCCTACTCAGGCAGAAGACCACAGTGGCCGAGCAGCGTGAGACCACGCTGAGCTCCATCACTACTCCCGTGACCGATGGGTGGGAGAGCATTTCCTGTGACGTCCCCCCAGCCACACACTACCGTGTCCTGAGTACGGTGTGTGTACCCGGTAGCAGGCACTGCAGAGGTGGGGGAGATGTAGAAACTGCACGACAGTCTCTGCCCTCAGGAGCTTCTCAGGGTCTGTATGTCATCGGGCGTCACATTTCAGGTGGCACTTGTGCCGTCCACTCTTGAGCTCCGCCTTCAGTCTCTGAGCTATCTGGTAACGTTTCCCAAATTTCCTGGTCATCTTCACGGAAGTCTCGATGCAGGCTGCGGCCGCACCTTTGAGCATCAGGATACCCTGAGACTCGCCCTGCCTGGCCTCACCCGCCTCAGGGGGAAAGAGGGTACAGGCGCTTTCTTCCGAGCTCCTGATCAGGGTGGCGCCGGGAGCTGCAGAGGAGGCGGTGGGAGGTGGGAGGGGGTCAGATCCCCGGAGATGGTTATTGGCAGCGCTGTGCAGCAGCAATTCCTGAGAAACCGAAACAACTGAGAAAGAGAGGGCTTAGCTCACTCGGCTTCGGAGCCATTTCCATTTCCTGAAAGTAATGGAGGCCAGCGGCCTATTCTTAGGATTTAACAGGAGGCTGGCATTAAACGTCATTCAAGGAAGGTTCTCGTTCTTCATTTTTAAAAGCGTTTGAATTCCCTGTTCATACAGAGCAAAGCTGTTCTTGACCATTCTCCACACTGAAGGGGAGTAAAGCTGTTCCCGAGACACAGGTCTCTAGGGCCTGGTAATCACGAGATTTAGACCCTTAGTTCACGTAAAGCACTGCGTAAGCAGGAAGAGGATGAGGACACCCCCAAAAATATCAACTAACGACGTAAAGCAGCCTGGGGAGGACTGCGGGATGCTGACCTGCCCAGCGTGCAGAGGCGCGGTGGGGGTGCCCCGCGGCCCCGCGCGGAAGCGGGGGGCGGCTGTCGCAGGGGCGCCGTCGTGCGGCCGGGGAGGAGACCACGACGCCCGCCGAGCTGTTCTGAAACCTGAAAGAGAAGGCGAAGCAGGGTCGGGTGCAGCAGCGCCCAGCGCGCGGGCTCCGGGGCGCGGCACGGCGCTGGGCCCCGCTCTGAGACTGAGGCCCGGGCGGGTGCACGCAGCCGAGCGCGGTGCAGCACCCACGCCGGCCCCCGTGGTCGCTGCGAGCTCCACAGTGAGGTGACGGAAAAGCGTCCCAGCGTTTTTGTAGGTGTTATACTGTTATACGTAAATTGACTCCTTAGATCTATCACAGAATTTTTATGCCCTAAATATTTAAAAGTCACTGACGTAGGTAGGCAACCGTTCAACATCGCAATAAAATTTAAGGAAGAGCAGGGACTTATGCCCACTTGGAACTGGAACGCGTCGAGAGTATCCAGCATTTATCTTAAATATGAAGAAGTTCTGGGGCGACAAGGTGCCCCCGCTGGCAGGCTGCGAGGCTGGGAAAAGCTCCCCTGAAGTGAATCTTCAAATTCAGTGACTCTTCAGCGCTGCTCCTCCGGGCTGGGAGTAAGTTCTAGATGGCATCCACCGAGCCGGATGCCCCCGGATGACGAGGCAGAAGCGGAAAGTGTCCGGCCTCCTCGCCGGCTCTGTCTCCTCTGCTCGGCTCCCCGGTTCTTCCAAATCACGGCTGACTCCTGAGGGGAGTTTCTGCTCTGCTGCTGCCGCCACGATGTGACGAACGTTCCTTCACGTCTCGTCGGTGGTCACTGCAGACGTGCCTGGAGGGACACGTGAAGGCTCCAGCGCTCACGGGACAAGAAGGTTGTACGTATTCCGGGTTAAGAAAGTCAGACGCTTCCTCGAGGAACACGCACGGAGAACACGCACCGTTTCAGATGTCAGAGCTCCCGCCATTTCTCCACAGTGTAAAGCTGAATAATTAAGGACTTCAGAGGTAAACGGAAAATACAAACGGGAATTTCTCGAGTCACAAAACTATGCGGTAGAAACACTACTGGGTGGATCACCACTCAGAGGACGCTTCGGGAACGTTTATTTCGCGGCAAGCCCTTCCTAAAGCTTGGGGCCGTCACCGCCTCCGACAAGCACTGCCACGTGGCCGAGGGCCTGAGCACCGGTCTGCAGGGCAAACCAGTAAAAAAAAGGAAAAGACGAGAACCTCGGTGGACGAAAGTGGTGGCAAGAAGCACGCGCCGGTCTCCCAGAGGCCTAGAATTAGAAAGGTCAGAGCTTTTAAAAACGTTCCGTGTAGCTCCCTGGCCAACAGCGCCTCTGAGCCGGCCAAGTTTCTTCTACACACACGAGGGAAGGGAGCAGCAATTCTGGATCAACCACGGAAGTGGGACCTAAATAGAGCCGGAATTCGACATAAATGTGAGTTGTGATACAAGTGCATTTTTTCTTTGGTTAGAAAAATAGAGGCCTTCATGTAAAAAATGAGGCAGAGTACTAGTAAGGAGAGAAACTGAAAAGAGAGAATCTCATAGATTGGGATAACAAAGAGGAAATTAAGAATTAAAAACGAACTTGGAGATGCGAGGGAGCCTGGATGCTATCTGGGATGTAGCATCTCTGGCTGAACCTGGCCATCTCTCCATGAGCTTTTAAAGGTACAGGCAAGTTCTGGGGAAACACTTGTGTCAAATTAGATGAAACGGGGGACAGATGATACCTTTACAGCAAAACCATGAGATGAAATCATGAATAGGAATGCCAGAAAGTTCAGAAAACACCAAAAAAAGAGAACACGAGTGGAATTTAAAGGGATGAGAACCCAGAAACCTTTATGCTATACATAAAACAGGTGGACACCAGGAAGATGTTCTGAAGTGGATTCGTCACAAGGGACCTTGACTGATGTCTGCACAGGTGGAAGTGACACAAAGCTGAGGTAAAAAAGGAATACCACTACGTGTCCAGACACCCAGGGGTTGCACAGAGTCAAAGGGGCATGGACACCAGCATCCACAGAGAAAACCCACAGAGGAGAGTGTCCGGGGGGGCAGCAGGGAGAATCACAAAGAAAACATGGGAACAGAGACTCCCCCTAACTTCGCTGAAACCCTGAGCAGCCCAGACTAAGAAACAGGGAATTTCCAAATATAAATTAGCAAAAGAACACGGTGAGTGGACAGCTGCGGGATTAAATGTGCATTTCTTCAGTCTAAAGCCACTATTAAAAGTTTTATAATGTAGCATGAATTCTGGTCGCACGGTGCTGGGAGTTCAATGCTGAAGACCTAGGCCAGCAGGGGAACGGTCTGAACGAGCAGGCTGTTTGAGGGTTCTCACGCGAGAAATATCTTTGGGTGAAAGAAGGTAAAACAACGTATGCTGGATTTGGAAGGGTACCATACAACGGTCCATTCAAAGATGGTATCAAAACAAATCATTTAAAACTAATTTCTAACATTTAAATCACTCCTTCCCACCAAAACTAAAGCAAGTTGCACAATTTAATACCAAACTATCTGGAAACCTCTGGTCGAGATTTCCTGGTTCAAGCTGTGCGTCCTGCGCTGGGGTCCCCGGGGCTTCGGCCCAGCGAGGCGAGCGCTGGGGTGAGGGGCTGGGTTCACGGTCAAACGGCCGCTTCCAACTGGGAGAAACACACTTCCCGAAGGCAACACAGTCCTCCTGACTCACCGGCCAAATGCGCTCACCCAGAGCCTACGCTGGCTGTTTTTAAGCTGAAAGTCTGTTTTCCTCCCTCTTAATTGGGCGATTGCTCATGATGCCCAAATCAGGTCACTCACTGAAATGGAATTTTTCTGGAAATTCCCAAACTGTACTAACCACTAGAACCAATTTTCCGATTTCATCTCCACATGCTCTCACTTCACTTATGGGTAGAGCTTGTGTGCCATGCTAGAGACACTGTAAGAAATCAGAATCTGATTGACGCTGACATTCTTCGGTTAAAAAGAAAACAAAACTCAGTATACTTTGGTTCAACCAGTATGCTTTCACAGTGAATACTTTTTCCAAACAAAATTTACCCCTAATTTATTCTTGGGGGAGAAAACAGTTATTATCAATACCTGCTATAATGTCCCACAGTCTGTACATTCTGTAATTTGTGAGCTGTAAATGTAAAAATGCTCTGTACTACAGCTCGCCCCATCTTTGAAATCAGTTCGCAGGTCCTGGCATACGCTGCCAGCCGTGAGTCAAAAATGCCAAAACACAGGCACGAAATGTGACACTAGAAGTCAGAAACTCCTTCTCACTAGGCCGGAGTCACGTTGACCTAACACAGAGACCTAACGAAACAGAATTAGTTACCAGGGTTGGGTGAAACCAGAGGAACCTGGCCTCGCTTAAAAACGTGTCATTTCACTACGACGTCATCTGCATCAGGCTGATTTCAGACCGCTGGTGTATGATGGCTCACACAGAAGCGTATCCCACTGTATTTAGTGGTCGTGTCTCCTTAATCTCTGATCTGAGACAGTTTCTCAGTCTTTCCTGCTTTTTCAGGTCCTTGATACTTTTGAAGTGTACCAGCCAGGGAGTTTGTACAATGTCCCTTTTTTTTTTTTTTTTTTTTTTTTAATGTTTCCTTATGGTTAGACTGGGGTCATGAGCTTTTGGAAAGAATACCACAGGACTGAAGTTCCCTTCGAAGTGCTATACCTGAGGGTACATGTTGCCTTCGTGACTTCTCGTTGGTGACGCTGACCTCGTACTTGGTTACGGTGCTGTCGTGAGGCCTCTTTACTGTAGTTACATTTTCCTCTTTCCATCCTCTGTTCTTTGGAATTAGGTCACTAAATCCAGCCCATGATAAACAAGAGGAGACTCAAGCTCCACCCCCTCGAAGGGAATAGTCTACGTACACTGTCAGGAAGATGCGGCCCTTTCGTCCATCCATCTATTTATTTATTTTGGCACGGACTCACGGATATTCACCTTATTCCTTAGTTTACAATCCAATACTGTCATTTATTTTGTTGCTTAAATTGTTCCAGCTTCGGCCATCGAGAGCTGTTGTAGGCTAGCAATGTCACGAAGGTAACTGACAATTTGGTAATATATCGTATAGTAAGTAGATTTTGGACTTTTCAACAGGATACCAATTAATGTGTAATAAATCTATCTTTTCAGGTTACAGTGGAAAAAATATCAAGTGAAGACTGAGAAGTTCAATTTAAAATAACATGAAATTTAATTATGCTCTTTTTATACTTTTAAGAAGAAAAACTATGTGACACCGAAATAATCAGACTGAGAAGATGCAATTACTTTCTTGACATTATAAGGGTCAAAATAATAAACCAGTCAGAAGTGCTACAAGCTTTAAAGCTGTAAGAATTTTAATTGCATCCATCTCCTCGTTTCCCTTTCATTCCTTAACCCCCGAAGTCTAACATTTGCTACTACACGAACGGCTCTTGGGTCACAAGAGACAATCTGCCAAAGCAGCGTCTCCTCCCAGTGCCCCCGCACCGGCTCTCTGTGCACGTGTCGCCCCTGGCTACAGGCCCCTCCGGAAACCGTGTGTCCGCCCTCAGTGTTACCCCCCCATGCCTTCTCAAGGCTGCGACAACCGCATCTGGAACTTTGTGCTCAGGTTTGATTCTCCTCTCGTGCTACCGATCCGTCTCTCTCTCTGAACAGCGTAAAACCCAAACCCATTTTCTACCTGCAGCCTTCCCCTTCTGCGCGTGTGCTTCCACTTAATCACGTCGCTGTGCCTCCACCTGCCCGAGAGAGGGTGCCGTGAAGACTTCTAAACCCTCCTTTCCTTACCTCTCTTTAAATCTACTTCTGCACACGTCTCTCTGGCGCCACCTTCGTTAAAGGCTCCATGTTATTTTGCTGGGACAATTAATTTCCAAACCGATGCCTCAGACCTTTCTCTAATCCGTCTGCAGAGTGGTCAACACAAGCTCGGCAAACCACTCCCCTGCTTTAGACCCTTAACCTCCCATTGCCTCCAGGTGAACTCCAAGCCCTTGGTATCTTACAGGAACAAGAGGCTTCGTGACCTGCTGTCGCCGTCCCTCCAGCCTCTTCTCCTGGCGCCACACCAGGCGGCTTCCAGTTCCCTAAGCGCAGCATCGGACCCAGGGAAGCTGACTTCCCTGTAAGAAAGTCTTCAACCCTCTATTCCTTGCACACTGAACTCGAAACATCTTCCTAGGTCCTTTCAAGCGAGTCCTTCTCTTCTGTGCCCACCAAAATGCACTGCAAATATCTCAATTTTAGCAGCTCTCAGTAATTATTTGTATACGTGTATGTCTATGTTCTCCGCTGAACTGTAAATTCCTTAAGAGCAGAAATTATCTTATTCATGTTTGTATTTCTTGTACCTGGCAAACAAGGGACACAAAATAATCGCTGAAGGGACAGCTACCATCATGATAGTTAAGATAAAAAAAATCAAAATTTTCCCTAAACAAGTTCTGACTTTCGAAGCGATCCAATGGAAGATACTCTATGCCTTATTGAGCACTCTACTTATTTTAACTAAAACTTTTTTTTTCCAACTGGTTTTAAAAGGCTAGATACACCAGTTTTCACATGTACCCGACCAAAGTTCCTGTAAGAAAATCGAGTCACGTTACTGCTCACTCATCAAGAGTAACTGTGAAGATGGAGAGATTCAGACCAATTAAGAGAATTCAAACCTGTGATGCAATAAAGAATAACTGTTCTGCTTAAAAAAAAAAAATTTTTTTTTAAGTATCTCTGTTCTTCGTCCCTGACGCCTGACACAGTGCTCCAAAAACCCTTGGAATTTCCTGAAAGCAATGTCCTTGTTATGCCAAAGAGGTGACTTAAGGTGGACCCCAGAGACAGCTTCGGGATGGGGCTGGGCCCTAGAAAGAGCACCCGCACCATCGGCGGGCCGGGCCGCGGGCCTGCCCTACCTGTGGCGGATGGCGGGGAGCGAGGGACCGAGCGCAAGTGCCCGAGCCATCGCGCCCGAGTGGAGAAGCCCACCCGACCTGCGCCGAGGCCCGGTGGGCTTCCTGGGTGGAGCGCACAGCGAGGTGCTGGGGGGGGCAACGCACCCTGATGCCGCAGAGGGCACGGGTGCTCCGTCCCGTCCCGCCCAGACGAGGCCCTCTGCGCCTTCCATTCCCGTGTCCTTCACGAGACTGCGGTCAGAAGTCAGCGGTTTTGCTAAGTTTTGTGACTAGTTCTCCCAAGTTATCAAACCAGAGAGAGAGTGGGAAGCCTCAGATTAGTAGCCAGCGGGGCAGAAGTGTGGGCGAGCTGGGACCGCGACACCTGCAGGCGGCATCCTAAGTGGCGGCAGCCATCAGACGGCTCTGCCCTGAACCTGTGGGGTCTCCCCCGACTCCTGGGGGTCAGTATCAGAAACGAACTGCAGGATATCTGGTTGATGACAGAACTGGTGTCAGGACAGCGGCTTCGCAGAGGTCTCCATGTTTTTGGACGTTATGTTTTTCAAGGAGGGGAAAAGGCAAGTTCTTGCTAAGGCAGACGAGCACCTGGTCAGACTTCGCCGCTATCTCATTCGCTGATGGCCCTGAAACCGAGTTCACTTCATCCTCACCCAAATCCTTTCACTGGCCCCTCGGGTGACTTTAACAACCATGTAGGTGACACAGCCGACCTGTCATCTCACCTCACCTCACCTCCACCTCAATTTCCCCACCTGTTGTGAGCGCCTTCTTACAACTCTTAAATTAGGGACCACAAACGAAAGTGTTCTTTGGAACAAGATTCACTACTTAAAGAGCCGAACTGGGCCCTACATGCATGACACCCAACAGCAGCCTGTGAGGACCGAGGCAACCTGAAAGGTGCCCGTCCCAACTAAAGTCAAAGGGGGCGGGGCGCGGCCACGACTGAGACCCAGCCACCAATGTCACCCAGAACACGTGCACTGCTGTCAGATGTTCTGATTTTTCTTTTAAGAGAAGCATAATTCTGAAGTCTTATGTGAAATCTCCAGATTTAAAAATTTTATCAATTAAGTTCTTAAAAACTGTAGAGATCATCACACAAGGTCACGCATCAGCCCGAGGCTGGTGGTTTTCAGCCACCGGCGGAAAAGCTGCCGCTCCTCAGAGCCGTCCAAGGTCCCCCCTCCTCGCTCTACGTTCTCTCTAGAGACGACGTCACTCATTGTAACCGAGTGACAGGCGGTTCACCACCGACGGTCTGTTTTTCTCAGGGTTTCTGGAAAGCGCTCGTGCACCACTGACGAACAGGAGACCGGGATGATGGGGCAGCTGTGTCATTCACGCGTGGCTTCTCAGAGCACACTCGCGTCTCGAAGCTCCCAGGAGGCAGCTGGACAAGACGCGCTACCACGCAAAGACTCGGTGACGTGCTCCTGTCTCCAGCGAGCTCCGGGAGCGGCTGTGCAGCTGCGAGCTCGACACCGCCACTTGAGTGTTCTCAAGGCACCCCAAAGCTCACACATGCTAAAAAGCAAACTCGCACGCTCCCCAAATCTGCTCCCCCGTCTCCTCTGTATGCAGGGACAGCAGCGCGCGCTCTCGGACGTGCAGACTCGAGTCCGCCACCACCTCCGTCCAAGTGACACCATCTCGTGCCGACTGCTGTAACTGCCCAACTGGTTTCCTGTGGCTATTTTTGTCCTCTACAATTCAGTGTTCACATGTGAGCCAGAACTATCTTTTAAAAATGCAAATCTGAAACCAATACTCTTGTGTCTTTTACTCTTAGTATAAAATCTAAAATCTTTAATGTGTGATTTGGCTTTTCTTTCATCTGGCTCGCCCACCGCCTGCCTCCTGCAGCCCCTCTCCTGCCCTAAGGAACGCGCGCTCTCCTGGTTTATTAACTGTCTCGGGTCCCTCTCTGTTCGGTATCTGCAAACGCGCTCCTCACTTCATCCTCAGCTTGGGAAGCTAGTGGCTTCTTACCTTTCAAGTTCTAATTTTTTATCCTAAAGCCATAACTAGTAACTTTCATCTAAATAGGCAGCCCCGCCCCTCCCCTTAATCACTCACCCTAACACCCTAACACTGTGAACTTGACAGCATTTTTCTCCATTATGTGATTATTTATGTGCTCACCACTCTGCTGTTTATCTTTCTTCACTCACTAAGCTAAAAGTTAACGGGGCCAAATCAAATACCAGATCTGTCCCCTCCGCTACGCGCCGGCCCCTGGAACAGCGCTGGACGCCAGGGCCGGGCGGGTTCTGCGCACACAGCCACCTGCTGCCCCCCGTGGGCAGCCGCTGAAGGTCCGTTTCCGGGGAGCCTGGCTGAGTCAGGCCCCCATTTCGCGTTCTCATAGAACCTGGCCTTTCTCCCTTTTAACATACACCCTTACTAACAGTTTTAATGACACCTAATCGAGGATTCTGTCGATTATTACCCATATCTTCCACTGTAAGTTCCATGAGGCTCCACAGAGTAGAATGCCTGGCAGATAGCTGATATTCAAACTGGCACTGATTAAATTATTTGTCATCAGTTTGTTCAGACGATTACTAGACTTTTTATGGTGATCATTTACTTTGTAAGGTATATAAATGTTGACTCACTAAGCTATACATCTGAAACCAATATAATATTGTATGTCAACTATAATTAGAGACACATTTAAAAAATAAAATCTAAAAAATGAGTAGTGAAGGAATTATATCCTATTTTCTCTGAGAGTATTATAATTATTAATTATAATTTACTAATATAATTATAAATAGATTGCCTATCATTAAAGAAATTTTATAGATGTAAAAAACTTTTTGTTGAATGAGCGTAATTAAAGTTTAGGATGTCTCCCCTCTTTATTACGTTGTTAAAAACTAAAAAATGCTCAGCTTCTCCACCAGGGTGGCTTTTATTTTTCAAAAGTTCATAAATAATGAAAATCAGGAACAAAAACTCTTATCTTTGAGGGGCTTATCATTTCCTCCAATGCATAGTTTTTAATCTTTTGGGAGAATAATGCCAATTAACATCTGCGTGATTACTTTGTGCAAATCACTTTAACACTATAATCTCATTTACTTCTAATAATCCTACTAATCCCATTTTATAGGAAGGGATATTGAGGCTTAAAGAATTTACTTGGAGATCGGATGAAATGTATGGACTTTCTCCTGAAAAAATACACACAAGCATACAGACACAAAATTAACTTACAGCATCAGAGGTTTTATGGACTTCCTAGAGTTAATTCATAAACCCTTAGGGTTGAGATCTTTAATAAAAAACTCCTCGATATCTTCTGAGTGGATGGGCAATGCTTCCTCTTTCTTGTTTGTTTTCTATCCTCTTTTCAATTCTTAAAAGACACTTTCTAGACATTACGAATGCATTATCTAGATTTGCTTCACGTCATCTTATATCCAATTGAAGTGGCATTGGTAAAGATACTTAAAGGTACTCTGTAAAATGAAGTCCCTCTGAATTTTCAGTTAAATTTTATGAAGTCAATAATTTGAATGTTTAGATTTTTATTATGAAACATACAGATTAACATTTTCCTGTAACGCAGAAGCGTTTATAGTTATTAGGTAATAATTACTGGGTTAGTATATACTAAAAATCCCCGCAGCTACTAACGGATATCAATGAGCCATTTCTTACTAAAGAAACTATGTAATAGCTGTTTTGCATAAGAAAGAGAAAGCATTTCCCCAATTTCCGAAACGTGTTACTTCTTTTTTTTTAAATATCTCCTCAAAATTCAAAATTAATGCCAAGACCTGCCTTATCTCGCTTCTCGCATCTATTGAAAACGAAAACTCTGAAGACATTTCAAAACACATGAAAACAAAGCCCAAGAGACCTATGAAAGTTCAGGGACGTGCAACCAGTGGGCAGAATAACCGATCTCTCCGACCCGAATGACGGGCGACAGGACGACCCGCTTACCTGCCGAGGTGGGCAGCGCCCTCTCGCTGGAAGGCAGGGGCTCCTTCCTGTGAGGCCGACTTAGGGAAGTGTCCTGTGCAGAAAACAGTCCGGGGCTGTCGGATGCCTTCTTCCGGCCACTGGAGCTGGGGTTCGAGACTCTGCAGCTGCCTATTGCACTTGTGAAAAGGTTTGTGTGCTCGTCGCTGCTGGCCAGATCCGAGCTGGGTGTGAACCCTCCGAGGGACAGACTCGGAGAACCTTCCGAGCAGTCGATCTGCAGCGGCGTCTGCAAGCCCAAGGCCAGCGAACCGGGCTCCGCCGGCTCCCGGTGCACCCACGGCTCCTCTCTGTTCATCAAGCTCTTCGAAGGAGAGAGGTGCGGGCAGGCCATGTGGCACCGGTGCTTCTCCTTATGCTTGTACCTGTCTCCGACCGCGTCCTTTCCGAAGCGGTAGCGCTTCAAAGACTCCAGCACGGACCTGGAGGAGCCGGCGTCCATGGAGACCTGGGGCTGCTCGGAGGACCGGTGTTCTCTGTGCTTGTGGCGGTGCCTGTGCTTGTGCTCCACCATCCAACCATAGGCCACCTCGGGGGGGACGCTCGGGTAGGTGCTCATGGAGAGGAGGGGGGTCCGGCTGGTGGTGAGGAAGGCCTCCTGTCGAAGCAGCTTATGCTTTTTCTTGTGGTACTTGGCGGGATTGAGCAGGAGGTGGCCGGCATGCATGTAGGACGGAGGTGGGAGGGGAGCGGTGAACGAGGGGGACGGGGGCGGCGGGTACAGAGTGGGCGGGTACCGGCCGTAGTAGCCCAGGCCGAGGGGCGCGGCCGTGAGCGGGGAGGGCGAGTAAGGCATGCCGTAGGACGGGTAGAAGCCGGTGCCGGAGAGCGGGAAGCTCAGGCTGTGCATGAAGGGCATCTCGGCCATCGCCTCCCTCATCTTAGGGGGCCTCCCTCTCTTCTTCTTCAAGTCGGGCTTTCGAATGTAGTGCAGAGGGTCTAAGGGGAAAGAAGGGTGTGTATAGAAACTGTTAAAGTTGATTCGGAAAATAGTGGGCAGGAGGTCTCGGGGGATGAAATGGTGGCTTCTGTGGGTGATTCGAATTTCACTTAGACGACTTATTAATTCCTCCAGGTCTGCGATAAAGTCCGGATCCTGTCTGTTCCGGAGCTGGGGGTATTTCTTTTTCCGTTTTCGTTTCTGCCTCTTCATCTTGTCGTAGCTGAGGTAATCGTGATTCCTGCGCTTGCATTTGTGTTTGTGTTTTTCCTTAAGACTGCTCAGGACCGTCGAGGTTTCGGGGGGCATCAGAGAAACGTGCTCGAACGAATGCCTCCTCTTTTTCTGCCCACAGAATTTCTCTGCCCTGTCTGAAGTGCTGTTGTTGTCTGTCCCGATCCCACTGTCGCTGGGAATGGTCTCGTCGCTGTGGGACTCACTGATGGGAGAAGGGGTAGCTTCTTTCAGAGACGTGAGCTCACTCAAGTGCGAAGGAGAATTCGGCAACAGGGTGGGAGGCGACAAGCGCCTCCTGCCCTTGGAGGCCTTCTTCATTGCAAGAGTCTGGATCACACTGGCCGGCCTGGAGTGCAGATGCAGGTACGGCACGGAGCTGGGTTCCACGAAGCCCGCGTCACTGCTTACGGGGCTCTGGCCGCCGCTGGTCCCAGACGACTGAGAGCAAATGGGAGACGGAAGAATCTCAGGACTGCTGGCAGACGAAGGCAGCAAAGGGGGAAGGATCTGTCCTAGCGCCGACCCCGCCGCCTGCTGGGCCGTCTGCTCGAGGACGGCGAGGCTGGCGGGGCTACCGGAGAGAAGGCCGTTCAAGACGGTTTTGGGTTTGCGGCCCCTCCTCTTTCCTATGTAGATGGTTCCTTTCTTGCTGACGTTGATCTGTTGGCCCAGTTTCGAGCCGAACGTGGCGGCAAGGCTGGACACCGTGTTGTGGAGTTTGGATTGCACTTTCCCTTTATTACTTGGTTCTACGGAGCTTGAAAGAATCTGATTCAGCAGCTTCTTTCTCTTTAAAGTCTTCATCTTATTTATTTTGCGGATAATCGTTTTCATCAATTGTCCGTTGTTTCTCTTCGTAATTTTTTTATCTGGTTCCATCTCAAGATCACTCATGCTACAGACAGTGGGCCTGTGCCTGTCGTCTAGATCATCTGGGTCCTGGAGTTGGTCCTCACTCTCAAAGAAATCGCTGCTACTTCTCTGGTTGTCACTTTCAGACTCTAGCTTGCTCGGACTTTCGGTGGCAACAAACGGAGCCACCGATAGGACAGGTGGCTTCATCTTGACTGGTGACCTCATTTGCCTCTTAGGTCTGCCTCTCTTTTTCGGAAAAGGAGACACAGACAGACTTTGTTTGAAAGAAGGAATTTCAATTTCCGGCTGCAAAATCGGGGGTTCTTGCTCTTCCTTAGACTGCAGAGAAAAAACTTTAGACGCGGGGATTTTTAAAGTCCGTTTAGGTGGGCCCTCCAGTTGCGGCATCTCCTTAGACTTCGGTCTCCCTCTTTTGGGCTTATAAATGTCAGACAGAAGGTCACTCGAGACACACATACTGGAGGACAGTTTGTGCGTGGCGAAGGACTTGCGCGACGCTTTCTCGCCGTCAGCTAAGAGAGCAAGGGACGGCGCCGCGGACGAGCTGAGCTTCGGCAGCCGGCGTTTGAGGAAGGCGTGATCCACGAACGAGGGCGGGCCGATGCTCTTCAGGAACTTGGCGGGCTCGGGGTTCCCGCCCGACAGGGAGCCGCACGCGACGTTTTTGAAAAGCTCCGACCTTTCTAGTTCGAGGTCTTTGGGAGACCGGCACGTGCTTCTGGCCACCACTTTGGTCCAGCGGGGCTTTCGTCCTTTCCTTTTCTTCAGCGGCTTGGACTGCAGACCGGTGCTCAGGCCCTCGGCCACGTGGCAGTGCTTGTCGGAGGCGGTGACGGCCCCAAGCTTTAGGAAGGGCTTGCTGCTAAATAAGCTGGTGAAGTTCACAACCGAAGGGGTGACCGCGTGAATACTGGATTCGGAACCCAAACCTGGCTTTTTTCCCAGAGAAGAGCTTATTCGTGGGATGTCTATGTGTGTCGTTTTCGACTCACTCAGCTCTTTATCGAGCCCTTTACATTCGACACTCATGCCGTGACCCATGGACCTGTGACCGAGGGTCAAGTGGGGACTTTCGGAAGGAAACGGGGTCTTTCTGCCAGATTCCGACATCTCTTCCATCAGTTCTGTGGGCGGACTCAGAAGTAACGGGTTCGGTGCCAACTGCGAAACAGCTTCAGGCGGACTCCTGGCCACGGGGTTCACGGCCACGGCGGGCGACGGCGGCGGGAGGGCGCCGTCTCCCGCCGCGAACGGGGCCTTGGCGGCGGCCGCGTCGCCCGCGCGGAAGTCCGGGGAAGCGCCGCGCGCGGGCTCGTACGGGCCCCGGTCGCCGGGCGAGAAGCCGTCCTGCTGAACGCACGCCCCTTCGGCGAACATCTCTTTCTCCAGGTTGATGATCTCTTTTCGAACGGAGAACTTGTCCAGCACGCTTTCCTTACTCTGCCGGAGAACGCCCTTCTCGAAAGTCCTGCCGGCGGCGCCGTCCCGCAGGGCCTCGGGCAGCTCCTGGCTTTCGTGGCCGCCGCCGTGCGCGGCCCTGAGCGGGTCCTGCGTGGGCAGCAGCGCTTCGGCTTTCAGCGCCAGTCCCGCCACGGGACAGCCGACGAGCTTCTTGCCGCCGTCCCTGCTGACGAAGCCCAGAGCTGGATGGGCCACCAGCTTCTTGGCGCAGTCCTTGGCCGCCAGGCCCGCGGCGGAGCCCAGCTTCTTCCCCAGGTCCTTGTTGACCAGTCCGACCACAGCGCCGAAGCCCAGCTTCTTGCCGGGGTCCTTGTTCACCAAGCCGGGCACGATGCCGATCCCCAGCTTCTTCCCTGGGTCCTTGCCCAGCAGGCCCACTGCCGTGACCGTCCCCGGCTTCCTCCCCACGTCCTTGTTGACGAACACCGCCGTGGCGCCGGCCCCCAGCTTCTTCACCGAGTCCTTGCTGACCAGCCCCACCGCCGCGTTGAACACCGGCTTCTTCCCGGGATCCTTGGTCACCAGCCCCACGGCTGCGCTGACGGCTGGCTTTTTGATGAAGTCCTTCCGTATCATCCCGGCCACGGAGCCGACGCCCGCCTTCCGGATCAAATCCTTGCTGACCGACCCTGCAGCGCCGGCGCCTAACTTCTTCGGTTTCGTCTTGGAAGACTTGGAGGGAGGACAAGTTGCAATGAGTTGGGCCAACTTTTCCGTTACACTCGTTCCTCCGTTAAGTAATGCTCTGTCCTTCAGATCAGGATCCCGGCTGCCGACGAGGGCAGACGACGTCGCATTCATGTAATCTGTCATTTCTGAGCGTACTGGAGAGAGCTTCTTAGACAAAGGACTGTTTTCTCCCTGTGAATGAAGGTGGAGGCTGTCCACAGACTGGCATTCAATGGCTGCAACGTCACCTGCTTTCTTGAACAACTTTGAAGGGTCCTAAAATTTGAACAAGAAATAGGTTTCAGAGAAAGTAAGCCTTATACTGGTTCAACGTATTATTATGATCGAACAAACTAATTGATCACATGTCCGATATGAGATAGGCAAGAGTGCTTTTGAAAAAAATTTAACTAGAACAAATAATCCTAAAATTTATATGAAACCACAAAAAACCACAAATAGCCAAAGTGATCTTAACGAAGCTGGAGGTATTGTGACCCGATTTCAAACTCCACTACAAAAACTATAATCATAAAGCAATATGGTACTGGCATAAAAACAGACACGTACGGTCAATTAATCTATGACAAAGGAGGCAAGACTATTCAACGGAGAAATGACAATAATTCCAACAAGTGCAGTTGGAAAAACTGGATACTTGCAAAAACATGAAACTGGACCGCTCTCTTACAGCGTATAAAAAACAAACTCGAAATAGATTAAAGACCTAAAGGAAACCATCAACAAAACAAAAAGACAACCTACTGGATGAGAGAATGTATTTGCAAATGATATATCTAAAAAGGGACTGATACTCAAAATATATAAGGAACTCATACAACTCAATAACAACAAAAATGATCCAATCAAACAATGGTCAGAGCAGATGAAAAGACATTTCTCCAAGGAGGACAGACAGCACATGGACAAATGCTCCATACCATTACCCATTAGGAAACGCAAATCAAAACCACGAGGAGATGCCACCACACACCAGGCAGAATGGTTGTTACCAAAAGGTCAACAAATACCACGTGCTGGTGAGGATGTGGAGAAGGGAAATCCTCGTGCACTGGTGGTGCACATACAGGGGCAGCCACTATGGAAAACAGAAGGGAGATTCCTCAAAAACCAAAAAACAGATCTGCCATATTACCCAGAAATTCTACTTCTGGATATTTATATAAAGAAAACAAAAAGACAAACATAAAAATATACATGCACCCCCTAATGTTCACTGTACATTATTTACAACAGCCGTGATATGGAAGCAATCTAGGTGTCTATCAATCAATGAATGAATAAAGAAGTTGTGGGACATATATACAATGGAATATTACTCAGCAATGAAAAGAATGAAATCTTGCCTTTTATGATAACATGGACAAACTTGCTGTATTATGCTAAACGAAGTAACTCAGACAAAGACAAATATCATATGGTTTCACTTCTATGTGGATTATAAAAAACCCTAATAAATAAAACAAATGAACCAACAAAACAAAACAAAAACAGACTCATAGAAACAGAGATCATTTTGCCGGAGGGGAGCGGGTTGGGGGACGGGTGCAAAGGTGAAGTAGATTACAGTCAATAATACTGTGATAAGTTTGCACGGAGGCAGATGGTCACTAAGTGCGGTGATCACACTGTGAGGTATATAAACATCAAATCACCATATTGTACACCTGAAACTAATATGGCATTGCATACCAACTATATTTAAGTAATTTAAAATTAAAATTAAATACAAAATTTTAAAAACTAAAAATGTTATACTAAAGTCAAAGTATGTTAGTTCCTCTGTTGCTGCAGGAGAGGCTATCAAGGTGTTTTCTCGGTTGACTTTCAACCATATAAATCTATATTTCACTAGGTATTTAGAAATATCCCTATTGTTAAAAGGTAAATTAACAGTCCTAGAGTGGTAACTCAGGGTGACGGTGACTAAATATACATTAGCATAAAAACACACTGCTTTTGACAGAGAAACATTGCTGGCTACGATACCCCATGGCCATCGTTTAAAATAATGGTGTGCCACCTCCTTCGTCAGCTTCAGTGACCTCCAACCCAAACAGGCGGCCTCTGACCTACTTCCACTCCTTCAGCTCATTCTCAACTATAGTCTTAAATGAACAGTCAAGTTCTCTCTCAACGTGAGAAAAAAGACAATAAAACACATTATTTTCTTTAGAATGTGTTTTTATATAAAATCTTAGAGTTGGAAGTAACTTTTAAATCGTTAACGTAAATTGCTCTCTCATGTATGAATCCTCACTATATACTTAACAAAAGAATTCATTACTTCATATAACAGTTTCACTTTGGATGGGAAAGTTTTTTTCCTTCATGTTTCAACATATTTTTTTTTATTGAGATATATAACTGACCAATGAGTTCTTAATTATAAAATACAAATGAAAAGACATACCATGTTTGTGGATAGGGAATATAAAGCTGACAATTTTCCCTAAGCAAATTTATAAACGTAATATCGCTCCCATTAAAATACCACCACGATTCCTTTCAGGAGTAAGAAAACAACAGAAGTGAGGGTCCAGGGCAAACTACTGCCCCCCGAAGTGGAGTGATCACTGAGAATCAAACTTACCGGAGCAGACACCATGAGCTGCTACCGCGGTGGGAACCAGTGCCCGGCGAGGGAGCTTTCGTCCATTTTCGCTCCCAGATCTCTACCTGGTTCTCACAATGAGAAAAACCCCCTCTTGCTTCCCGCAGAGGGAGGGGAAAGGAACCATTTTGAAACATGCCAGTCTGTTCTGTTCTTAACACGGTCTGCTCTCCGGAGAAACTACTAACCTGCTGGGCCTTAACCAAGCCTAGCTGACCTAGGAGAAGGGAGATGGCCAGCTGTAGGCCGCTCTAGCCATCCTGTCCCACGTTGGGGGTGGGGAAGGGAGAGGCATTTGTGCAGTTCACCGTCTCAAGGCTGAGGCCTCTTCACAGGGCCGAAAAACACTCTCCCCTCACACTGCACCGCCCGCGACTAACGGTCCACATCCAGCAGCTCCTCTCACCCAGTACGTCACATCTGGCTAGTGAGAAAAAATCGCAAGACATGCCAGAAGACAAAAACAGTTTGGAGAGACAGAGGAGGCACTGAAACCAGACTCGGATATGGCAGGTGTTTCTAAGTATCAGAATGGGAATTTAAAGCTATGATTAATATGCTAATGGGTAAAGTCAACAGCATGCAAGGACAGGCAATGTAAGCAGAAAGGCAGAAGTCCTAAGAAAGGACCAAAAAGAAATGCTAGAGCTGAAACGATGAACGCCTTCGATGGGCTTATTAGACTGGACACGGCTGAAGAAACAATCTCTAGACTTGAGGATATCACAACAGACACCTCTGGAACTGAAAAGCAAACATGATATCCAGGAACTAAGGGACAACCAACAGTGTACCAGTGGGAATGCCAGAGGAAAAGGAACAGCAGATACACCTGGAACGAAGACTGAGAACTGCCCCAAGTGAGTGTCAGATACCAGACCCACAGATTCAGAAAGCTCGGAGAATGCTAAACAGGATAAATGCGAAAACAAAACAAAACAAAACAAAAAACCAAACTGCACCTAAGCATATCATTTTCAAAATATAGAAAATCAAAGATTAAAAAAAAAAAAATCCTGAAAGTCAGAGAAAAAAAAATCTTACTTGCGGAGAGGCAATGATAAAAAATATACTCAACTTCTCAGAAACCATGCAAACAAGGAGAGAGTGAAGTGAAATATTCAGTATTGAAAGAAAAAATAAAAAACGACCAACCTAGAATTCTGTACCCTGTGAAATTATTCTTTAAAGTGAAGTAGAAACTCTTTCTCTGACAAACTAAAAGTGAGAGAATTTGTTGCCAAGTAGACCTGCCCTGCAAGATATTAAAAGAAGTCTTTTGTGAGAAGTAAAAACAATACAGGTCAGAAACTTGGCTCTGCATAAAGAAAGGAAGACCACTGGAGCGAGAAAAAGCAAAGGTAAATAAAAACTCGTATCTTTCTTATTCTTAACTGCACTAACAGATGACAATTTGTTTAGATCGTTAACAGCAACAATGTATTTAATGATGTATAGTTATCGTAAGAAGATACAGTGAAATGAACTACGGAAGTAATAGGCAAGACAAGGAGAAAATAGGAATTATTTTGTTATTATAAGGCATCTGTGAAGTGATCCAGTGTTATTTGAAAGTGGACTTAGTTTTAAATGTATATTGTACACTTTAGGACAACAACTAAAAAATGTAAAGAAAAAGGTTTATGGACAGTTTTCCTAAATGAACATATGAAACATAAGTAAAGCAAGAATCTTAAGTCTGTTCCCGAAGAAAACATCTTTACGAAACGTACAAAGCTTCAGTCTGTAGCATATTAATCAAAAGAGGAACAAAACATTTGGGAATGGCAGGTGTGTGTGTGTGTGTGTGTGTGTGTGTGTG
>CM053517.1:40876402-40924986 GCA_028627145.1 Eidolon dupreanum
GTTGAAACAAACAGAAACAACGTCACCAAGTATGCTTAGGAGAAGGTCCCCTTGTCTGATAACCCCTGACGGTCACGTTAGCCAGCTCCCGGCCTGTGGCTTGTGATTTTCAGCCCCTGCGGGTGATGCTGTCCAAAGTCTTCCAGAGCCCCCCACTCGTGTAATCGAGGACGAGACGAGGAGCTACAGGCTAGTCGCACTCAGCAATTCTGCCATACGAAAAGGTGCGGTTCGGAAACAGGTCCCACCTTGCTCCACGGCTCCTACTGTGAAAGTTACCACTGAACCCGTGGCTGTCGGGACCACCTTCCTGCTTTCGCGTATATTCTCGGATGTTAGAATTCTGTGCAGCTTGGCTAAAAATAGCAAAAATATTCTAGTGTATATCTCTACCATCTGTGCGTTTGTGTCAAAATGCTTGTGCACACCTCCCCAACTCTGACTTCCTAATATAGTAGCAGAACTTTGTATCGTAAGCTTGTGTACTTGACCGTGAGATGTTTTCCAAAAATGAGTTAAAACATACGGATGTCAGGACGTGGCTTTTAAGAAATAAAGAGTAGAAAAAAGCCCAAATTTAACAGATCAGAACCTATTTTGTTTAGAGACTGAGTTCTGGTTACTCTCATTAGTTCACTGGCTATTATTTTACTTTAATAATTCTTATCATTTCTGACATCTTGGTTGACATTATCTTCTTTTCCTAACTTGTATTCTCTCAATTTAGATAACAGATTCTGGAGAATCTAACGCCTTAAAAATACCACAAATCCAGCGTGAGGAAATAGCCACGTTTGTACTAAGGGCTCTAACAAAGCCAGCTGAGAGGCAAACCGCCACTCACTTCCCTGGTGGGTCCCCACCCTGCTGCCATCAGGCACCTGCTGATGCGAAGTGACTCTCATTTCTATCGAAAAGACTCCTGGATACTCTCGAATCTTCCCACCTTTGAGTTAGGAGGGGAGAGGGGGCTATTAGACATACGACAAAAATGCCCTTATCTTCTTGGAAGAGAATTCTCAATTGCTAGATTTTGAAGCAGCTGGTTTAAAGAAACTACACACAAACCTACGGATAATCTTCATACAGACCAGTGACACGCAGGCGTCAGCTGAGCTCTGCCAGCTGCGCCCGGAACCCCCTGCACACCTGGCCCCCTCCTCCTCCAACAGCCTTCGCGTTGCTCTCCAATGCCACCTGCTGTCGCAGCTGTGTCTGCACGAAGCTCTACCCAGCTGCCCTCACGCTGCTCCTGCCTGACTTCACTCCTGCGTGAAGACCAAGGCGGTTTGCCATTAACAAAACAGATCTGTCCCTTAAAATCCAGGTACTACCGACATCTTTGCCAAGATTTAACATCAGTTATAAACGACAGGGCTCCTACTTACTACAACTACACAAATAATCCCAGGTTTCTGAACTAGAAAAACTTGCCCAAAACACAATTTTAACTCTAAAACGTTTCTTCTTTCTAAAATAAAGTCAGATCACAAAACCTTAAAATTTTAAAAACAAAGAATCCTACAAACAAATGAATATAGTCGTGCAGTTTTTATTTTACGTTTTATGTTAAAAACACTGCGATTTCAAAAATTAAAACCCGCTTTTTAGGTCAGAACAGAGAAGCTTCACCCCAAGATCTGTTAAGGAAAAGCAGGCGGAGAGTGACTCAGAGGCGCCCTGCGTTTTTGAGCGCAGTGCAAAAGGTGGATGATCGAAGTCCCCAACCTATCCTCTGCTCCTTAAATTTTCTTAGTGCGCAACCGCGGGAGAGGGACGTCAAATGCCTGTTTTACAGCACAGTGACAAATGTCTGGAAGATGTGCTAACTGTGCCTTTGCCCTTTACTTACTTACTTTGCCCCCAAAGCCCTTCTCTTTATAACAAATTCTAACAAAGATGTCAACACCCCATTTTAAATATTATGAGCTTCTCGGTAAAGCTTTCCTTGCATGTACTCCTGCCCACTACCTTCTCACAAGGATCCTGTGATTCCATAAACACTCTGTGGATTTCTATTATGAACGTTATACTACATCATAATGACTTGTTTACTAAACAGAACAGGTACTCACTTTATGGAGGCATAAATAAATCAAAAAAATACCGCGAGTCTAGACTAGAGGTGATGTTTAAAATTAAATAATACAAAACTCGAATCTCTTTTGTGAAAAGTTTAAAGTAGAATATGACTCCTTTGATCGGTTATCGCGAAAAGAACAGAAACAATAAAAATACGTATATAGGGCAATGAAATGTTCTGAAATCAGTGGTGATGGCTGCTCTGTAGCTGATACACTAGAAACCACGGAACGGTGCACTTTAAGAGCGGATTCTGTGGTACCTGAATTACATCTTAATAAAAAATATATACATTTTACCTCAAACTGCACTAATCTAACATAGGGCACAATTTAAAAACCTAATGTACTGTCGCTATTTAACAGAAATGGCAAGGAAAGAAAAGCCAAAACCTAAGTAAACCAAACCTATTTTTTCCCCTCAACAGTTCGTTTAGAAACAATTGGAATTTGTGTGCAGCGACATAAAACTGCTAGGCGCATTTACTAACGACGCTGAGCAAGGACTGAGGTCCTACTACTATCTGTATATTTTCCTGTTAAAGAAACTACATTAATCTATCGAGTCTATAATTTAATAAAAATCTCAGGCCAACCAACAGGCCTTTATCAGAATACTTGGATTCATGTGGGTTTTAATAATTCTCCATAAACATCACTTCACTGAAATTTAAAAATACATCTCTAGTGAACCGTTTCCTAAATAATCTATTAGGTCGGCATGGGCATTTCTTTTCTAAACAGAAAACTCTCTCTAGTGTAGATTTTGTTAGTGATTCACTGTGTATGTTGAGTCCACGTGACGAGGCACATAAACTATCCACTGACGAAAGGTCCGTCTACACAGCGCCACGTTCAACGCCGTCCGCCCGCCCCTGTAGTCAGGATGCAGCAGCGCTGACACATCCCTGTCCCTTTCTGCTCACACGAGTTTCCATTTTTGATCACCAGGAATTACAGGAAACAGGTATTTTGGTTATTTTTCATCTGTCACAAAAGCACTTTGTTTCTTTTTGGCTCAGCAGCTTAAATGCCAGCAAGAAAAGTACCACTAAGTCTTATTCTTCTAAGTCAGTGTGTGATAAATAAGTAAATAGTATGACTTCCGCCTCTACTCTTTCTGAAACGCTGCTACAGAAGAATGTACCATGCCGACAACTCATAAAATGACAAAGGCAGCACATCACATAACGCTGAAAGATAGCCAGACCTCAATTTTTATAGGAAATTTAAATTTTTCTTTCCGCAGAGAAACAGAGACAGAAAAATCTGCTACAACATTAATAAATGTATTTCTTATAAAATAATCAGGTGACTTCCAATCCAGCCATATGGCAGGCTAAATAACGTGAAGATTCTTCTATTATAAGAAAATAACTCAATTCCGCATAAGATGTAATGTTTAGTGCACTGTTTAGCTCATAGGAACTAAGAAAAATATCCAAGGGTACCAAAAGGGGAGAAAACGAGGAGGCTGGCCAGACAGGCACAGTGCCCACAGGGTAAACGCACCAAGCCAGCCCAGAGGCCTGGGGACCCGGGAGAGGTGTGAGGAACCCCCCTACTCCTGGCAAAGCAAACTCTGAGCTTGTCAAGGAAATCACTCTCCAATCAGATTCCAAGTTCAAACGTAGATAAAAAATGAACGCTATGAACTATATAAATGGACAAGTTCTAGAAAAAATTCTGTTTTTACTGAAATACCATTCAGTTTATAAATTAATCAGCAAGAACGCAAGGGGCACTCTTAAAACGTTGAGTAATGCGAAAGTTTAGCCCCACCGGATATAAAACATAATTAAAACTATCATACTGCCCAACAAAGAGGGACAGCAATGACACAAGACGGGAAGTCAGACCAGACCCAAGTACACGCGGGAATTCAGAGGGTCGTAAAGGTAGTCTCAAACCTGGAGTGAGGAGGCCTTAGTAATAAGAGTACCGGGACAAGTGTAGCTATTTAGAAAAAGATAAAGTTCGACTCAAAACTCATATTATATACGACAAACTCCAAATGGGTTACAGATTTATATGTTAAAAATTAAACATAAAAAAATCCTACAAAAATCTAAGATCCTTCATAAACTTGGAGTGAAGGTCTTTCTAATGATATGTCAAAGGCTAGAAGCCATCAAAAAAAAAGATAAATTAAGTAGAAAAACTAAAGACATCTGTATGGCAAAATAAAATAAGCAAGATTTAAAGTCATATGACAAAATGGAAAAAAAAAACCCCTTGTAACTCATAATTTCAAAAAGCTAAAGAACCTCTCATAGTCTTTGTACGGAAAAATCCCCAGAACACACTATTCAGGTGGAAAAAAGCATGAGGCACAACAGTGTGTAGCTGCTACTATTTATATGTTTTAAGGGCGGAGCGTGTATTTGCTCGTATACCCACAACTTATCTGCGGGAGATACAAAGACACTGATGCTGGAGTGACCTCCCTGGAAGTTTCCTTGTACCAATTCTGGTTCCAAATGATTTGTTCTTAATGTGGTGTTATTTTCCAAGTAAATGTAAACCTGCAGACAGACACGTTCACCACAGAAAAGTCGTCTTCGTTTTGCTTGAGAAATGGTTGTTCTCCTTATCAGTCAGTTACACAGTGAGGAGGGGGCTCACGCTATTGCCTAAAAGCCAATTCCAAAATGGGTTCGCTCTGAGCGGGCAGAAGGGTAACTGTGGTGACAGTGTGTCACTGTTGCCGTCTGTGTCTTTTAAATCCCAAATCGTAGGAGTGTATTACCTCATCAGACATTTGCTGGTCCGACAGCCAAACTCTGACATGCTAAATTCCGTGTGAGTTTCCCAAGTCCGAAGTACCCCTTGCTATCCTACCCAGTTTCTGAATTCAGAGAGCAAGGTGAGGAGAGGGACACCCGAAAACCTCTCAAAGACCTAAACTCAACAGCCAAAACTATAAAACCCCTAAAGGAAAACAGAGGGGGAAATTTTCATGACGTCAGATTTGGCAGTGATTTTTTAGTGAGGGCACCAAAAGCACAGGTTATAGAAAATACAGACAAACTGGAGCTCATCAAAATCGAAAACCTTTGTGCATCAGGGGACACCATTAAACGAGGGAAAACAACAGAGAATGGGAGAAAAACATTCCCATTCTACACAGAATACATAAAGAACCCTAAAAACTTGGCAACAAAAAAAACAACACAATTCAAAAACAGTCATAAGATTTGAATAGAAGTTTCTCCAAAGAAGATATACCGATGGCTAAAGGCACAAGAAAAGATGCTCCACACCTTAGTCACCAGGGAGAAAGAAGCACATGGCAACCTTGTTGAGATACAACTCCACACCATTCAGAATGGCTATTATTTAAAACAAACAAACAAACAAAAACAGAAAACCGAGCGCTGACGAGGGCTCGGAGAATCCGGACCGCCGTGCGCCACGCAGCTGCTGCGCAGTCCGCGTGGCGTCCCTCAAAAAGCCACACGGACCTCCCGTGGGATCAGCAACTCCACTTCCCAGGACAGCAGTCCCAAAGGGCCCGAAAGCAGGAATTTCAACAGACATCTGTACACCAACATCCACACGATTCACACCGGTATTCACTGCAGCCAAAAGCTGGAAGCGATCCGAGTGACCACGGATGATGAAGAAATCAATAAAATGTGGTACCTACGTACGATGGAAGATTATCGGGCCATAAAAAGGAAGAATTTCTGATACATGCTACACCATGGGAGAACCGTATACTAAGGGAAATAAGCCACACACAAAGAGACGAACACGACTCCACTTAGATGCGGTGAACTCACAGGGACAGTAAGCAGGTCCCAGGTTTCCAGAGGCTGGGAAGGGGCAACGGACATGTACGGCTCGATGGTCAGAGTGTGGGTGATGAAAAGGTTTTGGAAATAGAGGTGATGGCTGTACAACACTGTGAATGCACTTAATGTCACTGAATTTACACTGAGAAATGGTCAAAATGGCAAATTTTGTATTAAATATATTTTACTACAATTTAAAAAATATTTTATGTCAAAAAACACTGAATTGTATACTTAAAATGGGTGGACTGTATGGTATGAGAAATATATCTCAATAAAGACACTTTAAAAAAACACCCAGACATACGTACTGAGTCAGAATCAACAAAAAGGCATCAGGAATCTATACTTTTAATAAATATCTTTGACACATATCTCGGTGTGCATGTGCAAGTATTCTTTCTGTAGGGCAGTTTCTTAGAAGTGACACTGAGATCGAGGAACTGCCCTTTCTCACTGTGACAGATACAAGCACACCACTCTCAAACAGTGCTTCACCAACTCACCCCGTACCGGCAGCATATGACTGTGTCCCCAACATCCTTGCAAATACTAAATGTGACGACATTTTTTGGATTGCCAAAATGTAATAGAGAAAAGTCTCAAAATTAATTAAAAATGAATCAGTACACATTAAACTTAGACAGTACAGTAGGTCAATCATATCTCAATAAAACTGGAAAAACACATTAAAAAATGAAAACAAAATTAAGGCCCTTAAAATCTATAACTAATATAACTTTAAGTAAAAGACATTAAGAGCAGTTACCCCCTAATATTTTCTCCAAGAAATGAACTAAACTTTAAACTTCAGTTATTAATGTGCAAGTCCCTAAACTGTGAGTGGAAATTTTTTTTTTTTTTAATGACCCTGTTTTAGGTCACCTTTAATAATCACCCTAAGTAACAGTCCATGGGTAAACGACTATAAATTTAACAGTATGTCACATAATTTAAGAAAGGGAAAATTTCACTCATGGAACTGAACTTGAATACTGCTTTTAAAAACGACACAAATAGCCATTCGGTACTAACCGTGACAGTGACCTCTTCTGTTTCAGAGGGTCTTGTTTTTGCCCTCTGAACACGGCTGAAAGAAACATCATATTAAGAGATAAAGATATGTAATCTGTATTTGTATGTTTTTATCAGAAATTTTGCTTTAAAAGCAGCACAGACAAAACCTATCTACTTTTGAAGACTCGGGGCGGGGGAACGTTCAGTTGTGTTTGGCAAAGCCTTGCTCTAAAATGAATGGAACGAAAGCCCCGAGCTTTCTTGGACCAGCAGCATCCCTCGTGGTCCATCTGCCCCTCCTCAGCCCGACTCTCTCTCGGGAGTCAGGAACCCTTTTGAGAAACTGGCGAGCGCGCTGTCCGAATGACCATTTAAAGCGGGCGTCAGGCCCCACGACGTGAATGCGGAGGGCACGGGTCGGCAGGAGCAGCAGCTGGGACCGCGCCGCGGGGAGACAGCTGAGGACAACCGTCCGGAGCCCTTTACCATTAGCTGTGCGAATGAACTATAACGCAGGTCCGAGTAAAAAGATCTAAATAAAAATATTTTTTCAGTCGCCCTTGCGGAAGGGCTTGGGTCGGCAGAAACAGGTATCATCTTCAGTGCAGAGATGAGGACAACAGGGCTCAGGATCGGCTGACCAACTCAGCCCCTTTTTTTCATGAACTGATACAATATCCACTTTTCCTGACTTATAATCTAACTCGTTCACAGCTGATTCCATCAGTGAAGCCCCCCAAGCACAGGAGACATCCACGCGCGTGTGCGCAATGGCGCCTGCGAGGGCCCCTGGAGAGCAGGGCCGCGCTGTCATCGCTTCCGGGGACACGCAGAGCGCGCAGGGACTCGGCGTTAAGGAACTAACGGTAAAAATCAAGTTACTTCGCACAGTCAGCAATACTCCAGACCTTCAGCCAAAATGTGCAGCCAGTTCTTCCCGCCTGAACCCCCGTCTGACGTACGTGCGCGTACATTTAAGTCTGCGTGTGGCGCTCACGGTGCCCACAGCCTAGAATGAGGCATCGGAGTGACCGACACTATGGTTAACGCATGATCTAAAACAAACTTAGTATCTCTACTAGGCCAAGTAAAAAGTTAAGATATACTTGGACAGCTGGCAGAAAAGAAGGACAGTTTTTAATGCATTAACTCACCTTATGAGAAACAAACTGCATAAAACAATTCATTTAACAAAAGCTTTCAACATACGTTAGTGAACTGGAGCCTTACAACACAGGTGGTATTACGATCATTACAATCATTTAACATCCTTGAGCCCCAGTCTCTTCTCTATAATTTGTCTACAGTCGCACTGTTAATAAATAGGAAGGCAAGAGTCAAATCTAGGTTTCCCAACTACAAATCCAATATTCTTTGCACGAAGCCACCGGGAGCAGGAATCTGGGTGTCCCCCATTTAAAACACCTGCCATCATCTCGCACACGCAAACACATACGTGTTATCCTATCGCTCACGTCTGACAGTCCTCAAATCAGACCAGGTGGAAATAACACGTAAAGATTAAAGTTAACCCTCCTGGAGTATGTACGTAGGTGAGATAAAAGTCAACCGAGAAATCCAAATATTGTCAATGACCACATATTGCTGGGACTTCTACTCACCCGTTTTGAAGGACAGTGTTCATTCTTTTCATCTGTCATCTTCCCACTTTTAAGTGCTTTCCTTGGGTGCTTGATAGTTGTTTTTATGGCAGGTCGACACACATAGTTCTCCAAGTTCTTTGGAGGTTTTTTAGTTCTCTTAGCCTGAAGGCCAATTTTCAATTTCAAATTTCCCTCTGAAAAGTTTGTTTCTTTCACTGAAAACTGCTGCTGTGCGTCGGTCAGACCATCGTCCCTCCCGGCTTCGACGCTTCTCTCCCGACTCCACTTGCGAGGGCCGTCCGCCTGCTCCGGGCTGCTCTCTAGCTCCACGTCCCGCTTGCTGACCAGCGCGCCAGCACCGATGGCAGAGGGGCTCTTTCTTGAAAATCCTTCGGACTCAGAACCCAATCCTAACATAGCAGTATTTCTAGGGTCCATCACAAGTGTCGTTATTGCCAAGGAATCCTATGAATATTTTACAGAACTGAGTTCCAGAAAAAACAGGGCTCTCCGAAACGTGCAACCAGCATCTCTTTCTCTGCAGGACAGACCATAACAAAAATTTATCAGAACAGAGTAACTGCTGAGTAACATGAGAAATGGGTATGGGGGCGGGGAGCAAGTGAGTCGGGAAGGACCCAGATCACAGTTAAAACAAATCAAAATGGAGTGTGAACTTAAATTCATTTCGTTATAATTAATAATTTCGGGATAAGTTTATTATATTCTACGGATACCAAAAGCAAGCTCTCGTGGTACGGCACAAATCAATGTTTTAGGAGACTGTTATAACTCAACCAAAAAGCTTCTGCAAACACAAGCCTAAAAATAATCTGGAATATTTTAGCACTCCTCAGTTTCAAAAGACTGTATTTCTTACATTTTAGTTGAATAAAATCAGTTTTGCTGAGGGTAAAGAATCATGTTTTGGGCCGGTTGAGTGCTCCAATCTTTTTTGTTTTTAATAAGAGGCGACCAGGCTCTTTGCGTTAGGACTGGGGCTGCAGTCACCTCTGCTGTACAATTCGGCCACGGACTCGTTCGGAAATAGTTGTGAGCGCCTACCCGGCGGCCGGCGTTACGCAGCGCCCTGAAAACTCAGCATCCAGCAGAACAGATCCAGCCTCGCCTTGCGCGCCTTGACCAACTACACGAATGATTCATAACATCGTCATAAAAACTCTGAAGACCAGAAATTTATTTTTACAAGATTTCCTAATAGTAAATAGTAGGCAGTTGGCATGCTTCAATTCCCCAAATCCATAAAATATTTTAAAACCAGCATGCCAATGTATTATTTTGCAGCAGGCGGTACACCTTACTTGAGACTCTGAGTGATCTACACAGGGAAATCCCCAGGAGACCAGATTACCATCCAGTCGGAAGGCTGACTAGTAAGCACAACACCAAAACAAAACAATTCCGTATTCTTGAGGACTGACAGGCCAGTCTTTACCTCAAGCATACACCCAAAACAAGACCCAAGACTAGTAGCTGGGAAAAAAAAAGAACATCCTATCCCTTAGAACATTCCATTTGTGGAGAATACTTTATAGTTTAAAATATGCGCCTTCAGACTTTTCTTTCCAACAAGACTGTAAGATTCTCCGGGACAAAGACCACGTGACGCAATTGTTTCGACGCCTACGAGGAATGTAACCGAAATGCATCGCGCAAGGGCTGGCCCGGCGCGGGCCAGGCAAAGGCCCCAAGGAGCGGCTGTCATCGCTACGGACAGCAGCTCTGCGGCAGCTCCTCAGCCACAGCCGCCGGCCGACCAGGCCCCTTCGCTTGTGCCCCCGTGTCCCTTCACACGGCCGAGCGAGCACCTCCCAATCGGGCCACGGACAAAGTCTCGCCACCACTTCGTGGTCGCAATGGCGGTCAAGGCTTTTCAGTTTGGCTCTAACTATTCACACTTGTTTGCTCCGACTTCCCAGGACACGGTCCCTGTGATTTAGTCAATTCAGCTTTCTTTACTGTCCCCAACAAGCACGCCCGTCTCTGCCTCTGTGCCACGTGCTTGCTCCCTCTGCAAGTGCAAAGCTCCACCTTCCCCGTGACGGGGTCGCAATCCTGACACTCAGGTCTGAAAACCAAAAGCTTTCTCATAACTCACTAGTGACGAAACCTGATCTCACCGACCTGGATCTACTCTGGTCGTAATTATGATTTCCGTGAACAGTCATATGTTTCAACGGGGAAACGGCAATGCATTTAGGCCGTGGGACGCTGAACGCCACAGTGGAAGTAACCGATCAACGTCACATTCCTTCTCAAAGCCACAGACTTCTGGATGATGAACCGTGGACCTATGTCCTCAGACCTGCACTGCAGGCTGCACTGGCCTGGCCCTTCCGGAAATCCCTCTCTCGGTGTGGGGTCGCAGCCTGGGTAATCGCTTTCATTTGCGCCCCACGTTTATCGGCTACATCCCCAAGTGCACTGTGATTACGTGTAGCTTCGTGTGTGTGGGGACCTTTTCCCAGCTTGCTCACCACTACATCCCCGGCACCTGGAACAACGAACATCACATATTTTAGTACCTGATAAATAGTTCAATGAATGAATGAATCAATCAATGGATGGATGGATGGATGGATTCTAAGGCCCCTATAGCTTCTCACATAATGTTTAACATGTAGAAAATGCTTCTTTTTTGCATGATTTCACCTTGTGTTGTGAGAAAACTACGTATGTTTTTTGTTATTGCATGTTGACCGTATTTCATACAAGTGGTTTTCTGTAAACTTATTAAAATATCCTAACTGCACTAGTAACTCAAATCACATCTTAGAACTCTCCTGTCCCTGAGCCAGCAACGCTGGTCTGAGAAGAGCGGTCGCACCGCCGACCCCACCCGTGTTCCAGACCAGCAGCCGCAAGGGCCCTGGAGCCGTCACACGTGTCCCTCGTCCGGCCACCCCGCCACTCTCCCGGGCACCATTCCACACGGTCCCCACTGACTCTGCTTCCAATCCGATGACGGCGGGAGCAACAATCGGAAGAAAACCGCCACGAGCTCCCTCCACACATCCGCCCACCTGCCTGCGTCCACCCCGCGTGACGGACGAGCTGTCGCCACGACCGCCCCCGCCCAGGACGAAAGCCTGTCCCTGTCGCCTGCCGTCCTCACCTTTCCTCTGGACAACGCAGTCGGCGCAGAAACAGTACCGCCTCCCACCCGCGAAAACGCCTCGGGACCCCACGCCCGCCGCCCTCCCATTTCTCCACCAAAACGCCTCGAGAGGGCTGTCTACGCGCCCCGCCTCTAAATCTCCATCTTTTCTTTTCCTCTTGAACACACCAACTACTTTCATCTCCTCTGCACAGAAACTGCTGGTCGAAGCCACCCGACGTACTCCACGTTGCCAAGGGCGACGGCCACGCCTCGGTTCTCAGCTTCCTCGCTGTCAGCAGGACCTGACGCAGCTGAAGAGCCCCTGCCCTCGGCTGCCGGGGGGCCTGGGACCCCTCTCCTCCACCGGTGAGCCAACCCGGACCCCCCGGCCTCTTCCTCCATGACCAGATCTGGTCCGTTGGACTTTCGTGCCATCTACACGGATGGCTGACAAATGTCTGTCTCCAGACAGAGACCGGCCGAGCGTCCTTCCCGGCGCCCCGGGCTCACCCATCTGGCCGTGGAACGACGAGGCGCGCCAGCCGAACCTGCCGACGACCAGCCCCCCCTCGCCCCCCAGCTGTTCTCAGAGGCGTCCTCGCCTCAGTGAACGCGACCCCAACCAGAAACATGTAGGCCCCAAATTTCTAACTACCCTCGACTCCTTCTCCTTCTCACACCCACACCTCCATGCGCTTAGCAAAGTGTTCGCTACCTTTGAAATATAGGCAGAACGTATTAATGGTATCAATGATATCAATGATATCAATTATGTTTTACATTAACATCATTTATTCAGTGGGAAGCTATTCCTCACTAACTTTTTAAAGCTGTCATTTCCCACTACTCAGGCAGCGACCAATCAGACCCAAGTGGCCCCCTGCGACAGCCTCCCAGGGGCCCCCGCTTCAGCCCTCGCATCTCTGGTCTGAGCTCTCGGCTCGGCAGCAGGACGACCCTTCCAAAGCCTGCGTCAGGTCACGTCACTCCTCCAATCTGTCCCACGGCTGCCCACGTCACTCAAAGTGGAGCCCGAAGTCCTTCCAGCGGTCCCGAGGCCCTGGTTCCCCTCTCTCCCAGGTCTCCCCACTCAGTCCCAAGAGACAGGACACGGGTCTCCTCCTGCTTCTCACCTACGACAGACACGCCCCCGCCTCGGGCCCCAGCAGTCCTCCTGCTCCCGGGCGGGGGAGCCCGTCCCCAGACAGCCGCGTGGCTCGCCCGTCCGTCCGTCCTTCCTTCCTGTCTCTGCCTCAGAGTAACCTATGGAAGAGACACCCACGATCTTTCATTAAACAAGACGCGGCCCCCCGGGTCCCCTCTCCGCGACACCCTCCTGTCTTCCCCACCGCTGCTCTCGCCGGCGGCGCACACGTGTTTCCCATCTGAGTGTCAAGTCCACCGGACTGACTTCTGTCGGCTTCGCTGGACGTAGCACCTGGAACGGGGCCCAGCACACGGGTGCTCGGCGACCCCGAGGCTCAGTCCCGTGCCTTACGCGGGTTATATCCTGTGGGCTTCGGTTTGTTCCTTCCTAGGTAACCCCCCCCACACACTTCTTGTTTAATTTCTAATGTCCACCCTAGGCTCCACGTTACTGACGGGGAGCTGATGACCTGCCATGATGTATCTTTTAGGTCACTTATTAAAATGAATCTTTTCTAGAATAAAGACAATAATTTACACAAAACAACTGCTTTTCTATTCGCTACACACAATTTTTAAATTTATTACAATTTTGTTTCTCATAATACATATATTTGTAAACGTAAAGTAGAATTTCGGTATTTCTTCCAAAGAACTCAAAGCATGTACCAGTACTTATTCACTTTCAAGACACTCCATAAAAGTGTTCAGGAAAATATGATTCTCTCCATTTTTAAAAAGGAAAAAACTGAATTTAAGAGACACATGCTACTATAAAATAGAGTATCAATCAGCTGAAAAGGAATGGATTTGAGAACGCTGGACTGTACATGAGAACAGAGGAACACTACGTTTCCCTAACGCGATCGAGGAAGGACAGAACAGCATGCGGACGGGCACGTCCTGTGAATCCACTTAGGCAGCCGAGACTGGAAAATCGTGACTGGCAAACCCCACATAGCAAATTTAAGTGTTTCTCGTAAAGATAAATCCAAATGCGGAAGATGCTTCCCAACCGAGACAGCTTTCTACCTGCTCGACGTCCACCCGCCAGCGGCCCCGCGGCGGCCGCCAGGGTGCCACGCTGGCCCCCCAGAGCAGCGCTCGCCAACGACGTCGTCTCGGCTTTGGAACGTGTCTACACCCTCCAGGTCCTCCCTCCAGGGGCAAGGGTGCCGTGCTGCTCCACGGCTCGCTCCGTCTCCTACCGCAATACGTTCAATTTAAGACACAGTTCCACGGAGAAACAGAACTAAGACCGCAAATCTCTTCCCTCGAAGAGGTGAACTGAACGTTCATTTCACAGGCAACCGTGGTATTTACAGTGTGTTTTCAAATCACTAAAACAATTAGGAACAGTCTGGTCCAAATACAAGGGAAACTAAATCACTGTAACACGAAGCTCCTTGGCCTGGATCACTTTAGCTACGAACAAGCTTTTTGGAAAACTGCTAATTAACAGGATGTATACGTTATATCGACGCAAAGTACGACAATCTAAGAACACGTGAGATGCCACCTATAAATTTACGGCGTCAGTCACGGTTCCTAGTGTCTAGGGACACCGCTGGCCCTAGGGCCTGCAGCACGCCACTCAGCACCTGGGCGGGCGGCACGAGGTGGCTCGAGCCCGTCCTCACCCCCACGCCGCTTCCTCCACGCAGGGCCGACCGCCACCCGCCCCGCGCCGCCCACGCTAGCCTCACGGGCAAGCGACAAGCCACGGATCCGATGCACACGAACAAACTCACGTCCACACGGCGCCCTGGCCGGGGCCACTCCGGCCGCGTGGAGACCGTTCTGCGCGGCCACCCGACCGGAAGGCGTGGGGAGCGGGCAGACGACTCGGACGGGACACCGTTTGGCAAGGAGAGAGGAAATCAACGACAACGTTTTTAAGTGCCACAAATAATGAATCCTTACAATGGGATCAGATCAGTAAGTGAAAATAAAAAATATCTGCGCTTTTAATAAAAAATTTACTGAGCTTTTAATATGTGCAAAGCTCTATGCTAAATGTCTTACCCGGATTATCTCATTTGAGCCTCATGATCACCATAAAATTAGTTACTATTATTATTCCCTTTTCAGAGACTGAAAAACAGGTTAATAGCCAGTAAAAGGCACAGCCCAGGTCTACGCGGCTCCTCTTAAATACTACGTTACGTGGCCGCTCGAGGACCCATTTCAGTCGCGACCTCGTTCCTCCTCCCGACACACCCGCGTCGCTGCTGTCTGGACCCCCCCGGCTTCCGTGGTGACACGATGACACGCACGTCCCACTGGCTCTGCAACCCCCTCACCAGTCGCTCCAGCATCTCCTTACGAACTCCACATTCTTAATCTAACCCTTCACTCATCCAGTGAACATTTCGACAGCCTCAAATAGGTTTTGAGAACTGTGACACCCACTGTCGACACAGTCAGAAGTAACACAATTATGGTCCTTGGTCTCAGGAACTTTAAATTTTAGAGGGGTGGGCAGACAAACGACTCACCACATAAATATGTAATTATGACATAATAAACGTGGAGGTGCTACTACATGACGCAGTATGTAACGGGAAACTGGAGGGACAGGGACCACAGCTTAGAAAACCATTACACTTGAAGCGAGACCCAGTCTCAGTAAGAAATAGCCAGGCCGAATGTGGAAGTAAAAATGATTCCGAAACAGGGAACAGGAGGTGTACAAAGTACCTGAGATTGTGAGGACGGACAACAGACAAACCAAAGGGGGAAAAGCACAAAACAAAACGGGAAAGGTGACAGAGGGCAGCTGGCTAGGGCCTCGTCGGGCTACACTGAACTGTGGCATCCACAAAGAAGCTCTGAGTAGGGAAGTGACGCGACGTTTTAAGAAAACGTCCCCCAGTCACTGTGGAAGGATGCTCAGAAAGACAACGAGAGCGGATTCCGGAACACCGGTCACAAGGGGCAGGTGAGGGTGGGAACCCTGGAAATAAAGACGGGGTGGGCTGAGAGGTACTGCGCGGGTCTAACGGACACGACTTGTCAGTAAGAAGTAAAAGGAGGGAAAGGAAATCTGAAGACTTGACAAGCGGGGAACTGAATGAGGGTACCACGAGAAGCTCCTTCAGCAAATATTTACTGAGCGCCCGTCACCTCACAGGAACTGGGGTACAGCCGTGCAAGAAACACGAAAAGCCCTGCCTTCGCGGGCTGACATTCTAGAAGCTGTTTGCCAGTATGAGACCAAGAGTTTGGTAATGTATTATTAGATTTTAGATGCACGTGAAACACTTAAGCGGAAAGTGTTAGTTCCCAATGTCAGAAACGCTAAACTAGGAAGAAAGAATGTGTCTCATGACCAAAGAAAAACTGTCATACCAATAAACTCCTTCTAGACACTCAGAACAAGAAACAAAAATTACAATTAGTAAGCCACAAGAGGGAAATAGACACAGAAAGCATTCCCAAAGCTAAATCCTGAGAAAAAAAAAATCATACCCAAATGACAATCTAATCAAACTTTACTTAGCTCTTCCCACGAAGCAAAATTAACACGGTTCAAATATATAACTTCGATTTTGTTTTAAAAAACAGATGGGATGGGACTGTGGTTGCAAGGAATGTTGAGGGACATTGATCTTTATCCCTAGGGAATTCTGAAATGGGAAGCAGAAGCTCCATCGGAAAGGTTTTCCCCTTAACGAACTGTTACGTTTTGACAAGGCTAGGGGCTGTCCGCTACACAAAGGGACCACTCCCAAGAGGGCACCATCCACACTGTAAATATCCTACATCTGTTTTTTATAAAAATTTTCTGTGGAGAAATTGGAGCAGACATGTAAAATGGTGCAGCTGCTTTGGAAAACCATCTGGCAGGTCGACAGATTACACGGCACCATCATGGGACCCAGCAATTCCACTCCCGGCATCCGCCCAGGAGTAATGGACGCTTCAGTCCACACGACCACATGCACACAGATGTGCACCTGACGTCGCCGCACAGTGGGATGTCACTCGTCAATAAAAAGGAATGAAGTGCTGATACGCGCTACAGCATGGATGAACCGTGGCATATGCTAGCGAAAAGACAACATGTGAGATGATTCCATTTACATGAACTGTCCAAAAAACGCAAATCTATAGGAAAAAAAAAAGAAAGGAGACGGTGGTTCCTAGTGCTGGGGGAGAGGTGGAAAGCCCGTGACGGAGAGTGACTGCTAATGGATACCAAGAGGAAATGTTTTAAAATCAGTGCTGACGGCTGCGTATCTATGAGTAGACAAAAAACTACTGACTTGTACACTTTAGGTTAGTGAATTGTATAGTAACATGAATTACAGTTCAATAGAGCCATTTAAAAATTATTTGTCATATCAAAGTACCTTGTGGAAAGGATTCCTTTCCTACTTTGCATAAAAATAAAATATGGGCTAGTGGTACTCCTATGAAAACTTTTTGCAATTAATAGTTTTCAATATGGCAAGAAGTTGACTTATTTGATCCACACTGTTTCATGCTGGCCTAATGGGCAACCCCTTTAGAGAAAACAAAGTTAGACCCATTCTTCACATTATATACAAAAATAATTTTCTCATGGATTTAAGAGCTATATGCAAGAATAAAAATACTTGTGAATATTTCTGTAGCCTAGAGTGGAGAAACTCTTGTTAAGCAAACCAGTAACCTAGAAGCCAACAAAAATGCTAATAGGTTTGATTATACAAAAGCAGCATATATTGTGTGGTAAGGCATTGTAACCCAAATCAAAAAACAATCGATTTTAAAAAAATACAATAAACACGAAAAAGAATTAAAATCTCTAACATACGAAGTTATTCTACAAACTACTAAGACATATAAGAGGTATGCAAAGGCAATTACAAGAGACAGAAAAATAAAACGATGGACCACCTCACTAACAGATAGGGAGGTACGAATTAAAAGAAGGTATTTTTCACTCATCAGTTTGGCTGAAATTTTAAAAATTAGCAACAGCTAATATCGGCAAGGAAGAATGGGCACTAGTGGCCACTGTGATTTTGGAAAGTAGTATTTATAGTACTTCCTACAATTCAGAATTTCACATACTCTTTGACTTCAATAGCTATTCTACTTTTGAGACTCCATCACAGAAAAATAAAAGCACCAATACAGCACCCTTTGATGTGGCCACACACATGCACATGCACAAATACAGAGCTAGAGCTGCTATTTTTTAAAAAAGCGTGATCTGTTTGCAAAGAGCAGAGAAAAAACCATACGTATTTATATGCACACAGAAATAAGATGATTATATACCAACTGATAGAACTAGTTACTTTAGGGAGAAAGATTTGTAAATAAAAAAAGAATTATATATTTTTTCGTGACCTATTACAGAATTTTATTAGTTTTATAATAAACAAAAATCCAGTAAAAACATATTTTGAAAAGATCGGAAATATATACAGTTACTATAATAAGCACGCACCTAAGTCTCATTTTGTTCATATCTGCACAAATTGAGAAAACGAATCCAACAGCGTCTAGACGTCCTTTCTAAGTCCACTACGCTGGCAGTGCCTGTACTTTCTGAAGACACAGCTCTTCTCTGTGTCCGTCCGACAGACCCCCCAACAAAGCTTCCAATGCACGGCACGGCGTGGCTGACGACAGGTGAGCCGCTGCGGAGCGCGGCTCCAGAGCGCGCTCGGCTCGCCTGACACCTCATGCTTTTGACAAGCGAGCCTCCATTCTCCGCTACCCCCACCTGCGTACCTCTTCGATCTAGATCACTGTCCTTTTTTAAGAAAAAAAAGGACAAACTGGACTTTATCAAAAACAAGAACTTCTCTTCATCAAGAGATACCACCAAGAAAGTGAAAAGGCAAGCCACAAACTGGATAATATTATGCAATGTAAATACCTGAAAAAAAAACTGCATTCGGAAAATGTATTAAGAGCAGGTATTTTACGAAAGAGGATGTCCAAACACCAAACACACACATGAAAAGACGCTCAGCTTCACCCGTCATCAGGGAAATGTAAATCAATGCCACAATGAAATAACTCTTAGCCACCTGAATGGCTAAAACTCAAAGGAATGACAAGACCAGATGTTGGTGAAGATGAGGAGCAACTGGAATGCCTACACATTCCCGGCAGAGGAATACGGTCGGACAATCTGGAAAACTTTGACAGTATTTACTAAAGATAAAAATACACTTGCCCTGTGGGCCCAGCCATCCCACGCCTAGGTATATGCCAAAGAGAAATGAGCGCACATCGCTCATCAAAGGAAGGGAGCTGGCAGGGGCCCCCCAAACCCCAGGCCGTGGGCCGGTTCCCGTCTGCGGCCTGTTAGGAACCGGGCCGCGCGGCAGGAGGCGAGTGGCGGGCGGGCGAGCGGAGCTCTAGCCACATCTGCGGCCGCGCCCCAGCGCCAGCATCACCGCCTCAGCGCCGCCTCGGGTCGGCAGGCATTAGTCTCGTAGGAGCACCAGCCCCTGGTGCCAGAAAGGCTGGGGACTCCTGTTCTACGCGCACAACTGATGATTATTACTTGGACTTGGGACAAAGAAATCATACATGATGTGGTTCCTTAATTTTCTGGTGATTTCTATAAAACAGCATCCAGAGGTCAGATAAACCCTGGGGAACACACTGTTACTAGAATTGTTTCTCCTCGGTATTCCAAAATCGACCTCTCTTCCAGGACTGATAAAGTCCAAGATGCCTGGCCTTTTAGGCACAGTACCAATCCAACGGACGGCCCACATCTTCCAAATGGCAGGGGTGGACTGGTGAGCGTGAGCCACCTACTCAAGCAAGAGAACAGGATCTGTTCCAAAAAGTTTTTAAATGAATAACGAATAATCTATATGCTGTGACTGCCTTTATTGTCCATTATTTTTACTCCTTTCAATTTCTGACACCTCCAATATATTTATATCGATCCTTACCCACGCCCAGAAAATATGTCCCCAAATAGGCAGCAAGTCAACCTAACTGATATTAAGCCCCTAGTACTTATAAGGACTGGATCTAACACATGTATTCTAGGATGGCTGATGTGCTGACTCATTACAAGTCCACAGATGAAAAACCAGCTTCTTTAAAGCAAGGTTTAGCAATGCCCAATACAGACTGAAGAAGTCAGGCGGCAGACTGACCTCGCTCTGTAAATTTTCAAAACTAGAAATGGTTATGCCAACATGTTAATGGCTGAGGAGCTTCCTGTCTTCTGATACCTCCCATATGTACATGTTGCCCTTCACGATGACGATCTAAGAAGGTAATGACCAGTCTGGCCATCTTTTCAGAGTAATCAAGTAAAACAGGCTCCCTGGTTCTTTAATCTCATATAAAATGAGTGTTCTGATCTCTGTGACACAAAGAGCTATTTAACAGATAAACAAGTAGCGATTTGTTCATCAACCATTTTACTTTTGTCTCCGTTCTGACTGGTTAGTCCTTAGGTTTTCTCAGTCAGGAAGGTGTTATTCCGAGAGCTACCAAAGGGTTCTTTCAGCCCTGGCGCTGCTGATTAAATTCTTCTAAGTGTCAAGAATATCCCACGATTCAGTCCCTGAACTTCAACTCTCCAGGGAATCTCATCCAGTCCCGCGGCTCTAAATACCAGCTCTACAAGGATCGACTCCCAGATTTACACTTGCCTCAAACTGGAGACTCACACGCCCAACCGCCTGCTCACTACCTCGCCCCGAAACACCGAATAGAAAACTCAGAGTCAGCAGAACCAAACTAGGTTCTTCCCGGCCGCACACTTGCACCTGCTCCCCCAAGGCTCCGCGCTTCGGTGAACGGCACCCACCTCTGAGGCCGGCGCTGGAGCCGTTCTCGACCGCTCTTCCTCAGACCCCACTACCTTCCAAATACACCCTGAAGCCATCTCCCTGGTAACACCCTCGGTTCAGCTCGCAGCCACCTCCTGCCTCAGACATCACAATGGCCTCCTCACGGCCACCCTGGCTGCATCGCGCTTGCCCTTCCAAGCGTACACACCGTCTCAAAGCCTCCTGTTAGCTTCCTACGTCATCTAGAAAATCTAGACGTTCAGTTGTCTCCTGAGTCCCCACGTCGCCTAGCCCGTGGCTACCTCTTCTACCCACTGCCCACCACTCTTCCCCGCCTGTTAGCTCTGTCCAGCTCTGTCCAGCCCTGTCCCAGCCCTGAACACGCGGACACGCTACCGCCCCAGGGCGCTGCACGGCCTTCGTTTCGCCAGGCCCGGGGCCGCCCAAACACCTGGCCCCCTACCTGGGCTACATCTCCCCTACCGCATCCCGCCCCCAAACGCGGTGACTCGCATCGCTTTAACGTCCTGCGCTCTGGAAAGGGAGCGATTTCTGACTGCTTTGTTTGCTGCTGCGTCCTGCGGGCTCAGAACAGTGGCTGGATATTCCTTCTGTTAGAAGGCACCGGGGGCAGAATGCTGGTTTTTACTGGACTCTGAACAGAGGACTTAACCCACGGATACCCTCAAGGACTAACTGTCCGACACAGTGCCTGGATAAACCACAGGCGCACAGTGAGGATGCTGGAGGAAGAGATTTTTGTCCTAGAACTGACTTGCTCGGGCATATAGTGATCACATCGCAAGACATCCCTTCAGCAACCTCCACTGCGCCTTCAGAACCCAGGCCTGCCCGCGGCGCTCCGGCCGCACGGCCAGACGGCGACCCGGACACGGAGCACGGACACGCCAACGGCCCTGTTCGCTTCGTCACTGCAGCCCAGAGCCCGGCACACGACGAACGCTCAGAAAATTCATGTTGCTCTTGTTTCTGAATCAAATGAGCTGGTTTAGTGGAAAGAGATGGGTTCTGCTTTAGAGGAATCCACTGGGCTTTGAAAAAATCAAAGAAAATACTGATTGCTTTTAAAAAGAGAACTGTCAAAACTCAACCCATTTCCGTTCAAAGATTTAAAGTTCTCCACTCCAAAAAAATTTATACAGTAAGATACATCCCTGTTCACTTTAGAGACAAATCCTTGATTCGGTAAGAAGGTAAAAAGAAGTCAAACACAAAAGCCTAACCTAGAGTGAAGGGGGAAAATACAAAAGAATTCACGTGAGGAAAATAAGATAAAATCAAGTTAAGAATTAGAACAAACATACGTGGAAGGAAGCTGTTTATGTACGTTCGAATATGTATTTTGCATATTACCTCCTACATGAAATATATATAAGGTCATTTGCTTTGCTAAATAATTTCTCTTTTCAGGAAATGAAGAGGAATAATAATAGCAAATCTGTATTATGCACGGCTATACGACATACGTCGTGTTAAGTCCCTTATACATACTATCTCATACACTCCTCCAATAACCCTATGCTATCTTGTCATAATTTTGCAGGTAAGGAAACCAAAGATCATAAATATTTTGCTTAATATTACGACATCAGCAAGGAGCAAAACTGGGATCTGAGCCGAATCAATCTGATTTCAGAGTCCACGATCTTAATCTGTTTGGGATTTTCAACGAATTGAGGGGAAATATCCTAGTGTCGAGGCTGGGATTTGTTCATTATTGAGAAAAGCAATTACATATTTTTGTATCGAGCTGGATACTTAGTAGCTTCAAGGCTTGATTAACTAAACTGTGACAGAGTGGGGTGTATTCGAGTAAAAATTTGAGTGACTAAAACATAACCAGTTATTTTCTTGATCTTAATCTTTGTTAGAAATCACCTTTAACTGTAACAATATACTATTGTGTCCAAGCAGAGTATACTGAACACAGTTCCATCTTTATTTTGTCGATGATCTCTAAGTACAAAGGCCAGTCTTAGACAGCACTACAAACAAAGGCCATCAGTGGAGAATGGGTGGAAAGCATGCTGATCCAAACTACAGTCCTCTGAACTCATTCTGCTACGTTTTGTTCACCTTCGCGCCTCTGCAGATGATCTCCTCTACCCAGAATGCCTTAAGCCTTACCAAATAACACGTCCATCCTCTAACCTGGCTTTTCCCACTTGTAGGAATGCATCTCTAACCTTTCCGTTCTCCCCGCAGATTTAATTCCCTTATCCCCTCTCTACCTGGGAGAAATGTGTCACACTGTATATTGTGATGTTTGTTAACAAGATGTTGTTCTTACTAGATTCACAATTCAGAGACCAAAAAGAATCGTCTTATTTACCAACACCTAAGCAGAAATGGGGATGGAGTAAACACTGAAAAAATGCTGGTTGGTTGAGTGATGAATGAATGAAATAATGAACAAAAGAATGGAGAAATACATGTTAAACGGACTTAAACCCTGCCCTTGTTCTACTTTCAAGTTTTTCCTTAAACACACTCGAACACAAATAAAATTAACTTAAATCTCTAACTCACTGTAATTTAAAGATGACTTTTTTCTGATACGCTTCTGCATAAACTTTAAATTCCCAACTTGTGTTATCATTTAGCTTGATGGACTCTCTATTTACTTCAGATTTAGATCCTCCAATTTTCTTTGAAGACCTTTATGCTATATACACTGTTCACCCAGTAATTATTATTATACATGATTGGTTCACTCCCCTATTTTCTGAAATGTCAGAGTCAGCAGTTTTTTCTTCCAAAGACAATCTTTTAAATTCTCTCCATTCAGCCCCGTTAGGCTTCTTACATTGGTAAGTATCTAAACTCTGGAGCTCTCATTTCCAGCAGTGCTGAACTTAAGAAACTTTATAATAAGGACTGTCTCCTGCACATCCTAAATCATGTCATTTACACCAAGAAGCCACGAAACCGCTACTTTATAGCCACCTGTGGTCTTAGCACAAATAAAACTGAATGAGAAGTATCAAATGTGGAAAAGACAGAACTGTAAAACAAGATTAAGTCAAAGACTCATGCTTTATCTACTGTGGGATTAGAAAGTAACAAAACAAATTAACCAAAGTTTCACTAATGACAGAATTCACATTCATCTGAAGCATAACTGTTGGCCTTTTGTGGAAGGAAAGGATACATATCTAAATTCTATTTTACTAGCAACCACTTCAAATATCTATACCCTGATTCATTTCAGTACGTCAACAGGAATGTTTACTTTCTTTTTCAACAGTGTTTCTACTCATGATAGTCATCCTCTGTAACATGGTTCATTTAGCAACTTAAGCAATGGTATGGGTTTTCAAATGTCCACAATTAGAATTTCAACATGCGTTTTACTTTCATTAAACAGCAAGTTGATTTTAGACCAATTTCAGCGCCTGTTCGATATCACCAGTATCATCTGATTTATTTGTGGTAACTGGATCCAGCTAGAACATCGAGAAGAACTGAGAACTGGAAAATGTTTTTAGCATCTTGTCACTATGACTGAAAAAAAACAAAACAAAAAACTATAAGAGATACATTATTTATCACCTGTCCATTTGAAAAAGCTGATAAGCTTTTCTGGCCATTATAGAAACAAACTGTTGCATTTTTTTTTTTTTTTTTCAAAGCAAACACCTAAAAACAGTGAGGTGAATTTCTTCTTAGTTTGTAGAGGGAATCCAACTGGTAAGTAGTAGAAATTAGAAGTATTAAGTATAAGTAGTTTCGTTCCAACTATCATTAGATACTTTAAAAGTTATATAGACCAAACTAGGGAGAAATAATTCTCCATTTAGGAGTGACACGCATGTGTACACCAAAGTGTTTATGGATGAAATGCTATGTCTGGAAGATTTGTTTCAAGTAAGCAAAGGGAGAGAGGCCCGTGCATGGGGATGCAGCGTGATGACTGGGTGTTGATAAATGTTTCAATCAGCTGAGTGGTGAATACCTGAGAACTCATTTAACTGTTTTATTCGCCTCTGCATGTTTGCAATTTTCTACATTTAAAAAAATTAACACAATTAAACGGGAAGAAAAGTAGACAATTCTGTTATCAACTTGCATACGACTGAGAGCAAATCACTAAAAACTATGAAAAGCAAAAACAATGCTAAAAATAAAATTTTATTGTCTTCAAACGTAAAAAAGTTTGATGATCCACAGAGGAAATACAACTCTGAAATAGCAATAAGGTTATTAAATTTCTGTCATCACTGAAGCCATGGTTTATTAATTGTTTTATGTCAACATCGCACTGCCATTAACATCCCCAATCAGGCAGTCGCTAAAAAAAGTGATTTCTGAAACGTGAAATGTAGGATTGTCAGTTATTAACTAAGATGACAAGTCATAAGTACGAAAATCTAACCTCTACTTACAAAAGAACATAAACAAAAAAAAAATAATAACACACATGACAAGTAATTTAAAGAAAAAAAACTACACTATAGCGCAAAACAAAACGAAAACTTTCATGTCCCTGTCTTATGGCAGCCAGGCTTAGGATGTCTCATGCTCTAAAAAGGTTGGCACCAAAAAGATCTCACCATGACTTCAGTAAAGTCGTCTATTACCTTTAAAAGACTCAGACCAACGCATGTAACTCAAATTGCAACATACAGTCATTTAATTGGAGACCTGCCACCTCCACGTGTAGTAAAACTTCACTGTGGAGGCAGATCACCCTGGGCAGGGCTGAATGTGGCCAATTCCTTACTCACAGGCATGGAAGACTTAGAATAAAGCCTCGAGCGGTGCTGCTAATACTGTCAAGACCCAGTGCCTTGCGAGATTTAGGGAAGTTAAGCTCGAAGTTTTAAAATACAGCTCAAGAAGAGAACATAGAAACTGCTTTCCATTCTTGATCCTTAGAGATCTTGAGTAATTTTCTACGATCATTACAAGCATTTTTTTTAAGTACCTCATAGAGAGTGTATCTCCATTTGTATCTACATGCACAGATATATGTACGCTACATATACGCATGGGACATATATATTTTTAAAAACCGTAAGCTACTATAGTTAAAAATTAAAGAAAATGTTAAATTTTTCACAAATTTACATGACATCCTTACAGAGAGGCCATGACAATAAAGAGCAGACAATGAAACCATTTTTAAGATCTGTCCATTACCTTGCTGAATCCTGTATTCCGTCCAATTAAAATACTTTTCTCAATTTCTCGTTCTTCAAAATATGCAGTAATTATTTTCGATTTCCCATACTAGTCAAATAACTACTGAATTCACCCTAGAAGTGTTTCCTAGGTATCCAAAATGACATTAAGACCTTTTTACATAAACTCACTACAGAAATAAATCCAAATGCAACCAATTAAAGTTTACTTCCTTTTAACAACAGAGGGTTCCTTCGCCCAAAATCGTCAGGTCAATCATTTGATACCAAAGCACATTTTTTTTATCTACAGAGTTGCATATAGAGTGTGAGGACTTTATAGCATCCTAAGAATCAGTGATGCAAAAACTCCGCATTATGAAGTCATGAAACCTCAGTTTCTGGAAACAAGCTTCCCTGCTCCTTGTCCTTCTGAAGCCTGACCATCATATAATTCAGAGCTTCAACTGGATGAGACTCTCTTTAAGGACAGAGACCATATATTGTCCGTCTTGCGTCCCCTGCACAGAATTAACTCAATAATGTTTGTTGTAACTAAAATAAAGTCCAGGAAATGAGCTTCAAAACACGTCGGTCCCACTGCAAAACTAGAAAAATTAATTTAATGATAAAGAGTAAAACTATAAACATTTGTGCTACATTATATTCTCTGATTGAGAATTATATACTAACTGTGGAAATAAGTCTGCAAAGAATAGAGAGTAAAATAATAAAAAACATAAACCTTAAAGTTCTCCTTTCTGTCAGCATGCTCATATACTGTCATAAAATCTTTCATCTTAAATTCATACTTCGTATACCAACCATACTTAAATAAAAAAAAAAAAATTAAAAACTCATATCAACATCTTCACCTCCAACCTATAAAAAAATAAGGCTTTCAAATGAGACCTGAATACAAATAGATTATCTTCATTACAATTTAAGTTCCTGGAATTGTATGCGTAATTTGTGTGATTGCGCTTATGCTAATTTTCTACGGTGAGGGTCTTTCATCAGATTCTCAGAAGGGTAAGGGACCCAAAAAAACTTTAAGAACCACTAACCTAGCATGTAAGAAACATTTCGTTTTCCAGAGAATTAAAGTTAAGTTGGCTTCATTCAAGTATTCTCCCCTCATATTGAGGGGATCCTTACTATAAAATTAGACTTTCGAAGAATTCCTTCAGCCTAGCCAAGAAGTTCCAATATCCACAGGCACATAAAACAATTCCCAGATCCCCAAAGCAGTCCACTCCTAAGTGCCAAAAAAAAAAAAAAAAAAAGGCGAAAGAAGGCAAACTCTATCACAAACTGGCCACCCTATTAGAGTCTTAAATACACCGGTATCCCTCCACATTAAAATGTCTGCAAGACCTAAATTTCTTCCAAACTGAACAGACTTTTTAGGAAGGTTTTCTAGGTCTATTCCACACTGACCTGTCTGCCTCGCTTGAGTTAACTAACGCGTGTCGCTGTCACAAGTCGCCCCTCATAGGCACCCAGGCCGTTTCCCCAGGGTCACCCTGATGAGTCTCACCCCAAGGCAGGGCCGTTTATTGAGCCGTTACTCCATAAATATTGGGTGACTGAAAGAGGGCCCTTCCTCCCACGGGTTTGGAGTTGAGCTGTGAGCCCCACCTGGCTGCTGTGGTGCGCCCCTCCCTCACACACACACGCTTAGGTGTCAGAAACGCTCTGCTTCCTCCGTCCACAACAGATCACACCGTCACGGATGCCCACTTCCACGGGCGAACCCGGCAAGGCCAAGCTGCCTCCGCCACGCACGTCTGACACAGCCCAGCGCCACCAAACACAAGCCAGCAGGTCGCAGGTGCCCCGGCCTTTCCCACAAACTCACATGTGCCTGACGAAGTCCTCCTGAGGCTCCGTGGCAGGCGGATCTACCACTGGACTGGTGGTCAAAGTATCCGAGCCACAGCCCCAACTTTGTCCCCGGTTTAACACGTGACCTTGGAAAAACTATCTTTTGGCCTCCATTTCCTATTCTGTAAAACGGGAGACAACCTCACGGACATTTGGGATCACAAAGAAACTGAAAGCGCGCCGCGGAGGATACGACGCCTTTCCCCCACGACAGTGTCGCTCTCAGCGCGGGCCGGCGGGAGGGCCGTGCGCCCCGCGCGCCCGCCCGGGGCCCGCGCTGTCAGCGGCGCTGCGGGCCCCGCGTCACACGCTCCGCTCCGGCGGGAGACGAACTACTGCTGAGCCGGGACCGCCGGGGCCGCTCTCCCGGCGCGCACACGGCCGCCGCGGGGGCCGTCCCAAGTTTCACGGCAAAAATAAGCAAACTTGGCGGGGGAACTCCACGCACCCTTCCGGAGCGCTCTCCGCGCTGCGCGCGCGCCGCCGCCGCCGCACGGCGACCGACCTCCGCCTCCCGCAGCCGAGGCGCCGCCGGCGCGCGGGCCACAGGTGAGCGGCCGCCGCCGCCGCCCGCGCCCGCGGGCCCGGGGCGAGGCTCGGGCCGCGCCGGCCGCCCGCACGCCGGCCTGTCAGGGCCCGGCCGGCTCCGCCCCCGCGGCCCGCACCCGGCCGGGCCCGCTGTCAGCGCCGCCGCCGCCGCCGCGCCGGGAGGGACTTCCCGGGACGCGCGGGCCCGCGCCCCCTCCCCCACCCGCGCCGGCGCGGCCGCCGGCCCCGGAGGTGACAGGCGCCCCGGGGCGCCGGGCCCGCGGGCCGCCGGCGGCGCTACTCACCGAGGCCGAGGCCGCGGCCGCGGCCGCCGAGGGCCGGGAAGTGGGGGAGACGGGCCGCCGCCGCCGCCGCCGCCGCCGGCTCCCCCGCCCCGGGGCCGCCGCGGCCCCCGCCGCTTGGCAAGAGGCGGCCGGCGGCGAGCGGACCGGCCGAGCTGCGCGGGGAGACGGGAGAGGCGCGGGGCCCGGCGGGCGAAGGCGGGGAGGCGGGTCCCGCGGCCGAGACGGGGATCGTCTCCCCCTCCGCAGCGCGAACCCAAAATGGCGGCGGCGCGGCGGCGGCGGCGGCGGCGGCGGCTCCTCGGGAGGGAGGGAGCGAAGGGCGCCGCGCGCCCCCCCGCGGCCCCCGCCCGCGTCGCCCCTGCCGCCGCCCCCCCGCGCCCGCCCGCCCGCCCCGCGGCCCGACGCGCCGCCGCCCGCGCCCGCCCGCGCCCGCCGGCCGCACGCGCTCGCCCGGGCGCCCCCGCGCGGCCCCCGCGCCCCCTCGGCCCGGCCGGCGGCGCGGGCGCGGGCCCTCACGCGTACCTCCGGCGGCGCGAGCCCGAGCCGCCGCCGCCTCCGCCGCGCGCGTCCCCGCCCCCACGCCGCCAACCGCCGCCGCGGCCGCCGCCGCCCCCGCCGCCCGCCCCGCCCCGCCCCGCCCCGCCCCGCGCGCGCCGCCCACGGGCCCCCGCGGCCGCTTCCACCGCGCGCGCCGCGGGAGCCGCCGGGCCCGGGGCCGGGCCGCGCCGCGCGCCCCGCCGGCCCCGCGCCGCCCGCCCGCCCCGGGGCCGCTCACCTCGGCGGCCGCCGCGCCGCGCCGCGCCCGGCTCGCCGCCGCCGCCGCCCGCGGGCCGCGGCTCGCCGCGCGCGCACGGCCGGGCGCCCCCGCGCCGGGCGCCGGGTGGAGGCCGCGGCGGCTGCGCGCTGCGCCGCTTCCTGCCGCGCGCCGCCCGCCCGTGTCCGCGCGCCCGCAGCCCGGCCCGGGACGCCGGGGGACCCCGCCGCTCCAGCAGGTAGGCAGCGCGGCCGCCGCGGCCGGGACCCCGCCGGGCCGTCCTCCGGCGCGGTGTGGCGGGTCGGGCCCCGGGAGGAGCACGCGCGGCCCCCTCCGTCCTCCCCTCCCGCCCCCCTTTCTTTTTTTTTTTTTTAAACTCAGCTTAGATTTCTCGAATTTCACAGCGCCGAGTGTGCGCGACGCTTTTTCGTGCCCTGACTCTGGTCGTTCCTGGCGGACGGAGGCTGCGGCCTCGGCCTGGGGAAGCCACGCTCTTCTGGTTCATGCCTGGGCTCGGCCTCCCGTGCCGCGGGTGCCCCCCGGACAGTTCCAGTTCCTTAAGGACGGACGAAACCCTGGACCCAAAAATCGGCAACGCCAAACCTGCCTTCGGGGTTGGTGTGTGAGGTCATACATAATGTGCGCGAAGTGGAACTAGCTCCTGGGCACAGGGAGTGCCGCGTCGCGTGTTATCGGTCGCCGCGCCGCTGATGGTGATAAGCTTTGTGGGTGTAATTGTTAGCTTGTGTCCCGTTCTTCCAAATCGTTAGTGAAATAATGCTCAACTGCGCTTATCGGATTTCTGTGGCTACTGACGTTTCTCTAAACGGTGCACTGAACATTTACTCTTTCTCGATGACTGAGTTCAGGGGAACTACGGACTATTAAAATACATAGATGATCCCGAAGTCTATCTAGCAGTTTGTAGTTTCACCGAGAGAGTAAAGCAGAGTACACGCGGGATGCGATCTACTCGGGTTGCCCTTTCCTTCATCTGCAGACTTCAGGGATCAGGAAATAGCTTGAAAATCACTATACTAGGTCGATCTCCAAGGCCTAGGCGGCCTCTAAAGTTCAAGCAGGTGCGTAAATTTCCCCCTACCATATTTCGGTATGTGGATCTGGTTTTGTTTGCTAGCTTTGTTTTTTTAAGGTAAAGAGGAAATCAGTTTTAATTACCTCGCTGTCTATTTGCTTTTTCTAACTGGGTCTCAGGTCCCAGCTCTTTCATGGAGCCCATTTAGGTTCTGTCGATGTTTTTTGATTGTGTTAGGTGTGCACGTGTGTTACATTCTTTTATAATCTGGTGCAGAGTGAGTCATGGACATGTTGACTGTTAGATACTTAGAACATGAGAAGGGATAGAGAATATCGTGCCAGGAGATCGTGTGTTCCTGTCCAATCCTAGTAATAAACAACAGTCGGAGATGATCATCTTATCCCATTTTACAGATGAGCCTGAGGCTCAGAAGTCCAGTAAGTTTGCCTGTCTCTTAAAAGCCTAAATTGTTTCACTATACCACATTGCCTTCATAGTAAAATTTCTCATCAGCAACGGAACTGCATATAGCACAAAGAGAATGACACTTCTGATGGAATTCCACCACGCCTCTGTGTGAAGGTTACTTGTCTCTGCCACTGTTCAACTAGCTTTAACTAACAGCACTGATTCATGAATGTCAGCTATGCATATGCAAATAAGATGATACCGTGTTCTTTTGTGTATGGCCCGGTGCCTACAGGAGACCAAAATGTAATAAGTGCTCGATACTTTGAGTGGATTATGCTATTGAAGGAATGAATGCTGACATATTTGAACCAAGGAAGGGATAGAAAGACAAAACCACATCCTCCTCCCCAGAACCTGTGACTGTGCTAACACATGGCAGGGGGACTTGAGGCTGCAGACAGACTCGAGGTTGCTAATCAGCTCACCTCAAAATAGGCAGGTTGTCCCGGGCTATGTGGTAGGCCCACTGTAATGGCAGGAGTTCTGGAAAGGTGGAAGAGGGAGGCAGAAGAGTCAGTGTCGCGGTGATGTGCTGGGACAAAGGATTGGCCAGTTACCGGCTTTGAAGATATCAGGGCAGCCTCTAAAAACTGAAAAAGTGTATAAAACAAAAACCAGATTCTCACTAGAGTCTCCAGGAAGAAGGCTCAGCCTCCTCTCTGCAGACACTTTTTGGACTTCTCAACCACACAGCTCCGAGATGACAAATTTGTGTTGTTTTATGCCACTTGGTTTGTGGTCACTTGTGACAGCAGTGGGACGTGGAAAGGGAGCCACGTCGAGGCTCCTGATGTGCTCTGCCTTGGGTCGGGTCGGTGCTTTCGTTTAAATGAAGATGTGGTGTAACTGAAACTTTTCTTTAAGCCAAGGGATAGGCACTCACCAAGCTGCCTGAGCTTCCAGTGCGGGCGTGCTCGTTTTATTGTGCTTCATTCACTTTGTTGCGTTTTTTACAAGTGGAAGGCAAGACCCTCCCCCAGCAAAAAAGATCTGACTTGCTTTCTTGTGATACTTGCTTTATGACGGTGGTCCGGACCCAAAGCTGGAGCATCTCCCTGGTCGGCCTCCGGCCTCCGGCTGCAGACAGCTGGCTGGGCTGAGTGATCTTGCTGCCCGCAGACTTGCCCAGCGGGACCTGGGCAGGTGGACATTATCTCACGAAGCTTCCTCGCCAGGATGTTGTCTAAATGCAACACAGATAAATAGGAAAGGCTCTGCAATGTAAACTTTTAAAATAATGTTTCAAGTCTTAAAAGAAATTTTCATTGATAAGTCATTTGATCCTTCTAACAAGTCTATATTTAGATATTACCATTATCTCCACTTTAGAAATGAAACACACGCACAGTGTAACTTGCTCGAGGTCATGCAGCTGGTGAGGTTTCACATCCCAGCGGTGCGATGGTGGAGTCCATGGTTTTGACCCCTCTGCCGTACTTGCCACTGCTTCCTTGTCTGTAGGTTAGAGCTAAGAATATTACCTTCATCGTGGGATTGCTGTGTCACACGAGGCACTCTGAACTCTGCTCGGCGAGTGTCAGCTGCTGCTGCCGTGCTTGCTTGAGGTTTTGGAGCCGGAGGCGGCTTCCGGGGGCGTCCGCGGCTGGAGGAAAGGGACCAGGCAGCACGTGCGTCTCACCCGCCTGGCACCCCGCCCTGCCAGCACCGCCCTCTCATCTCTTTTCTAGTTAGTGTCGTAAACTGCCCTCAGCGTGGTGAGCGTTCTGGTCCCGGAGCGGAGGCGGCCGGAACGAGCGCTCAAGTCCATGCCCTTGTATTGCAGACGGGAAACGGGCTCAAGGCGCAAAAAGGCTTAAAACCGTGTCATTTTTTCCTGTAGAAACTGTGATCTGAGAGGTGTCCACGCAGGAAACCAGAGGGTCTGTCACACGTTCGAGGTAGCTTTAGACGTGGGGTTGGAAGTGGGGACCGACCGTGACACGATTTGATGCATCCGGGTCTCCTACGTGAAGTGCACAAGCAGAGCAGCCCCGCGCTCCGTCTGCGGGGACCGCGGGCGGGGTCGCGGGGCCTCCCCGTGCGGGCACCGGTGTGGGGCGGCGTCGGAGGCGGGGCTGAGGCGGGCGAGGGAGGGGAAGAGCCAGCAGAATTGCGGTTAAGAAACTGAGCTGGTCAGAGACGGACACTGGGTGCCAGGTGGGGGTGGGTGCCGGCCGGATTAGGAGCCAGGTGCGGACGGGTGCGGGGCGGCGGGCACCGGGAGAGTGCGTCGCTGGTCGCCAAGGCCGCCCCAGGTTCTGGGATTCCTTAGGACTCGTGGCCGCGTCTCACTACAGCGACCGGGCACAGGGCAGAATCAGCGAAGGGAAGAGGCTCACCAGGCCGTCTGGGGGAGCCCAGGTGCAGGCTTCCAGGGGTTCTTTCCCAGGGGAACCAGCCACACAGGACACACTCAGTTCCTTCAGCAGCAAGTCGTGACAACCTGTGGGATGCGGCCGATCAGGGATCCCCGTTAGCGTCTCAGTGCCCGGGGTTTGTCGGGGCTTCTGTCGTTGCCTGCCCGGTTGCCTGCCCGGCGTGTACAGAAGCTGGGGCTCACAGCGGGGACACAGGTGCCCGGTAGCCCCCCACAGGCTCCCGAGAACGACGTGGTATTTTGCAGGAATGGGGCCCCAAGGGTCACAAGGCCAAGTAGATCTGGGTTAAAATGGAGTCTCTCTACTGTAGTTTTCCCCAAAGCCTTTAAACACGCTAACGCGTATTGCGGTTATTCAAGACGTGAACAGCTACACAGCGTTTGCCAGACCGCTGTGCCATAGAGCACCCGTGTGCTTTATGCCTGGTGTTCGCCAAACTCAGTTTGGGAACTGCTGCGCTAGCACTCTGCTTCCCAAACACAGCAGAGGAGCCCCGGGGACCCCCCCACACACACACACGCGCACGCACGCACGCACGCACGCACCCAGAGGAGGGGTGGGTGCAGCAGCAAGCGCGCCTTCGCGTTCACCTCTGCACGCCCGGGCAAGTGGAGGCACAGCTCACCTTTGCTGAATGACTGGATTAAGAGGTGCACGAGCATCTGTGAAAAAGGTATACTCGGAAAGTAAAAGGAGGTGGAACTCAGAGGAGTTCCTGTCATCTCTTGACTGTTCCGTGAGCCCCGCCCCGCCCCGGCAGGTTAAGGGCTAGGACCGTCCCCATGGCATCTTGTCACAGGGCCTGCATGGGGCGCCCAGTGCCTGCCGGAGTGGGCGCAGCTCTGCCGTCGCTGCTGCTGCTTTAGAGACTGTGGTTGTAGAAAAGGTGAAAATTATCAGCGAAAATGAAACATTACCTGGAGATTTTTTACTTACGCTATCTTTACTGAATATTGAGAGTTGCATTTCGCGAACATCTTTTAGCTCCCGAGAGATCAGAGTTTTAATTATTTCCAAGATATAAATGAATATAACGCACGATATAAAAACAAAACACATTCTCGTGGGTCCGTTTTCCACATTAGAAATAGATCATTACCAGTTTGTCTGCCCTGCCCGTCCCGGCCCTTCGCCTCCTCCCTAAGATGAAGCAGCTGTCATTCTCTTACCGTTTTTCAATTTTCCTAAATATATTCACCAAATGAATTAAGTTTTATGATGTTTTTGAATTTTATAAGTTACGTCATGCTGTATAGAATAGTTTCCACCCTACGTGAGTTTCGAGGCTCACACAGGGCATGCACGTAGCTGCAGCTTATTCTTCTGCATGGCTTTCCATTGCATGATCTGTTTCTCCACACCTTTCCCAACGGCATTTGGGCTTTTTACAGGTTTTGATAATTCTTCACACTCTACTACGATGAACGTTATTAACACGTATTTCCCAGCATGCGCGTCTAAGTGTTTTTCTAGAATAAGTGCCAGAGCGACTGGGTCTTAGACCGGTACGTTTGCAGCTTTACAAGGTGACACCAAACTTCGTATCTAAGACAGTGGCGTCCGCACGCTCCCTGCCCCGGCGTCTGCGACACCAGCTCCCAGCATGGCGTTGCCAACGGTCTCACTGGCGGATTTCATTTACATTTCCCTGATTGGTCAGGAGAACGGGAACCTTTTCGTGGGTTTACTAGCCATTTGCATTTTCTGTGAAATGCGTGTTCCTGTCTTCTAACTTTTTAAATCAATTTGTAGGCATTCTTTATATATTCTGGATGCTAATCCATTGTGCATATCTTTTCCCGGTTCTGGCTGACCTTTCCCCTTTTTTTTAAGGTGCAGGGACAATGCTGAAAGGAATGGCAAGGCTAACCTCCTGGGTCCCTAAGGTGAGTCCTCACTGACCCAAAGACTCTGTCTTTATGTGGATTTTTTGTTTTTAGATGGATTTATTATACCCAGAATGAAATGTTCTGGAGAACTGCAGCTGGCTAGTGCTATAATTTATAAGTTTGCCCTCGAAGGAACAATCACAATTCCATTTCTCTGCCCGTACACTTCACTCCCAGCCACCCCGAACATCTCCAAATAACAGGTCTCAGTAGACATAGGAGAATTAGTGTTTTCTTAAGGAAAAAAAAAACATTAAAGGTTTGACTGCAGTTATCTTCATTAACTTTTATACAGTTTTCTAGTTGGATTAATAATCATCCCTTAATGAAGTATTTAAAAGGAAAATATGTTGCCAATTTAGACCTTAAGCATCTGATAGGTGAATAAAATAAAATCACATATGAAACAAACGTTCTGTCGCCTCGCTCCATTCTTTCATTTATTTAGCAAGTAGTTTTCGGTCACTTCCACGCCGCAGGAACTCGGGGTTCGAAGGCGACGCGCCTCACTCACGGCTGCTGCTTGTCAGGCGTTTGTCACATGCAGGTGCTGGGCCGCGTGCTTGCTCTAGTGCTCGTGACCAGCCCATGAGGCAGACGGCGTGCGTTCCACAGATGCAGAGCTGGAGGACTCGAGAGGCTAAGCTCCTCGCTTGGGGTGGCAGGCTGTGAAGCTGCGGAGCCCACACTGGGTACCAGGTCCGTCTGACGTCAGAGCCTGCGGCCATAACCACTGCAGGATCCCGGATGAGTGATGGTTACAGTGGGCGCTGTCACCTGCCCCGCGTGAGGAAGGGCCGAGGGACCCCCGTGCCGAGTCCTGAAAGAGGAGAACCGGGCCAGGAGGGCCTGGCCACGTCCACCTGGTCGTTTAGTGACTACATTTCCTGGAAGAGCAGCCCTCGTGCCGTAGGAGTCCCCTTTCCGGGGGTCCGTGATAAACCTAGGAGCATAAAACCTACTTGTGAAATGAAAACAGAAGCAAGGCCCGACAGGGATGGATTCTGGGTTCAGCCGATGACGCCAAAAGGCTGAGATGTCTTTCACAGCAGACCAGGAAGATGAGTCCGTGCCAGCCATGCCAGCGAGAAGCGTTCTGTGTGTGGGGCGGGCTGGTCAGAGCGACTGTCGGGACTGCGTGAGGCTCCAGCTGGAGCTGAGCAGACGCAGGCGACACGTGGTGGTTTTCCCTGGTCCCGAGGCTCGCCGGGGGGTGCTGTAGGAAGGACGGGATCCATTTTGCTAGCTCTTAATTTGCTGTAAAAAGCAGTTAACAAAAAAGTCTTAGGATTCGTACAGAAATAGCGCCACCGTGTGGCCCTTGAATACCTCTCATTTTCCACTTGACTGCTATTTTTTTCCAGAGACCTGGAGCTTTCTACTGGAATCGAGGAAATCGCGCCGTGTCGGTGCTAGGGTGTCTCCCGACTGCTGTGCGGGGGCAACGGGCCCTCCCTTCTCATGGCTTAAGCATCACATGAGGCTGCACGGCGTGCGCACGTGGGTCGTTTCGTTCTGGCTGCTGCTGCATTTCCAAAGGGGTTTGCGGGGGGTAGACTCCGGGACGAAGGTTCGTCTCAGCACGTACATTTTAAAGGCTGCCACAGAGAGGAAGAAAAGAGAATTTGGCTCCAGTCTTAGCTTGCTCTGACACGAGTTACTTCCACTTAACAGCTCATTATCCAGAAATAATCACATAACCCCAGCCTGCGTTCAGGGGTGGCTGGGAAACGACAGTGGCGTCCGCCGTTCTCAGACGGAGCCGGCGCAGCCCCGTCGCTTCGGGGTGAGTCTGCGCGTGGTGGCCTAGGAGCTGTGCGTGCGGTGTGCTGGCTCGTGTGCCGAGCCGTGCACACGCACGTACCTGGGTGCTGGACGCGGTCGCCACTGCACGTCCCTGATGAAGGGCTGTCCACACCGGGCATGAGTGTGGACTCTGCGTGCTGTGTCCGGTGCTTAGACAAGGAAATGCAAAGGTGAAGGAAGTCTGATCTCTTCCCAGTGCATGTGGCCGGGAACGGGGGACAGACCTGGGCTCGAGATGTCGTGACATAAAGAGAACGGAGATCCTGGAGTCAGACAAGCTTGGATCTGAATTCCGGCTTCACCTACCAACTCTGTGACCTCAGGCAAAATGACTTAATTTCCCTCCTCCGTGGTTTCCCCGTCATTAAGTAGGCATGATGTTCCCCACCTGTCTCCAAGAGTCTCGGCTCAAAAGTAACATGCAGAAAGCACCGTACTGCCGAGCACCTAAGAGGTACCCAGTCAGCAAAAGCCACGAACGCAGTTCAAGGCCGAGTAAAAGCGCCGTGCGAGACAACGTGCCATCAGCAGAGAGGGGCTGGAGGGGTCTGGCAAGTGTGCGACAAGGACGCGACATTTGAGATGAGCCTTAGAGGAGGAGTAAGAGTCCGATGGGGAGAGGGAAGCTGAGGTAGAAGGAGGATAGAGGCGTGAAAGCGACGGAGCACAGGCACGGGACGAGACCCGTAGGCGGGAGTCAGGCCTTGGTCTCCGTGCCAAGGGCTGGGGGGCTGGTTCTGGCATCAGCAGGAAACCACGTTTTTTGGTTAAATGACGGTTAAACCTATTATTTGGGAGGAGAAATCTTTTGGACTATGGAAGATTTAGAGGTAAAGAGACCACTTAGAAGGTTGTTATGGAGTTTAAGGCCTTATTAAATGGCTGTCAGTGTTTGGAGGGGTAGTACCAAAATATTACACGTTTTTCTGCGCTCGCGAGGCTGCTCGGGGGGACTGCACCTAAATGCAGGCAGCTTCCCGTTACCTGCTGATGCCTGGAGCATCCCTCATCGCGGCGGCTCCCACGTCCCTGTCCTGCTTCTGCTGACTTCTGTCCTGGTCTTTCCCTCGGAACCGGCCCTGTTTCACTTCTGCACAAGGCCTGTTATCCGCAAGCTCAGCTCGGGGCTTCTCCAGTTCGCATTTTGTCAGATTTGTCCCTGAATCATCCCCCCCTGCCCCGGGTCTAGAGCTTTCCACGTGCAGCTGACCGAGCTGCCTGCAGCGCGGTTTACTGACGCCTTTACTCACTCCCTCGCTCTTATCTACAAAGGCTCTTCATTCGCGGGCCCAGCTAGCAGGGAGATTATGGCGGGTGGGAACACGGCACTAACCCCTAGCTAAAGCGACCACGGTCACCGGGCAGCTGAGCAGTGCAGGTCAGTGACATTCTCCGCTGCAGACGGCTCCAAACCTCAGCCGTATCAAGCGTAAAAGGCCCCGTAACGCTGCAGCCCGAAACGGCTTCTTTTGTAGGTGGACCCTGGACACTTCTTGTGCACGGAGACCAAGGCGGCCCAAAGCCTCGCCGCCCACCAGGGCGGCCATGTCCCAGCGGAGCGGCCCCGAGTGCTGTCCCGCACCAGCGAGGATGACCCGGTGAGTCCCTGATGCGTGCGTGTGCATTCCTCCTCAGGGCGTAGAATTTGCACTGCTGTCGTACGTATCGGGAACCCTAAAACCCAGAGCGCTGAGAAACGTCCGTGCGCTCAGCACACCCGACAGCTTTCTGAAGCCGTCCTCCCCGCCTGCTGGGGACCGCGGCGACGTCGGGCACTCGGGTTTCATCCCTGCCACCGATCTCGCCTCACGCCCAGGAGTTCGGTAGGCACACAGTAGGTGCAGAGTAGATACGAAGTTAGTACCGACCTTACTGTGTCATGGTCGGGAAACTTCCCCTTAAAGGGCCAGAGAGTAAAAGTGTAAGCTCATGAGCCAAAGTGGTCTCCGTCACCGCTGCTTGGCTCTGTCGTAAACAAGTGGGTGTGGCTGTGTTCCAATAAAACTTTATTTACAAGAACGTAGTCAGCCACAGTTAACAGATACCACGCTGCCGGCGGTCACGCAGGGCGGGGCGGAACCCAGTCTTCCTGACGACCCACCCGGAGCTGTCGCCGCCCTCCGCGTGGGCTTCCCGGTCTGGCTGGCTGGGAGGAGCGGCAGCATCGGGGTCCCGGCCTCCCCTGCGGGTCCCAGCAGGCCGTCCCAGCGTCACCGCTGCCTCAGCGGTGAAATGCGCCGCAAGGCCCGCGCTTCGGGGTGAAGGAGACCGGGAGCTTGTTCCTCGCCTTCTGTCACTAGTCCCACCCTGAGTCTCCCCGTCTTGACGTTCGCTACCCTCGCGGGGAGGGGATGACATCACCCAGCACCGTCTTGGCGCGGTGTGTTATGTACGTCCCTGCTGGTCACCTACTTTCACGAGCACGAGATGAAACAGGACACGTGAATTAAGCCCTCGGAGTGTCTTTCATGTCCCTGTAATTGTAGTCCCTGTTCTGCCGATTGCTCCGGAGTTTCTATGGAAACAGCAGTGTGCAGATGATCTTGTCAGTGACTGGAGCATCTCTGTGCACAGCACAGAAGAATGCAGATGGCAAGACTCGTCCCTGCTACCGCCACGTCTCGGGTGTACGTTGCTGAGCAACTGGCTTTGTCATTAGGGCCAGCGCCAGCTTTACATAAACGCTGTGGGCCGGGGGACAGCCACCAGGCGTTTTTGGTCTGAGAAAGGAACAGCATCTCTTCCAGCTCTGGAGGTGACTGTTTCCTCAGTGTGGCCCATGAGGCCTTTCCGCCTCCTCAGCGCCGCTGTGCCTCGGTCTCGGGGCCCGTCACACCGGTGCACTTTCCTCCCCAGGCCAGGCACGAGGAGCGCCACGAGGGCCAGCACTACCGCGTCCCCGCCCAGGACCTGCAGACGGTGTTCTCCCACGGCCTGCCGCCTCGGTTTCTGATGCAGGTGCTCGGAGCGGGCGGGGGCCGGGGGGCGGGGACCAAACGAACTGAAAGCCATAAACGACGACGTTCGAATCTGAAAACGGACGGGTCCAGCTCCGGATTTTCCTGGGCCTCGCGCGGTACCAGTTTCTTAGAGGCACTGCTCATCCGCCCTGGAGCCCGGCAGAAGAGTCCTAAGTAATAAACACACCCTGCTGCTCTCCTTGTTACCCAGCACACTTCCAGACACTCTGGTGCTCAAGTAGTTGTTAAAAACAAACTTAATATTTTCCTTAGAAAAGTATCGTGAAAGTAGTGAACAAATGTGCTCTAGAGAAAATCATTAAAAAAAAAATCGGGATACACTCCTGAGCCAGAGACATGACGTTTGGATTAGATGCATCATTGTTCGTCAGTCTCATAGATTTTCAGAAAATGTAGTTCTTGTCAGTTCTCTACAGCCATTTAAAGGACTCACAGTTAACTGCCAGCATAGTCTAGTGGCATGATTGGTCCTTTTGACTAACCCTTGCTGAATTATTTTCAGCCTGAGCAGTGATTCCTTCCTAATGAAATATCGAACTTGACTGTGGAGGTAATGCTTGGCGTAGGAGCCAGAGGCTGTTTCTTCAGTGAGCTTTATTTCAAGAAATGAGACGCGGCCTCAGTAAGGGGGCTAATGCTGGACTGCAGCCAGCCTGTCATCTGGAATTTTGTTCCGTGGGAGATAGGACACCACCAGAGGCGTCACCTCCAATGTCACTAAACGGCCCGAGGACATTCACGCCCGGTCCCAGCGGCAGGGCTGTGAGGGCTGTGGCGAAGCTCCGCGTGGCTGGCGGGGCGGCGTAACCGCCGGCGCCGTGGAGGGACCCGCTCCCGCGTGCCTCGCGTGGCGTGCGCCTCGTGGAGGCCCGCACCCTCCCCGTCGTGCGTGCGTGTGGTGCTGCCACGTGGCCCGACAGGGCCTTTTTCTTTTAATACCTGTATCATGTTTTCGAAGGTTTCACTTTTCATTAGTTTATATTTTCCTGTCAAGTTTTTCTCTAATCTGTAGTTTGCTTAGGTTTTCTTTAAAAAATAACCAGTGTTTTTTAATCCTTATTTACTCTAATTGAGAATAGTATCTGTGAGGTATTTTTCTTATCAACAGACATTATTAAATGCTTTATTTGCAAACCGCTTTCACACACGTCAGTGGTCCCCACACTCTCCCACCAAAGAATTCCTGGACTTGATGCGTCAGTTCTCCGGTGGGTCCCTGTGCTGGTGGGGCCAGGTGTGGCCTCGGCTACGGGACAGCTCGTCACACCCGCTCCTGAGCTGCCACAAATGCAGTTCTAGACAAGAGTCTACCTGGTCACAGTAATAAGAATTAGCTAAATCTAAATTTAAAGGCATTAACATTTACTCACTGCTTCCGAAACGTCGGGTCCTCTGCCGAGCATGTGCATGCTTTCACCGTTGACGTCGCCCTGGGTGGCATCCACAGTCTGTGTGGGGGACGGATTTCCGTTAACCGGTGTCTGTGCCTCATTGACAGAAACCTTCAAAAGCTGGCTGTTCTGTTACTGGGTGTGAGAGAACGTGTTTCAGTGTTTAGCTAAGTTATATGGACGTGTTTCCAAATCACCAGCCCGGCCTCTCCTGACCGCACACGTGAAGATCAGGCGGGTGGGCGCTCTGGGTGCCGCATGGGGCTCGCGTGGGCACCGGGGGCGGGCCGGGTCCCGCAGCCACTCGACCCGCGCCTTCCCGCGCTGCTAGGTGAAGTCGTTCAACGAGGCCTGCCTGATGGTGCGGAAGCCAGGCCTGGAGCTGCTGCGCCACCTCAGGAGCACCGACTTCGCCCGCCCCGCCGTGCGGTACCTGCTCTGTATCCTTGCTGCCCGCCGGCCCGCCCCGCGCCGGGGCTCCCCACCCCCCCATCCCTGTGCCAGGGCTCCCCCCTTCGGCCCCGCGCCGGTGCTACCCCGGCCCCCTGCCAGGGCTCCCCCCAGCCCCGAGCCAGGGCTCCCTCCATGTGGGGCAAGAGGAGGTGCAGGAGAGGCCCTCCTGGGCACGTCTTCTTTAACGAGCACCTCAGACGGGGAGAAGGGCACGGGGAAGACCCTCAGCCTCTGCCACAGCCTCCACTTCTGTGCGACGCAGGGCTGGCTGACGCTGCACGTCCCGGATGGTGAGTGCGGCCCCCCGCACTGGGGTGGGGGTCAGTCGCCCGTGGCCACGGCTGGGACTCCGACGGCCCTGACGGCGGGAGGAGCGGGGCAGTCCCCGCGTGTCACCGACGAGCAGGTTGCGAGGGGAAGTGAACACAGCGGGAAGCCTCTGGGAGCTGCCGGCCGGTGGGGGTGCGGCGGCTGGGCCCGGCGGCCCCCGCCTTAGGGGGCAGCACCCAGGGCGTGAACTCCCACCCTCGGCCAGCCACCCGCGTGCCCGGAGCCTTCGGCACAGTGCTGGGTGTCGGGTTCTAGGGCTGTCCGCGTGGATCCTGCACGCGTGGACTCGTCCCTGGCCCGCAGCCCTCGTGCGCAGCCCATCTCTGACCAGCTTAGACTCGGCCGGGAAGCCGAGGCGGCCCTTGGCACTCTGGGCACGGTGGCGTCTCGGGTGGGGCAGATGGAACGTGACCCTCGGACGCGGGAGGCTCCCCCCGACTGCGGAGGCACAGTGCGTGTGGCATCGAATCCAGTTTGTGTTCTTGGGCCTGTTTTTAGCTCATCTCTGGGTGAAAAACTGCCGGGAGCTTCTGCAGTCCACCTACAACAGAGAGCGCTTCGACCAGCCGCTGGAGGCGTCCAGCTGGCTGAAGAACTTCAAGGCTGCAAACAAGCGCTTCCTGAGTCAGGTGACTGGGCCGCCAGGGGTTTGCTGCTGGACGGTCTTTAAATGGCTTTTATCTTCTCTGCCCGAGTCCCGGAGACTGCAGAAGACTGATGTGGCTGAGACGCCCGTACCACTCCATTTTCATACGCTTTACTCACAAGGAGCGCGCAACCCGAAACTCAGTCACCCGCGTGAAACCGGGCACCAGGGAGCTGCTGCGTCTCGTGCAGTCCAGGCTGATCCCTGCCTCCCCCGGGGCCGCAGCCTCGGCCCCTCTGAAGCACGTTTTCAGCTACATAATTCCCTCCAGATCACTGTTTGAAGCAGGAATGTACTGGTGAATTACTCTTTAATGATTCTTGAATGTGATCTCTAGGCCAGGAGTTCTCACCTCTATTTGGATATAAATCCAAGTCACCTAGGTGCTGAGGCCTCATCTTGAACCTTTTTCATCAGAATCATATACATTTTAAGCCCCAGGCAGAAGCGGGCCAGGAGCGTTCACTTCCATGCTGAGATCGCTTATGCACCAGAAAACAGACTGAGGCCGATGCCTCCCAGCCTGGGCCTCGTCCCTCTCGGCGAGGGACGGGCTCACCCTTCGGCTGCGTAGCCATTCTTGGTTTTTGTCTCGTTTGTTTCTAGATAAAAACCCAAGAGAAGTACGTCTGGAATAAGCGGGAAAGCACGGAGAAGGGCAGGCCGCTGGGAGAGGTGGTTGAGCAGGTAGGACAAACGCCGCGGCTGAGTCGCGGGCGCGGCCGCGGCGGCCGGTCATGGGCTGCAGGCCGGCGCTGCCTCCCTGCAGGGCGTGACGCGCGGCAGGAACGCCACGGACGCCGTGGGGGTCGTGCTCAAGGAGCTGCGGCGGCAGAGCGCGGCGGGGGCCTTCCGCCTGCTGGTGGCAGTGGACGGCGTCAACGCGCTCTGGGGCAGGACCACGCTGACGAGAGAGGACAGGAGCCCGGTAGGAGAACGGCGCCGCCCGCTCCGGGTCCGGGTCCAGGTCCGGGTCCGGAGCGGTCACGCCGGCGGGGCCGCGGTGGACGCGCGCTGGGTCTCCTTGCCCGGGAGCGTGTGCGGGCAGGCGGGAGGCGGTGCCCGGTCCCACCGCCCGCGGAAACCGGAGGCGGGGAGAGGACAGCAGAGCCGCTGGGTCAGCGCTGCCTGGCTCGTCTCGGGCGGGGCTGAGCGCTCAGGGACGATCAAGCGCGGAGCAGGGCGCGGTTGGGGACTGCTCGAGTCCCAAGCAGCCCGAGCTCGTCGCAGGGCCCCGCCGTCGGGCGGGGGTCACGTCGCAGTCGAGGGTTTTCCAGCTGCTGTCAGTTTGTTGTCCCGGAAGCAAAGCAAGTAACGGTTTCCTTCCTTCCTTCCTTCTGCCCGGCTGTGCAGATCGCCCCGGGGGAGCTGGCACTGGTTTGCAGCCTGAGGAAGATGGTGCGGAACGACTGGGTGAGTGCGCTGACGGTGCGGTGACGCCTGCCGCGGCCCAGGCAGGGCCCTGTGGTCACTGCGCGGACTCCGGCCTGGACGTCTCCGGACCGAGGGCTCCCAGGGCTGAGTCGAGTCCCGTCCTGAACCACGCTTAGAACCCGTGCGTTTGGTTTCTGATCTTCCGCCTGGCTGGAGCGAGCTTGCTCAGAACCAGCTTGTTTCAAGATGGCTGTAACTTCGCACTTGTGCAGAGTGTGTTTTATCTTCTTATCAATTTGGGGAAAGATCGTGACAGATCAAGAGCACGTAGCTCCCTGCTGTCAGGGCGAGTCCCACGCTGGCCTCTGGACGGGGTCCCCGGGCCGAGTCCCCGGGCGGGGCGCCGTCTCCCAGCCTCTTCTCACTCGGGCCGCTTCTCCCTGCAGAGTGGAGGCGCCATCGTGCTGACCCTGAGCCAGACCGGGTCCGTCTTCAAGCCCCGGAAAGCCCATCTGCCCCAGGAGCTGCTGGGAGAGGTCAGGCCCCGGAGAGGCGCCGAACGCAGCCGAAGACACGGCTCGTTGCTTTTGGGGTTGGGGGGGGTTTGACATAATTTCAGACTGGGAGAAAAAACATATTCCTGTATGGTTCCACCCAGGTTCCTAAAATGGTAACACTTTACCATATTTGCTTTACTCTTCCTCTATCTCTCTCCCATCTTTTTTTTCTGAAAAACGGGACACTAACCTGAGACATGCCTCTTCATCTCTAAATATCATGAACTTCCTAAAATCAAAGGATCTAATATATAACCACAGCGGTTATCAAAACCAGGAAGTTGACAGCGGTGTGATACTGTCACCCAGCCAGTGGGACTCATTCTGATTTTGCCAGTTGTCCCAACATCCTTTATGGAAAAGAAAGTCCCGGGTAACGTGTTGCATTCAACTGTCACGTCTCCTTAGTCCCCTGTGATCCGGGACAGCTCCCCAGGCTTTGTTTTTTATATTCGTAATATTTATGGTCCTGTTTCTGAAGAATACGTGCCAATTGTGTTGGGGGTTTCACGGGCTGTGTGAGGCTGTCTCCTGGTCCCGCGTGACGTCAGAAGGAGCGTGTGACCCAAGCGCACAGGGCCGGGCCACGTCGGCCGGGAGCACCTGGGTTCCGTGCTGTGTGCTGGTCCCCTCACTGGAATTCCTCCTGGACTTCTGCAGTCAGTCGGTGTCTTTGAGACAGGTGACATCCTGTCACTCCTCACCGCCCCTTGCCAGCCTCCGATCCATTGGTGATTCTGTCCTAATTCAGCTATGATAGTTGGAAATTAGGTACTTCCTCCTTGCATCGCTTCCCATCTCAGCTGGCTTCCTGTCGCACGAAGGAAGCTCCCCCCCTCCCGTATGCGCGTGTCCAATTCGGCACACGCGTGAACTCTTAGCCTCGCGCTCATTTGCTTTGGTGCTCACACCGCTTCTGCGTCCCGTTAACACGCACCCACCACCCTTTCCCTAACTTCTCCATGTTCTGGCACAAGAACGTGCTCCAGGCAAGAATGCGTGCCTTCCACGCCCTGGCCCCAGGCCAGCCTTTTCCCCAGGGAGCCCTGCTTCGTTTTAGAGGGCACAGTATTTGGGCACCAGCAGTGCTAGGCGTAGTCGTCACTGTGGGGCTGTCGCTTATAGGCCCTCCTGCCGTCAGTGCGTAGACACCTGGATTACTCACGTGTGTGTCCCACGCGCAATATCTGGTTGAGTTCATACGGAACCCCCAACCCCAGGCTAGCACCCCTGCATTCATTGCACCCTTCCACGTGTGCCACCCGCCCGTCCAGCCATAAGAAGCGCGTGCTCGTGGTCCACGGCACACTCACGTGCCACCTCAGCCTTAGACCAGAGAGGGTGCATTCGGGACGCTGCCCCGGGCGCCGGGAGAGGACGCCGCGAACTGGACGTGGCGTTTGCTAGAGCAGCTTTTGTCTCTGGTGCACGGGTCTTCAGCCCGGGCACTGCGCTCAGGCGGCCCTGGGTTCGTCTCCCTCACCCCCTTGGCGTAAAACCTGAGACCGGCAGCCCCCCTTCCCCGTCTCAGCCAGGGTCGACTGTGGCCCGAAAATGCCACATGAAGAAATACAGAAGTAAGAAGCTGCGAAGTTTTACGCTGCGCACATTCTGAGACGCGCGGCGACAGGCCACGCTCCTCCCGCCCGGGACGGGACTCACGCTGCCCGGCGTCTCCACGCGGTGGGCGCGCCCCGCCCGTCAGCCACTGACGGCGTCCGGGTCAGACGGACGAGCGCAGCCCCTGGCGCGTGCGCTCAGGTGGCCCTCGCTTCCCCTGCGGCTGACCCCAAAGCACAAGCGTCGTGACGTGAGCTTCCTGTCCGTGTCTGGGAAACCAGCGCGCGTGGGGTTCGGTGCCGTCCGAGGTCTCGGGTGTCCCCCGGGGATGGAGGCTGCTGTACAGTTTGATTCACTTGTTTTGGTTTATGTTCCATTCAGGGCCTTCCACAGCCTGCTTTGTTTATTTTGTTCTGAATACGTGAACGGTCACAGCTGTTGACTGGTCAGAACTGTGAGAATTAAAGTAGATGCCTAGGTGTGCTCAGGTACACATGCGAACAAGTGGCCCCCAGGCACAATCGGCTTCTTACACCCCGGGCTGTGGCCGCAGCCCATGGGGAGCCCTGAGCAGGGGGCCAGCCAGGCGAGGACAGGAGCAGACGACGGGGAAGAGCCCCTCACGGTGTTTCCACGAAGCTGGCCTCCCTGCCCGCCTGTCACGTGACGATGCCCATCTGCGTCCTTTTCTTCTCCAGGAGGGATTCGATGCCCTGGACCCCTTCGTTCCCATCCTGGTCCCAGGCTACAGCCCGAAGGAGTTCGAGAGCTGCATCCAGTACTACCTGGAGAACGACTGGCTGCAGCACGCGAAAGGTCGGTGAGCAGCGACCCCACCGACCCCGGGTCGCGCCTGCCATTGCACTTCCCCTTTTCCCCCTTTACATGACTTCTTCCTGATTAGAGGGTGCAGATGGGTGGGCTGGGCGCCAGCATGGGGCGCCGGGGCACGGAGGGCAGACTGGGCCCGGCCGCGGGTGCAGTGGTCACCACACTCCCGTCGTTGCACTTTTCTTTTCTTTTTGTTCATTGTTGCACTTATCCACCATTCAGCAAGTCCCATGGGGACTCGTGCAGGGACAGCCCAGCCCCAAACTCGCCCCCGCCACGCCTGCCTGGGCCGCCTGCCTGGGCCGCCTGCCTGGGCCGGTGTGGCACTCCCGCGCTGCCGGGGGCGGGGGTAAAGGCTGCAGTCGGAAGGGCCATCCAGGGACCAGAGGGACGGCCGGGGGCTTGGGAAGCAGGATGGCGCAGTTTCTGCAGCGCGGGGAGGGCTGACAGAGTCCCCGAGCCCAGAAGCTACTCCCGGGAGGGACGGAGCGGGAGACAGAGGCCGCGTGGGCGGGATCGGGACGGAAGGGGCGACGTGTAGGGAGCGCAGTGGTTCGTCAGGACAGCGGGTCAGAGGTGCGGGCCCTGGCCGGCGCGCTGACTGCAGGGCCACGGCCTGGGTCGCGGAGCCTGCGTCCGGGGCCTGCAGGGCGCCGGGCGCGGGAGCGACGCGGCAGCCGTCAGCGTTCGACTCTCTGCAGCGCGCACGGAGGAGGGCAAGCAGGAGCTGCTGTTCCTGAGTCACTCGAACCCGGGGCAGCTGGAGCGGCTCTGTGCCCACCTCTGAGCCCGGCCACGCATCGAGGGACCGGGCGGCCGGGGTGGCCCCACGGGACACGCGGGGAGCTCGGCCCTGGGCGACAGGCGGCTCCCGCTGTCGCTGGAGTGGGTTCCTGGCGAAGTGACTGTGAAGGCCACGAGACGTGCCCTCGGGCCTGCGGCTGACACCAGCTCATTAAACGTGGTCTTCACATTCTGACCAGTCGTGGTCGTCCTTAAAACCTGCGCGTCTGTCAGGCTCTCGACGTGGGAAGAGACCCAGGGACGCCCACGGGAATTCCCAGCCTGGGCCGGGGTCCCGCCCGAGCCCGCAGCCCCCCGCAGCACACACTGGCTCTGCTCGGCTGCGGTCAGGTGCGGTTCCCAGCAGACCCAGGCCGGCCCGGACCTGCCACCACGGGCGCTCTCCCGGCCTCTCAGCCTGGTCCCTTCTCCAGGGTCCCCTCAGCTGGTAGTGACCGTAATGCCACACCGTCAGGGGCTCTGTGACAGTTAAGTCATGCAAACGTCGGAGGTGCCCACTGAGCGGCAGGAAGCTCCCGTTCAAACGTGGGTTTTTTGACGCCGGGATGGAAGTCCCTGTGAGGGAGATGGTCTGTGAACACGCAGCCGCTTCCTCCGCCAGCTGCCTACTTCGCTCCGGGCCCCGCCCTGCAGCCCACCTTCCAGGGCCCCCGAGGTGAGCTCGCTAAGCACAGCCCGTCCCTCGGCGGATGTCATTCAGTGGCTTCACTGTGCCTTCCTTCTGATTACTTTTGCCATGTATGTGTCACAAAGTTCATACAAAAACGTCACAGAAAATCAGATTTTCTCTCTTCTCTAGAGAAAACTGTTACCACATTGTAGAGACAAGATTCTACGCATTTTTCTAAACACAAAAGAGCACTATTCTGTCTCTTGCCGTTGCCACCTGCAGCTGTCCCTCAGACCCTGCGGGACAAACTC
>CM053517.1:40925486-40956483 GCA_028627145.1 Eidolon dupreanum
TACAAAGATTCTTACTGGAGAAAAAATAATTTTCGACAAACAATACTAGGAAAATTGGATACGTGCCTGCAAAAAGATGAATTTTGACCCCTTACCTCCCATCACTCAAAATGAATCATAAGACCTAAATGTAAGACATAAACTATAAAATATTTAATAGCAAATATAAGAACATAATGCAATATACGTATGCCTTACTGTTAAATTGTACACCTGAAACTTACTGGATTTCATTAACTGATGTCACAAAAAATAAATAAAAAATAAAAAATTGATTAAAAAATAAAAAATAAATAAAAATAGACATAAGAGGAAATCTTCATAACCTTGACTTAGGCAAAGATTTCTTACGTCTGACACCAAAGATAAGATCCCTACAAGAAAAATCTGATGGGCTGGACTTCATCAAAAGTTAAAATTTTTACTCTTCAAAAGATACCATTAAGAAAATGAAAATGAAAAGCCAGAGACTGGGAGAAAATATCTGTAAATCATATGTCTGATAAAGGACTTGTATCCAGATATATAAATAACTCAGCACTAATCATTAGGTAAACAATTTGAATAGACATTTCTCTAAAGAAGACATAAATGGCTGACGAGATGATGAAAAGATGCTCAGCATCACTGGTGATCAGGAAAATGCAAATCAAAACCACAGGAAGACACCTACTAGAATGGGCTATAAATCAAAAAGAAGTCAGTAACAATTTTGGGGGAGGATGTGGAGAAATAGGAACCTTCAGATATTGCTAGTGCACAGATAAAATGGAAATATGAAATTTCCAAAATGTTTCCACACTGGAAAACAGTCTGGCAGTTCTTCTCAATGTCAAACAGAGTCTTCACACGACCCAGCGAGGCCACCCATAGGTGCCCACCCTAGAGAGAGGAACACGTGTCCACGCAAAGACCTGCGCTTAAGTAGCATGAGACTGTTCAGAGCAGCATTACTCGTAACAGCTGAAAAGTGGGAAATAATCCAAACGCCTATCAACTCATTGATGAAGAACCGAAGACGAAGCAGATAATAGCACGTGCTGCCACAAAGGAACCTCAAAACCTTCCGCTGAGACTCCAGACACGAAGGGCCACATGTATGATTATGGGAACCGTCCAGAAATGGGCAATCTATACAGGCAAAAGCATATGAGTGGTCACCTGGTGTCGGGGGGCAGGAAGGGGACTTAACTGTAATCACACGAGCAATCTTTGGAGGGTGACGCAAATGTTTTAAAACTGCAGTGTAGTGATTGCACAACTCCAGATTTACACTTAAAGTAGATGCAAATGATACCTAGCTAAGGATGTGAGGAAAACTGCAGTCAGATTCCTTCTCCCCTGTTCTCCGCGGGGTTCACACCTCGTCACGCTCAGTGGCTCTCGCTGCAGGTCTGTTCCTCCCCAGGCTTCCTCGCAGGCTCCCCCAAGCTCCTGGCATACGCTGTCTCCACCAGACAAACCTACAGGGGAAGTAAAAAGTGAAAAGATGGCTTCGCAAACACCAGAAGAAAGCTGTTTCACCTGGACCGCTATCCAACAAAGTATATGTTTAGGTGAACGTCATTATGAGAGAAAAGGGGGTATTTTAGAATGGTAGAAGGTTCGGTTCGTGAGGACGATGACACAAACAAGTAGCGTGCCCATCCGATAAGACAGCCTAAGAAAACAAAAACTGACAAACTACCAGGAGATATAAGCAAACGGGGACAGTTAATACTTCAGTAACCAATGGAGACAAAAGAATCAGTGAGAATACTTGAGGAACATGATCAACAAACTTGTCCTAAGGAACATACATTTTTAAGCCCCAAAACTTCTGAATATGCATTCCTTTTAAGCACACATACAACCTGTTCAAAAATTTACTATTGCTAAACCATAAAAGTCAACAAATTCCAAGGAACTTAATTCATATAAGCCACCCTCTCTGATCCCAATGCAATTTAATCTAGAAATTAATAACAAAAGGATACATAGAAAATCCCCAAGTGTTTGGAAATTAAATACATTTCTAATGTGCCCATGGGTCAGAGGAAAAAAAAAAATCGGAATAGAAATGAGAATGTGATTCAAACTAACTGAATTTTTACCTTTAAAAGAAGCAATATCAGACATTATAAACGATATCACTACAGATCTTGCAGACATTATAAAGATTAAATAAGTATATTATGAACAATTTGATGGCAATAACAAAATTTGAAAATGAAATGGACAAATTCCTAGAAAATTTATAACTCATCAAAATTGACACGAGAATAATTTAAATAGTCCTATAACTATGATAGAATTCATAATCGAAAACTTTCTACAAAGAATATCAGGTCTACATGACTTTACCAGTAAACTCTACCAAACGTTTAAAGAGGAAATAATGCCAATCTCATACAAACTCCCATAGAAAATAGAAAAAAGAGATAGTTACCAACTTGTTTTTTGAGACCAATCATACTGATATGAAACCTAATAAGGACATTAAAAGAAATTACAGCCCAATCTCAATAAACATGGGTGCAAAAAATCCCAAACAAAATGCGTGAATCAGACCCAACATTTTTTTTAATTGTTTATTGGGGTAACGTTGGTTAATACAATTACATAATTTTCAGGTGTTCATTCTGTGTATTCTATTGCGTATTTACTACCCAAAGTCCAGTTTCCTTCAGCTACCATATATTTGACCCCCTTTACCCATTTCACTCCCCCAAGGCCCTCATATTTGACCCCCTTTAACCATCTACCTACCGCCTCCTCCCCCACCCCCTACCCTCTGGTAACCAGTAGTCTCTTGTCCATGTCCACGAGTCTCTGTTTGTCCTATTCATTTGTTGCTTTTAGGTTCATATCCCGCATATAAGTGATATCACGTGATTTTCAACTTTTTCTGTCTGGCTTATTTCGCTTAGCATGATTAATACAACATAAATGAGTCAAGGTTTACCCCAGGAATGCAAGATAGCCATTTCAGGTTCCAAGGATCACACACATTTAAGCTGAAATGCCTCTTTTGAGTCCTTTTATCTTCAACAGACCCTCTGAAGTTTTTTTTAGTCATTTGACATTTTTGAAAATGCCAAGCCTGTTGTTTTATACTGTCCCACATTCTGGATTTGTCTTTCCTCCAGATCAGAGGTAAAAGGCTTTGGGCAAGCATAATACATGAGTGATATTATGTATCTGCCATACTATCTACATCATTTGTTTGTTCCGTTATTGGCAATACTAAGTTTAATCACTCGTCTATTTCAGCATCCATCATTGTCAAACTACATTTTCTCCAATTTAGTTACTTGTGGAGGGTTACTCTGAAATCCTAAAACCATCCCGTTTTCCAACAAACTATCACCTGATGGTTTTTAACATCCACCATCGAACTTCATCAGAATAAACTGATAGTTGCAATCTACATTTAAATTCTATCACTCCATCTACACTTATTAGTTGTCATTCTTCTGTCACCCCTAATACTTGCCCTCCCCTCCCCCTTTCTTAGTCTCCTTGTGGACTCAGGGATCTAAGATATTTTAAAAACATGGTGTTAAAGACTGAAATTGGAACAGACCAGGAGAGGATCAAGAGTCCAGAACAGGAAGGATTGGACCTGGCCGGTGAAAAGGGCCGGCCAAAAGTGGGGGCCGTCAAATTGTTCATAATGTATTAGTAGCTTTTGAAAAGATCAATATACGTGACTATGTGTTTTTTATGACTGTTCTTCAAAAGACTCCATTTAAGAAAATGAAAAGGCAACCATTTTCAGCGGGAGAAGATATTTTCAACACATAGAACTTGACAAAGGGCTTGTATCCTGAAAAAAGTACTCACTCCTACAAATCGGTAAGGGGCAAACCACGAGAAACAGAGACTTGAACGTACACTTCACAAAAATGGACATCCAAATGGCTGATACGCGCATCAGAAAGTGCTGTCAATCTCTTTACTAATCAGGAAAATTAAAGCCAGTGATAAGAACTAAAATTTTTAAGTGTCGACAAGATTACGCAACATCGACTGAAAACTCCCCTACGCTGGTGTCGGGGAACTGTAAACTGGCAAAGAAATTCAGGCAACAGCTTGGTGTTATTCACCAGGTCGGAGCACACCCATCCTTGAAGCAACAATTACACTCCTGGGTGCGTGCCCAACAGAAACGTGTGCACGGGCACACGCACAAGAACGTTAATCGTAGCACCTGACAGCCAAAAACGGGAAACAACGCCCAAGTCCATTACCAGCTGATCGTCCGGGGCATAGTCACACAACCGACTACTCTGAAACAATGAAAATGAACTGCAAAGACATGAAGAACAGGGAAGAACTTCGCAGGCGACCGCGAGCAAAAGGCAGGCGCAAAAAAAAGACCTGCTCCGACTTATTTACGTGATAGACACTTAAGCCAGTCCACAGGGCTGGAAACCAGGAAAGCTGTGACCTTCGGAGCGGGAGGAGGGGGCGCTAGGGCAGCGTGGACTTTTCTGGAAAGCCCCGACTTTTCCTGGAAGCGCGGTCGCTCGGCGGAAGCATCCCACGGGAGACGAGACGGCAGCTGCAAGAGCAGCAAGGAGCAGGGCGCGCCTCGCCGGGGACCCGGGACAGACGGATGCAAACGGCGTCGCCGGGCTCGTCCCCGCGCGGCGCGCAGGCGCGGCGCGCAGGCTCGGCGCCGGCGACTTCCGGCGGCGGCCCCGCCCCTCGACGGCCGCGGGGGCCGGACCGCTGCGCCCAACGAATCTCGGCCGTCCCCGGAACGATGTGCCCGCGGGCCAATGGGGCGCGGAGGGCGAGGCCCCGCCCCCGGGCCCGCCGAGCCAATCGCCTGGGCGCAGCGTGGGCGGCGGCGGCCGCGCGAGCCGGCGGAGCCGCGGCATGGCGGGCGGGGCCCGGGAGGTGCTCACGCTGCAGTTGGGACACTTTGCGGGCTTCGTGGGAGCGCACTGGTGGAACCAGCAGGTGAGGTCCCCGGGCGGCGGCCCCGCGGAGCCCTTGGGGGTCCCCAGTCCCCACTTCCGGCCGGCCCTGGTCGCCGGCCGAGTCCAGTCCTTCCTGCGCGCCTGCCTCCCCAGGATGCTGCGCTGCGCGAACCGGCCGACGCCAAGGAGACGCCCGGGGAGCTGTGTCCCGACGTCCTGTACCGGGCCGGCCGGACGCTGCACGGCCAGGAGACCTACACGCCGAGGCTCATCCTCATGGACCTGAAGGGTGAGGCGGTGGCGGGGTCCGCCACTTTCCCCTTCGCGGGCGGGCTCTCTAGCATCCATTCGCTTCAAGATCCGCCGACCACACGAGGCTGAAGGCGGACGAAGAGTCCAGGGACCCCCAACAACACGCCAGCACCTAAGGGACGCAAAGGCCAGTTCTGTTCCGTTTGAGAGCCATCTCTAGAATGGGCTGCTAGTCCCCGGAGGCAGTGATCCGTATGGACTGTGGCACTCCTGTACGACCGCCGGTGTGGCCTGTGCCCCAGGTCCCACAGCTTAGGAAAGGATGGAAGCTAGATTCTCTTCGGCGAGCGTTTCTTTGCACCTCATACGTATTCAGGAAGACGTGGAAGCACCAAGTGCTTGGAGGGACGGTGACAGTAGGCTATCCAGTGTCAGAAGATTAGCTGAAGGTGGGGCTAGGCTGTCACCCAACACTGCCTGTTGTCTTGTGCAGGTAGCCTGAGCTCCCTAAAACAAGAAGGTGGACTCTACAGGGATAAACAGCTGGACGCAGCGATCGCGTGGTATTTGTGGTGTTGGGGGGCGGAGTACACAGGGAGCTGGCGAACCCCGGGCAACTGTGGCTATGGTCTCCAATTTCTTTCAGGCAGGGGAAGGTCACCACACACAAAGAGGAACCCCATCCCAAGAACCCGTATCTCCAGGACCTGCTGAGTGCAGAGGTGAGGGCCTCTTCCCGGAGCTTTCAAACCCGGCACTCCCACCAGGGCCTGAGGGACAGAGAGTTTGAATCTCACACCCTAGGGCTGGTTCTCGGGGAGAAAGCACCCTCCTTCCTGAAGGCCTGCGACATGAACAGAAGGGAGGCTGCAGGATGTGGCCAGAAAAATCGGGGAGGATAAACCAGGGTTTGCCGTTTGCCTGCCTGGAACTGAGTGTAGACTTTCGTCTTCGCTCCAGGGGGCGCCGAGTAGCGATGGCATCTGGAGGACCAGATCCGTCCCCAATGGCAAAGGTGAGACCTGCCCAGGTACTGGCGGGGTGCGGAGTGGGTGCAGCAGGGCCATGGGGAAGGGTGCGTCTCCTCCGCTTTGTCTCCAGGTCCCGCTCCACTCACCACTGCTATGAGTCCGCAGCCGCTTATGCCCACAGAGGGCAGCATCCGGGTCTGGTCAGACTTCCTCAGAGTCCACCTGCACCCCCGCAGCATCTGCCTGATCCAGAAGTATAACCACGACGGGTATGGGGGGCCGTGACCACGAGGCCAGAAATGCGGTCCACAGCAATGGACGAGGCTGCCCAACGACAGGAGCTCTTGTGGGGAGGGGTGGGGATGAGACGGGGGTCGTCTGAGTCCGGGTTTGTGTTTCCGCGTGGCAGCGAAGCCGGTCGCCTGGAGGCGTTTGGCCAGGGCGAGCGTGTCCTGCAGGAGCCCAGGTACCTGGAAGAGCTGGAGGACAGGCTGCACTTCTTCGTGGAGGAGTGCGACTACCTGCAGGTGGCTGTGCGGCGTGGGGCCCCGGGCTGGACGTGCCCATCCCTCCCTCTCACACCGTCCACCCCCCTCCAGGGCTTCCAGGTCCTGTGTGACTTGCACGACGGCTTCTCCGGGATCGGCGCCAAGGCCGCAGAGTTGCTACAGGACGAGTACTCGGGGCGCGCGATCATTGCCTGGGGTCTGCTCCCGGGCCCCTACGCTCTTGGGGTGAGAACCTGGGGAGAAACGTCATGGCGTGGGGAAGGAGGCACGAGGGGAGAGGACCCGGGGGGGCAGCCGCTGAGGACGGTCTCTGCTCTCCGCAGGAGCCCCGGCGGAGCGTCTACCGCCTGTTGAACACTGCGTTCGGCCTGGCGCACCTGTCCGCGCACAGCTCCCTGGTCTGCCCCTTGTCCCTGGGAGGGAGCCTGGGGCTGCGGCCCGAGCCACCCGTCCGCTTCCCTCAGCTGCGTTACGACGTACGTCGGGCCCCGCACGCTGAGGCAGCCTGCTCCTGGCTCCACCCGGGGCCTCGGCTTGAGCTCAGCTATGACACGGCCTCTTAGGTCACACTGTCTCATGCTTGTCCAGCCTGGGGCCAGACACACCCCTGCTTTGTCCCAAGGCCCCCATTCTGTCTCCACCGTCTCCCAGACCCGAAAGGCCAAGTGCCCTTCCCGGTGTCCCCTTCGCAGGCCGCCCTGCCCTTCCACTGCAGTGCCATCTTGGCTACAGCCTTGGACACGGTCACTGCCCCTTATCGCCTCCACTCCTCGCCAGTGTCCATGGTTCACCTGGCTGAGATGCTCAACTACTCTGGGAAAAAGGTACGAGACTTTGTGGGGAAGGGTCCCAACGTGGAAGAAGCTGCAGCGTGACCTCGCCCTTACCTTTAGGTGGTGACAGCAGGAGCCACCATCCCCTTCCCTGTGGTTCCGAGCCAGTCCCTTCCCGATACCCTGGTGCAGCTCGGAGGGGCCGTCCCGTGGACCTCACTGTCTGCGTGTGGGGACCCATCGGGAACACACTGCTTTGCCCAGTCGGTGGTGCTACGGGGTCTGGGCAGAGCGTGCCACACCAGGTGAGGACCGGGGTCCTCAGGGGCCTGCCCAGCTTCTGCTTTGGGCCCCTTCTCCCTCGGCCCCCGGACAGTCTCGTGCACCGCCCCTTCCTCCCTCCACCTCCCCTTAAAAAAAAAGCCATGCGTCCGAGTCTGCGGGCGGCCAGAGGACGTGGTGCTCCGCATGTCCTTCATGCCGCCCCAGATTAAGAGTGGCTCTGGCTTCGTTCCAGCAGCCAGCTCACCCCGGGGACGCCGCTGCCCTCCCCGCTCCACGCCTGCAGCACCGGGGAGGAGGTCTTGGCCCTGTACTTACAGCAGCAGCAGCCCAGGGCCAGGAGGTCAGTGCGATGCTCGCGCCTGCCCGCCCCAGTCCCTGGCCTCCCTGCCCTTGTCTCACAGCTGTTCTCTGGCCCTCAGTTCTGCCCATCTGCTGCTGGCTCCTTGCAAGGTGGCACCTCCTTACCCCCGCCTCTTCTCACGCCTCCCCCAGCAGGGCCTGGGTCCAGACACTGCCCCGATGGGGCCAGGTACGTAGGAGGCAAAGATGACCAAGACTCCAAGCCTGAGGCAGGGGGCTCTAACTCTACTCCCTCCTGACTAAAGTTCCTAAAGTTCACAGTCCAACGTGGTTCCCGAGAAGGGTCTCCCCTGGAGCACGGGCATACTAAGGGCACAGCACACACGATTTATTGAGCTTACTTTACATCAAGTCTCCCAAAGGCCCAGCCTTCCCTGCCTGCCTCAGCCCCAGGGTGGAGACCGACCCAGTTACAGGTGACCCCCACCCCCGCAGCGGTGGACAGCATCCCGGTGCTCGGCGCCCTCTGCTCGTCGTCCTCCTGGAACCGGACGCTCGGGGACTTGGCCCAGGAGCTGAGCACGCTGGACCTGCGGCGCTGGGCCAGCTTCATGGACGCCGGAGTGGAGCGGGACGACTTCCAGGAGCTGCTGCAGGAGCTCCACGGCCTGGCCCAGTGCTACCGTGCCGGGGACAGCCTCGACGCCTGAGGCCCCAGAACAGAGGGCGCTCGTTGACAATAAAAAGTGCTGGTGCGGGAGCTCGGTGTGGGGGCTGCATGCGCACGCGCCGTGCTCAGAAACAGATCACGGGAAACGGACGCGGGCCAGCGAGGCAGGGTGGCCGTGGCACCGAGCCCGTCTCCCTCACGCCCCCTCAACTATTTACAAAGCAGACTCCAAGGTCTTCAAAACAGACCCTGAGGAGCACCTGCCTTTGTCCTGGTCCCCAGCCCGGCTCCTGCAGCCCTGCAGCCTAAGCCCGAGCGTGCACCCACAGAGGCCGCGCCCCGGCCGTCTTCAGGCTGCCCGTGGGGTCTGACCCTGGGCAGACGCCCACACTCCCCGAGTCTCACTCGTCCAGCTCCTCCTCCGATAAGAGGTCCCCGTGGTCGGAGAGCTGGTCTGCATTGCTAGTGCTGGCTGCGTCGTCCTCGTCCTCGGAGCTGGCCTCGCAGGCGGTGTGGAAGAGCTGCATGAGTTCTCGGAAACGGTGCGACACCTAGGGAAGAGGAAAGCTGTGTCCCTGTCCCCAACTTAGTGACACTGCACACCAAGCGCCACATGCCAAGCTCAACGAGCTTGTCGCACCCAGTAAGGCTGTGAGGGCCACGGCCCTGACACACGAGAACCTCGGGCTTGGGCCATCTTGGCCACAGCCGCGCTCCCAACAGCAAAGCCGGCCCGGGATCGGGGCCTCTGTTCCACCGAAGTCCAGCGCCTGCTTCCCGGCCACGCCCCCCCCCCCAGGCCAGTGAGGCCCTTCCTCGGGGGCGCCCGGCCTTCTCGGTGGGCTGCTGCACTGTCCACGGCACCCCGCTCACCTCGGCTGGCGTCTTGTTCCCCAGCTGCTGGGAGATGATGCGGAACGTCTGTGGCTGTGCCCCTTGCTCCTGGCACACAGTCAGAATCACGCGGTCGGCCTCCCTGTAAGCCAGGGGCCACAATGAGTCCCGAACTGGTGACAGGCGTCCCCCACCCGTCCCCGCCCCTACCCACCTTGTCCACAGCACCACCTTCTCTCCGGTGGAGCTGACCTTGCTGTTGTTGGCACATACTGTGACTTCGGTGACCTTGGGCAGCTGCTCGCCCTCTGAACCCCTGCCCTGCAGTCCACTGTCTTTAGCCAGACCCCCCCGAGGGGCTCTGGGAAGAGTCTCTGTAGTGTCACTTCCCGACAGAGAAGACTCACGGGCAATGGCCTTCTCGTCTGAGGTCTGTGCCCCGGCCCTGCCCACAGGCAGCCAGCCCTCGCGACAATCTGGCTTCACGGACACCTGCCTTCTCCCAAAGTCTCGAGTCCCTGGAGGAACAGGACTCGGGAAGGGAGCAGGCGGACCCGCAGCTCCAGGCCATCTCTCAGTTTCTGAAGTGCCCCAGATGGGTACAGACGCCTCCGACTCGCCTGCCGCACCGAGGCCCAGCCCCTCACCCTGAAGCCTGGGGGACACGTCCGGACAGGAGGGCGCCTTAGGCTCAGGCTGGCCAGCTGTAGTGTCTGGCGCAGCTCCAGTGTGGGGGGGACATTGAGGAGTCTCTGGTGAGGAAGGGGGTGGGCCATCCATGAGGAGCTGCCGGTCTGTGAGAGTCGCTTCCTGAGGGGACAGCGAAGTGCTCCCCATGGTCAACCCTGTGCAGGAGAAAAGCGAGGCTCTGAGGTCCGTGCGGAGCGGGGCAGGCAGGGCGCACGGCTCGCCACGGGGTCGTGCAGGGTCACCCCTTGCTGTGGGGCGAGTCCCGAGTGGGAGGGCGAGGTGGCTGGGGTCGAGGGCCCTCCTGTGGAGGCAAAGGCCGGCGGCCGCCTGGGCAGCCAAGTCTCCAGGATGCAGTGCGCCAACGGCCGGCAGACTGGGGACCCAGAGAGAGGTGCAAGCACGCGATGGCTGGCACCACTGCGCTCCCACTTCCGCGAGGCATGAGGCCCGAGGGCCACACTGCACAGGAGTGGACGTCCTAGGGGTCGTCAGGACAGGGTGCAGTCTGTCCCCAGAGAGTTCGCTGCTAATCCAAGGTCAAAGACGGTCGGACCCAGAGCCAGGCAGACAGGGAACAAGGCTGGCCGGCAGCTGGTCGCTCACCTGGGGCAGGCACGTCTCCCCTTCGGGAACTCCGGCCGGGCCTGCCCGGGGGCGCCTCCGCAGCTTCTCGCCCGTCCGGGGCTTCCTCTTCCATCCCGTCCTTGCCCGGCCCGGCTTCCTTGGCACCAGGCGGAGGGCTGGCCTCTCGGTGGGGGCTGCCAACCCCCGACTCGTGGGGCTCCTTGCTCTTGTAGGACTTGCTGTCACAGACCTGCAGGAATGGCCTTCTGGGTCAAGTGCCCTGACCTCCATGGTCTTAGGGGCCGACCGAAGGAAGAGGCCCTGCCAGACGCTCGCCCGCTCCCGGGACTCTGAACGCCCAGAGCCCTGACCGCTGCGGCGTCCCCGCTGCCGGCCAGCGCTGCTCAACAGAGCCGGCCCACAGTACGGCGTTTTCCTGGCCGAGATTTATTTCGTTTAAAAAAACTGAGAGGAAAACGTTTGAACTGGCTGATTTCTTTCCAACTGTAAAAACTGCACCCACACAGTTCTCTTTAAAGAGGCAAACCCGTGGCGCGTCTCGAGAGCCTGCACCCCGTGTGCACTCCCGTGTACTCTGCAGGACTCGCAGCGACGCCCACACGGGGCCCCCCGGGGCTGGCTCGGCTCGGGCTCCCAGCACCAGCCCCCTCCTCACCTTGCTGCTGCAGTGGCTACAGTTTCTCCGTTTGTTCTTCTTCAGCTTGGAATCGGGGCCTCCTTCGTGGCAGGAACAGGCACAGTCCTTGGCCCCGTCTGGCCACTCTGCCTCCTAGGAGATGCCCGGGCTTGGCCAGCTGCCACGCGCGCCTGGTGCTGGGTCGGGAAGCTCAGCCCACCCGGCCCAGGCCCCCGCCCCCTCCTCCGCACGCTGCCCGAGTGCTCCAGGCGGGACTCAGGAGCACGGCGACCCCATGGCCGAGTCTACCTTATCGTGGCTCTGGGCCCCAATCTCCTTCCTCCGTCTGCTCTTCGAGGCTGTGGGTGTCTTGGGAGCTTCCTCTTCCTCTTCCACATCAGGCAGGGCCACTTCTTCGAAGCCATCGAACTGGGGAGAAGGCGGTGCCGCTCGGCGCCAACTCTGGGCAGCCCCCCATGCACAGACCCCCCCACCCCGACTGCGGCCTCAGCCCCTACCTCGTACTCCTTCTCCTCAGTCCAATTGATCTCTTCGAAGTCGCCCATCCGGCTGGCTGCTGGGCGCAGGTGGTCAAAGAAGACAGAGAACTCGTCCTGCAGGTGGTGGTGGCCCTTGAGGAGATGCCACATCTGCGTCTTGAGCTGGGAAGAGTTGCAGAGGGTCAGATGAAGCCAACAAGGCCTCTGGAGGCCGCGTTCCAAGTCAGCCCCCTCTACTTTTGAGGTCCCCTGGTCTGCAGGAGCCATGCAGACACCCTCAAGAGCTGAGAATCCTGGACCTCCCTCTGCCCGGTGCCCAGCTATGCGGAAGGATGCTCCCCGCAGGCCGCGTCCCTACACCAGCACGCCCCGTCCCACAGGCTCCCGGCCCATCACCTCCTTCCTGGATGGCACCCCTGAGCCTGTGAGGACCAGTCACCGCCCCACCTCAGGAAGTACATGGTGGCCCAGAAGCCAGAGGCTACAGACTGGCTTAGAGGAGGAGGCGGGGAGAGCCTATGTCCCGACAACAACGGACGCGAGCAGGGCAGGGGGGCACCTCGGTGACCTCCTGTGGCGGGCAGTCCGCACAGCTCTGCAGCACCCTGATGATCTTCTGGTGGTGGGAAGGGTTTTCTGCAAAGCAAATTTCCAACTGCCGGAGAAACTTGCGACTCTTCTCGAAAGCCTGCTGCTCCTCAAACTAGCGAAGTAGAAGGACGGCGGGGAGAGGCGTCACCGGCACGGCTGGAGCAGGGCTCAGGGCTCCAGGGCAAGAACCAGGGAACGGGCGGGGCACAGGGGCCTCTGGCTTACAGCTCTGTGACCCTTTGTGAGACCCTAGCATCTATCCTTGGCTCACAGGCATCTAGTGACCCACGGAACTAAGACGTGAATAGAAGATTCAAGAGGTACACACATCTCGACTTGTTTACTATTTCCTGGACTGTGACATCAGAAACTCAAATCCATGTGGCATTCCAGTTTACAAGGACTTTCATATACACACTTATCCAATCCTTATGACAAAACATGTCATCACCCACGGCCATGTAGCTGCCCAGAGACCCTCACAGTGACCTCATCATACAGGATTACGTACTGCAATTCACTGCTTACATTTTATAATTTTTGTAACACACGTATTTACAAGGTACGTATTTTGCTGTTCATCATCTAACTTTCCCCACGAGAACGTTGAGACCGTCCCCTCCGTGAGGGCAAGAGTTGTAGCCTTTCCTAATTACTGTACTCGGGTACCTGGGGCTTCGCCTGACACACAGCGGTCACTCACAACACGTGCTCTCGTCACACCAGTGACGAGAGCAAAGGGCACACGGTTTAACAGGTCCTTCGCTGGCGACTGAAGGTGAACCCCACACCACATGCAAAGAAAACGGGGCGTGGGCCGGGAAGCTCTCGTCACCTTGGGCTAGGGGAAGGCGACTGACGGGACACCTTCGGGGGACTGGACAGGGTTCGTCACCCACACTCGACCCACGTCGCTGAATGCCAGCGTCTTCGCCCGTCGACTCACCAAGCCACAGGCCAGGGCCTGCTCGGGCAGCAGGAAGGCAGCGAAGTCCTTCAGCAGCTGCGGCCAGTCCTGCAGCAGAAGCCGCAGGCTCCCGTACAGCTCCACAGCCGTCTGCCTCTGCGGACCCGACTCGAACCCGTGGATGACCTGAAGGAAGTCCTCGTACCTGCCAGGGACGTGCTGCAGGGCTTCTCGCACCTGCGGACAGACCGCGGTCACCGGTGCCCGCTCCACACCCAGACACGCCGGCACGGGAAGGAGGACGCGTCAGAGCCCTGGAGACCACGCCTGCAACGGCTCCCCAGAGCGCTGGGGACAGACAGAGCCACGAGCAAGGCACAGCTAGCTCCTTTACCGGTAGTGGGCGACTAAAGCGCTCCACGTCCTGGGGACCACAGCCCTGCCTGAGAGCCAGAGAGCAGTTTGCCGTCTGCTCTCTGGCTGGCACAGTGCTACCTGAGGGCAAATCCCACGACAGCCAGGGCTGTTAGGAAGCCAGGAGGCAAGAAAAAGCCACGAGCGTCCCTGCCCATGCTCCGCTTTGCTAGGGGAGGGGGGAGATGGGACCAGGTGGTCACAGGATGACAGCTGCCCAGGGAGCTGCTAGCACCAGGCTGCCTCGTGTGTCCAGAGACAAGCCGATCCCCGAGAGCCACCTGGCCAGCGTGTCCAGGTCAGTGAAGGCCCTGACAGGCCTAGCCAGCGACGGAAGCCACGGCCACCCGCTGACGATGGCAGCATCCCAATTCCTGGACAGTAGAGGGGTGACGCGGAGGCACTAGCAGGGGGCCTGCCTGTGACTGCATCCCATCTCCGCGGGCTCCCCAGCAGCCCCGGGAGAGCGAGGACGGGCGCGCCGCGGCCTACCCGGGTCAGATAGGCCTGCGCGAAGGCCAGGTCCTTCTGCGCCCGCAGCGGGTCCCGCTCCAGGATGTGCTCGTCGTACAGCAGCAGCAGCTTGGACGCGTCCTTGCTGGCCCGGGCCCGGCTGCCCCGCCGGCTGCGTGCGCGGTGCGAGCTCCGGCCCCTCCCGGCGGCCTTGGCGCCCTCTGCTCGGAGCACGTGGGGGACAGAGAGAAAGACGCCGTTCCGGCCCCGCGGCCCCGCCCCGCCCAAAGCCTACGCGGCGGTCGCCCCGACGAGGCAGAGCGCTGCTGCGGAGGGGCTGCCCAGGCCTGGCCGTCAGGCCAGCTCCGCAATCAGCAGCCCCAGAGCGTGCGCCCTACGCTGGGCTCCCCAGGGACGGCGGCCGGCTGAGGGACAAGCAGTGTCTGTGACGTGAGCACAGCCCTTGGCACCGTGCCCGCGGGGGGTCACGGGCCAGTGCACAGCTCAGGGGGCCTCACACTCCTAGCAGCTGAGGAGAACCACGTCCCACATCCGGAGCGCCCCTTCCCTGTGAAGGCACCAACTTAAACCTCTGCCTTGGGGAAGGGCGCTGCAGGGCACCCGGGGGACTTCCTCCAGGAACTTGCCACCCGGCTTTAAAGCTCGCCTCTCTGTGTGTCCTCTGGGCGACCGGGACCCGTCCCGGACACGCCGCAAACCCACCTGCTGGCGTCCTGCTGCTCTCGGCTTCTGGGGTGGCCTCGGGCGAGGCGAAGGGGGCGGGGGGCTTCTCAGCGAGGCCCCCGACGGCGCCGTCTGCCGCTCCGTCCTCCTTCTGCAGGCTGTCCATGCCCTCTGCTTCCTCCTCCTCCTCCTCCTCGGGCTCCGAGTTGTCTTCCTGGGAGTTGTCCTCCTCAGACTCGCCCTCCTGGCTCACGCGCCGCTCGGACGCCAACCACGTCAGTTTCTCCATCGTCTCCTGCAGACCCCAAGAGTGTGCATGAGGGCGGCGAGGGCTCGCCGAGCGCCGCCGGCTCTACTGGGAGGAGCTGAGGCTAACCAACTGGGGGTTCCAACGGTCAGAGCCCGGTTCCCCGCACCACGGAGTCACAGGGGGCGCTGCCCGATAGCAGGGCCCCGTGGAGGCATGCTCCGACGGGTCCCCTCTATCCTGAGTACGGTTTTCCTTCACTTCAGCCCACACAATCTATTTTTTAGGCATTTACAGTATGCTGAAATGATTCAATTTAACGTTTAAATAAATTTAAATCAAACACGTTCTGTAAAATTTCTCCTTTTTCCTTTTTTCTCACCTCAAACCCGAACTATGTCCCATAACACATTCAGAAGTCAAAAGCGATCTCAGGACTACCTCCGGAGCAGCGAGCAAGCAGGCGGCCTGCCAACACACTCCCCGCATCCCCGAGCCCACAACCACCTGAGAACGCCCGACTCGCACCTGCAGCTCTGGGACTGAGAGCACAGACTCCTCGGAAGCGGATGACATCTCGTCCTCCTCATCCTGGGTGAGGTCGTCAAAGTCCTCTTCTTCCTCTTCCTCCGGCCCGTCCTTCTCTCCCCCGGCGTCGGGCCCAGCTGCGGTCCCCGCTGACTGACCATCAGTGCTGGGTACCTCTTCGGGTCTCCCTGGGGGGCTGGTGAGCACCCCATCGGGGTCGGTGGAGGAGGGAGCGTTCTTTGGAGACTCTCTGCTCCCATCTCCTGAGTTGCCCGCTGTGGGAGGCCCTTGAGAAGCTGCGGGGCTTCTAGCTGGCCGACCCCTCTCCTCCCTGTGTGACACCTGCTTCCTCGCCTCTGCAGCACCGCCTGGCGCCTCGCTTGAGAAACCAGCATCCAAGTCCATGGACTGTTCTTCTTTGATTCCACCACAAACGGCTGGCTCCGGGGAGCCACTGGAGGCTTCCTCCCCAGGGTCCTTCGGCTCCATCTTGACCGCTTTCTCCACATCGCCAGGAAGAGAGTTCAGAGACGGCTGGAAGCCCTGAGCCAGTGGCTCCACGACCTGCCCGCCCCCCTCTGTCTTCACGACCGTCCAGACGTAGGCGCCACTGCCCGACAGGTCTTCCCGGCGCACTCTGCCTGCGGCTGCGGGCCCCGGGCTGCGCTCCTTTTTGGGGCAGGCAGTAGCACAGAGAGGAGACAGTTCCCGGGGTTCCGACTTGGGTACCAGACCTTGAAAGGCACTTTCCCCTTCTCCCAAAGAACAGCTGGTGTCCAGAACCACTTGGGCCTTCTCCACAGGGCTGGGCCGCACAGGAGGATCCACTGAGCCGCCGGAAACCACTACCGGCGGGGTGGGGGAGCCCGCCAGGGGCTGGTTCAGGGGGCAGGGGAAGGGGGCGGGGCTCACCAGGAGCGCGGTGATGGGGATGGTTTGGGGACTCTGGGCCACAGTCGCGTTGACAGGCTGGATCACGTTGCAGCCACTGCCAAGGCTCACGACCTTCACAGTGGTGGCAGGGACCGTGAAGATGACAGGCGCAGAGTTGATGAGGGGGACAGACTTCAGACAGAGAGAGGCCTTGACCCCCTTTCTCTTGGGGCCTCTGCGTTTCACGTAGGGCTTTCGAAACTTCGAAGCGGCAAGCGAGGGCAGCATTACCTTGGGCGTGGGAGCAGAGAGCAGGGCCTGGGGCTCGGACAGGGGGAAGCTGCTCCTGGCCTCGGGGGGCAGCGTAGGCAGTGCCGCTGGAGACTCAAAACTATCACCCCCGGTGACCCCCAGTGGAGGGCCACCTGGCACCGCCTGCAAGACGGCGGCCGGCTGGATCGCGGGCGGGATCCGGACCATCGTCTTTCCCGGCGGGGCCTCCGCCTGCGCGGGCCTGGCGGGCGCTCTCCCGGAGCTGGAGCCGGGCTGCACCGCGGGGCTGGGTCTGATCAGAAGCGGCTTCAGGGCGGACGAGCGCTTCTGCCTCCAGCCCTTCCTGGAGAAACAGTTGGCCACCGGCTTCAGCCTCAGCACCACGGCCTTCGGCAACAGCAGCGGGTACCGGGCCTCGCCCCCCGGCCCTGAGCCGCGCTTCCCTAGGTCTGGGTCCGGCTTGATCTCAGCGGTGCCGGTCACGTGTCCCGGCTCTCGGGCAGCGTCAGCCATGCGCTGCATCTCCTCCTGGATGGACGGCAGACTGGCCTGTTGGGAACAAGGACACTCCGATCCAGCACATGTCAGTCTAGGAATGGAGAAGACGGGGGCTTCCCACATTTAGGTGACCTTTCTCAGGTCACCTCTCCAAGGATGACTCTGCAGGACAGCGAGCAGCTGTGAAGACTGCGCCCGGCCGCACTCGCAGACTCCGAGTTCCCTGCAGGACGCTCGTCCCACCCACTGCTTAGAAGGCTGCGGCGTGCCGGGGACGTGGGGTGAGTGAGGACGCCGCCTGGTCCCCGTTCTACGGGCACAGCGCCGGAGGTGCGAAGCGGCCCTGACGTCCGCCGCGCGTCCGCGGAGGAGCGGGGCCTACCTTCAGCCAGAACGGAAGCCGGTGCTCCTCCCTCTCCACGGGCGGCCTCCACTGGTGTGGCTGGATCTCGTCGCAGCACCTCCCTAGGACGGGCAGCTGCTTGGTCTTCTTATAAAACTGGGCACGAAGAAGCACAGCCTGAGTTACGCTCCCTTCAGGAACACTGCCCTCGGCCAGGCTGGCCTGGGGCGGGCAGTGGCTCGACGCAGAGACCCCGCACTCACACGCCCGCACATGCACGTACGCAAAGCGCGTGATGAACGCCCCTGCGCGTCAAATCAAACGATCTCTACTTAATAAAGATTTCACAACGACTCCACACCTTCTAACTGACGACCTCCATTGTGGTCACCAGGAAGGCGGAAGTTCAGGTCACAGAGCAAAGGAAGCAGATGGCCGGAGCACCCTCACTTAGAATCTGCTCTTGCCAGCAGCTGCACTGCAGGTGCCCTACCCACCCAGCCCCCCGGAAGCTTCCTTTTTAAGCAAGTAGTGGAGAAGGGACGTCAGAAGAGGAGGAAAAGACGAGGCTCTAGCAGTAAAGGAAGAGGGAACCTGCACGCACGCGGGCCGTTGAGAGCCCCTCCTGGCCGGGCCCTGGCTGCGGCCAAGCACATGGGGAGGAGAAGCAGCTCCCGCTCCCTAGGGGCTTACCCACTAGCGGGAGACGGCCAGCAGACCCACAACGACACTGCGTAAAAAGGTACGAAGGTGTGAACAAAAAATGCCACACAACTCAAGCTGGAACAGTAAGGATTTTCCTGGAGCAGGTGCAACTTGATGGAACAGGGTTTACTGCACGAGGCAGAGAGGACACAGTGTACGTCACGTCCGGTCCATAAGCGTGTCTGAGGAACCACAAGGAGACTGGCTACAAGCACGGGGTATGGAGCAACCTCGGGAGCCAGGGCAGAGGTGGACGGACTCGGCCCTCCATGCCAAGCCCAGCGACCCGAGCTCTCCCCTGAAGGGTGGGGGGCGCCATGGCAGCAGCCTCAGGGACAGACGGAACAGAGCAGAATGAGACACCAGTTAGGAAACCACTGCACTGCTCCAGGTGTTAACGACGGCCGGAGGAGTGGGAACCGAGGGCCTGACGACTGCAGACACGTGGCAGAGATGAAGCAGGGACAGCTCCCCGGGCTTTGGACTGAGACGGCAATGCCAGACAAAGACGCGGGCCGCAGAAGGGGTAGGCTGGGGGGGTGGTCTGCCGCTGGTGGCGGTGACGGTGGCACAAGCAGTTCCCCCAGGGTGAGATCTAACACACAGCGACACACTACGCGCACACTTGGTGCCTGGTACAGCAGCAGGAAAACCCAGACTCCGTGACACAGGAAGTTTATGCCTAAAAACCCGATTTCCAAGCACTCTTCCTTAGGACGCCACTAGGATGTGCGCCACTAAAACAAGGAAGTAAAAGCAAAAAAGATGTGGCATTTAGAAAATAAGAAATCTGACACAAGTAAGTGGCCAAAACAATCCACAGTATGACAGCAAGGAAGGGCTTTAAGAAGAGACTGGAGCGGAGAGCCGAGAGCACCCCATGTCTAGAGGGGAGCAGCACCCCAGGGACAGACTCCTACAGGACAAAAACGACAGACACCCAAAATGTCTGCACACACTGACGAGACATTTCTAAAACTGAAGTCAGCTTCAGCGTCGAACTGGTAATTAATCCGTAATGAAACCAGGCCCCAACCACCCGCTAAAATGCGCTTCTTAACCCCGGGGGAGCAGCGTTCGGCAGGGAAAGCAAAGCAGTCACGACCCGCGGCACAGCTCGGCCCGAGGGGCCTTCACGCGTTGCTGCCAGCGCAGACCCGCACACCACCTGACCAGAGCTGTGCCGTGACCGCAGCGAGGAGGCTGGCGGGCAGGAGGTCGGCACGACTGCGGGGGGCCCACGGGAACATAGAGAACACTGACTTCACCTTCCACGGGTTACGCCTTATCGATAAGGCCTCAACCCCACAGAGCAGGTGGTAGCGATTATGAGCGCTCCGCCCACGGAGGGAGGTACGCGCCCCATCCCCCGAAAGCCCTGCTGGGCAGGAGAGAGGGAGAAACACTTTCTTCATGACGAGCCTCAAAGAACTACTGAGCTCTTCAAAGCGCTTAGGCTACTTGCCCCTTTAAAACATCTACTTTGTAATTCTGACACAAATTTCTACACAAGAAGAGTTAAGGACAAAGTCACAAGAGCGCGAGGTCCACCTGCTGCTTCACGGTCAGAGTGAAAGAGGCGAATGGCCAGAGGGGCGTGGCTTTAAGGCGTAACCTCGCGTTGGGGGGGGACCCCCACGACGGGGCGGCTGACCCTGCGGAGGAAGAGGGCAGGTCGGCGCCCCGGGGAGGCGAGAGGACGGCACACCCCCTGGTCGTCGGGACGGGCAGCCAGAGCACGCTGCCCACGGGCGGGGCCGGGGCGCTGACCTTGAAGATGTTGTCGGGGGCCCGGTTCATGCTGCGGTTCTTGATGCGCACGGTCAGCTGGTGTGCGGTCTTGCAGGGCAGGAGGTACTTGCTGATCAGCGGCTTGGGGAACTCGGTCCCTTCGAAGTGCTTCAGTCCCAAAACCAGCAGACTGAGAGAGGAGGGGCGACACGCGACGTCACTCCACGGGCCAGTCCTCCAAAGAGCCTCCCCAGACGCGCCCCCGCTCTACCGCACTGCTCTCCACACGATCCCCGACGAGCTGACGGCTACGTGACAGGAAGTCTGACACTCGCTGGGTGCTAACGAGCACCGTGAACGTGACTCGGGCACAAGTTCGCGATCGGGTGGGCGAGGGCAACGAAGCGTAACTCACTCGTGAACGTCGGGCTTTACACTAACACGCACCAGCTCAAAGGGAGGCTGTGGGTCTCATGAACCCGGGCACCGTTAGGCATGAAATCAGCACCAACCCCCTCCCGCCGTGACACGTGCCATGCCGGCCACCTACACACATCCTACCGACGGCAGTGGGCAATACACATCGAGAGCCATAGAAATGATCACAACCTCTACAAGTCATCTCACTCAGGGGAATCTACCCAGAGAGAAACTCAAAGACTTCCAAAAGCTCTAGGTACAAAGACCCTGGGCAAAGCCTACAGAACTGGGGTGTGGGGAGTGGCAAATAAAAGGACTATCATGATATTGCCTTAGAAGACAAGAGAGTCTACAGCCATGCTGCCCTGGACGTGCCCCATCCCATCTGATCTTGGAAGCTAAGCAGGGTCGGGCATGGTTAGTACTTGGATGGGAGACAGCCTGGGAATACCAGGTGCTGTAAGCGTTAAAAAAAAAAAAAAAAAAAAAAGTATGTACAGAGACAAAAAAAAATGGTACAGCATAGAGAGTAGAAAAACAATTCAGACAAGTTAGGCTATAAAAAGCAACAAAATTATACTTAAATTACCAATAATTATATAACAAGTTCAGAGAAAAATCACTGAAAAATTTCCTCTAATAGTACGTATCATGAAATTGACTTTTACAACATGTTAATGAAAAAAACAATGAAAAATCTTAAAATGTTTCAAAATTGTGCATGTTATTTCCCAAAAAGGACAGTACCCAGCACTGCTGAGGAAAGCAGACTGCAGAGCCTCCCGCCCACCACGGACACCGTTCTGAGCGTCCTGTGTGTCCACGTCTCGGGACACACGCCCGCGTCCCCTAAGCTCCTGCAGAGAAGGGACGAGGTCTCCCCCTCAGGCTCCTCGGGGCCCCTCCCCGCAGCACACCCTTACTTGTCCTCAGCCTTGGTGAACGAGTTCTTATCCTGGGGGTTCTTTGCCTTCAGAGAACACACTGGAAGTAGCTCCGGATACATGAAGACCCTGCTCGTGGCCAGGACCCAAGCCACTTGCTTTGGCAAACAGGGAAATTTACAGGCTGTAAGAAAAAAAATCTGTGATAAATGAAATTTAGAACAAAGAGGCCTTCACAGAAGCTTCTGGGTGCATTTCTGCACTTCGACAGAGCGGCCCCTACCTACCCCGATGTCCTCCCACCTGGAAGCTTACATACACCTGCAGGCTGTCCCATTCGACGTTATTAAAAACCGGTTGTCTTATTCCTCCCTGCGTGGAACACGTAACACACTAAGCAACGTGCACACCTACAACGCACCTAGTAGTAGCTGGCACAGTGTATGCTCAAAAGGTTTCACGTCCTCCCCTTAAATCTCTGAAAGATAAGTGACCTTCGACAATGCTTCCTTCTTCCGGGATAAGGCTCCAACTTCTTCAACCTCCCATAAAATCCTGGTGTTCCAAATTTTATCTGACTTGATTCCTACTTAACTTTCATTAATTCTCCCAGATTCCTCCTGAGGCTGGGAGCAAAACAATCCACGGAAGGAAGGAGACAATTCGGTCCCCTTCATCTCTGTCTTCCTGGCTGGGCCCCTCGGTTCCAGGCACTTCTGCCTTTCCAGAGAGACGCACAGCGACAGCCACTGCCCCTTCCACGAACGTCACTTCAGTAGCCCCAGAACACACAGAACACGACACGTACAGGTTACTGCTGTAGTTTGGTGTTAAATGAAGTCAGGGCCGACGGGCAGTGAACACAGTGGGCTGAGGCCCGGGTCTGGGACCAGACGCACTTAAGTTCAGCCACACTCAACGTAACTGAGTCAGGGACCTGAAATCAGATCCAAGGACAAAGCCAAGCCCCGAGCAAGCCCCAAGCAACCTGCTGCACCAGGACACAAATTGGAAGCAAGAATTTTCCCAAAAAATACCGAACCAATGCCAGGCAGAAACCAAACCTGCAAAACTGAACATGGCAAACAGACATCTCTAATTCATGTCCCAAATCAACATTCATCAAAATGGAAATAGCACGACAATCGTCACGGGAAATATAACAGTCCTAATGAGGAGACTAAAAATCTAACACCACTCAATGTCAGCGCTTGACTTCCACCCCGCCCAGACCCCAGTCTGTCTTGACCCCGCCCCCCAAGCTTGTCCTCCTGTCTATCCAAGACCACTCGTTAGCACGGAGTCCTGCCTCGCTAGCCCTCACCACCCTGTCCTGTCCACTGCCTCCATCCCTTACTTTAAGCCCAAATGTTATCATGCGATTCTAACTTAGGTAATGAGTACAAAGGGAAAATGAAAGAGAGAAGGAAGAAATTACATCCTGTCTCCTCCATCCCTGGGAAACTGTCCATGGGCTAAGACCACTCCCACCCCCCATTCCAGGCAACGATTCGAAGTGGACATGTGTCTCCTACCAGTCTTGACAGCTTTACGGGGGCTCCAGTCAATGGTGACGTGCGTGTTGAAGTCTTCGATGAGCTGCACGGCTCCCATGAGGTTACAGGGTTGGAACAAGGTCTGAAACTTGGGGTTGAGCGGATGGTGAAGGGCGACGGAGCTCTGCGCAAAGGTTCCTAGCTCCTCCTGGGAACCAGACACGAAGGAGAGCTAAGTTCCAGACCATGACACCAAACCAGCCCTCAGCCTCTGAGTGAAACTGTCCTTCCTACTGTCGGACAAAACCGGGGAACACACTGAAGTCTCTCAACTAACTTCGCCCCCCGGGCTGGTTCTTCTGCTGAGTCCTCAGCGGTCGTGAAACGGCCCTTCTGTGCTTGTTCTGCGCTCGGCCTGAGTGTCCTGAGCCTGCGGGGAGTTCGGTCTTGCACCAGCTAAATCTAAGGCTCCCGGGAGTGAGAGCCGTTACTTTTTAAACTGTTTGTCTTTTGGTTTCTCAAATAACACTTAGAAGGAAGTCGTTCTCGTGACCCTCTGAGCACACAGTAAGAGGGGAGCCAGACCTGCTGACTACCAAGGAGGCCTGGGGACCAGCCAGTGAGCTACTCAGACCCCAAAGACACTTACCCGGGAGACAGAGGCTACCATCGTCACCTGACCCAAAGTTCAGGGGCAATCTTCATGGGATTTAACACTTTTAAATGAAAAACGCTTCCTCCAAAATACTTCCAAATGTCATGAGCAAAATTAATCTTACCCATAAATCATTGATACACTGATACTGAGCCCCACGAATGGGTAGCGAATTCAATAAAAAGAACAAAAATGCCAAAAACCAAGAAATGAGGATAATCTAAAGATAAGGAAGAGGACCCAATAAAAAAGGCAGAGGAACTGCGTGGGAACAGTGAGGCAGCCCGCCCTCGCACGGAGCTCAGTATGTCCCCAACAAACGCAGGGGGCCACAGGGACAGCCACCGGAGCACGCAGGAGAGAACAGTAAGGGCAGGCTACGCGGGTGGGTGGGCACCTGTGAGACGGCCCGCCGAGCTAAATGCACACTCAGGCCTTCGGGGGGCGGGGTATTGGGGCGCTTACGAGAAATATCCTGGTGGTACTGGCCTCCGAGTTGAGACTGGGGTTGAAGGTAGACAGAAGGTGAATTTGGGTCAAGAGCTGAACGTGCTGGGGAGTGAAAAAATAACAGTGACGTGTATGTGATGCCACCTCGGGAACCCAGGTCTCACCCAGCAAGGCGTGTGCAACCTGGTCGCACGCGCTTCGCTCTCCTGGGGGACGGCAGCGGCGTATGTCTGGGTGTGAACTCCCCAGACAGGTCCCCCTTGCGCCAAACGCTAGAACCAGAGGAAGCTTAAGCTCAAGTCGCAGAAGCGGACGAGACAGAACTACCCTGGCAGTGAGGCTGTTAAGCCTGGGTGGGTCACTGCGGCGTCTCTGCGGACCGCTGGGGTCCCCCGTGCATCCCGCCTGGGGGCTCACGGCCGCAGCGAGGCCCTCGCCGCTGTGAAGGCCCCACGTGCCCACGGTGTCAGCGGGATCAGACACCCGGCTCTGAGCGGCGCAAAGCGGCCGGCTTCAGGCTGCGGCGTCGGGCGCGCACGACCCAGCACGGCCTCACCTGCTGCATCTGCTGCTGGAGCCGCCTGCGCTGCGCCGGGCCCAGAACCAGCGTCTGCTGGGCCTTCTCGCCCTGCGGCTTCACCCTCTCCACCTCCTGCTGCTGTCTGGCCGCAGGCCTCTTCATCTTGAGCTGTTCCAGCAGCTCCTTCATCGTACGATGCTGCTCGTTTAGCAAGTTGGCCAGAGGTTCTTCAAACCTACCCCCACCGGGAGACGGCTACATTCGAGCCCGGCACCTCCCAATGGAGGGCTGAGGCTCTGAGTAATCTCCGTCTACTGCTGAGCCCCAAAGCCCACGTCAGCCCCCGGGCAAACCCCCCAGCCTGCCCAAACCTTTTCCCAAAGTCGTCAGAACACTCAGATGAGATGGTTCTGAACCGCCCCCACCCCCATTCTTCTACGATCCGTCCCCTGAAAACACATAAATAAAGGGAAAATTAAACAAAACTCTAGTAGTAGAGAAGCGGCTGCGTAACAGCCGTCAAGCTGAGGGACATGCATCCTCCTGCATCACACTGACACCCACACCGAGTGAGGCCTTGGCCTTCAGGCCACACGGAACCTTCCCCGAGTACGCACTGGGTCTCTAACAGACCCGAGCCTCCCACCCCAGGTCCAGCGCCTCCCGTCCTCTGCTCCTACCGGCCAGGCTGCCCCGCCTTTCTGGAAAAGTCGAGACTGTCCAGTAAACAGCAGGAAGAAATATACTAGAACACACTGCGGTCTGACTGAGTGGTGAGAAGCTGATTCCAGGGTCACACTACTGCTCTCCACGAGAAGATCTTTTAGCTCTCTGAATCCCTCCTCCAAGATCTCTAACTCTACCTCCCCGCCCCTACTTGAGCTCTGTGTCCAGAGCTGAGGCAAGAATCCAACCACGCAGCATGCCAGGTCTGAGGCAGAGGCAGAATGAGACCCAGGCGAGCGCGAGCTGACCCCACGCACGCAGGCAGCACCTGCTCAAGCAGCTACGGCTCGCAGGCTACCATGTCTCAAGAACCCCTGTGTGTCGTAGCCACAGGGAAACGTGATAACTGTTTTCAGTAGCCTCGGGGAATAAAGATGACGCTTCCCCTACGGTGCTTTCTGCGAGCGTGGGCAGACGCAGGGTGAAAAGCTAAGGACGGGACTGCCCTCTGCACAGCCCCCACCGGGAACCAGAAACGCGCGCCTGCCTGCGGCACTAATGCTGAGCAGAGGGACGGGCACGAAAAATCAGCCCGCACCTGCCTCCAGGACGTGCGTGTGGGACAGCTGGGGGGAGCACAGGGAACCCGCTCTCCCCACGACGTTACTTAGTCGAGGACTAAACCAGGGTGCGCTTCCGGCTGAAAGAGCAGCAGCGGCCTGAGCAGATGGACTGACACCGGAAGGCCTGAATCCAAACGACGGTTTTAAACGAGTTACGTCACCCCCAAATTTAGAACTTCGTGCACGGAAGTGGTCAGGGGACCCCAGCAGGAGGTTTCCACCTGCGGCACCAGCATTTTGCTCTGAATCGTGGCTTGCAGTTAGTGGGTCAAACAGACTCTTAGAAACCCTGGAAAGGTTCTAAAAAGTAAATATGCGAGGTGACAAAAGCGTCATCTAACTCAGTGGGAGGGTCCTTTGGCCACGCACGTATATGCGTATCAAATAATCGTGTTGTCCACTTTCAATATCCTACAGCTCTGTCAATTGAACCTCAATAAAGCCGCGCAAAAAGAAATCTTGATTTTTTGTTGCACTTATATTACGCCATTTACTGCAACGGAGCATGGCCGGTACTTCCAGCTTTTACTGCTCGCTGAACTGCGAGCTCCTGCTGGTCTAGCATGCAGAGTCCCAAGCTCTCCCGTTAAAACGCGGGACTCATTAGAGGATGGGGCTCTCTTAGCTTTGCTTTGTTCCATCCATGGCATGACCCACACCCTGAAGTCTGCTGCTACTCAGAATGGGTGACAGAAAAGTACGGACGAATTATGCAAACCTATCACAAAAACGGGGAGAAGTAAAGCCTCTACTTTGTGGGAGGGGCGAGAAGTGCCAGGTTCAGCAGGGCAGAGCCATTTCTCGCTCCAGGGCACCACTGCAGGTGCTTCATGGTTTGCTCCACGAACGCCCAGGTGACTGACCAACTTTCACTAACATTTACCAGATGGCGACGGCAAACGAGAACGAACGGACACGCTGGACGTGACGAAGTGGGCTGTGTCTGTGGCTGGCCACACAGAGTCCTACACCTCTCCAGCACCACTCACCTGGAGAAGCCGCAAGGGATGCCAGCTACTGTTTTTTCTCCCTTCCCAAACAGACGCAGCTTGGTCTACAGCTGCTCTGCCCCATGATAAGGAGACTTATCCACGTGACACCACGCACCCCACAGGGTTCTGCGCCCCGTAACAGAAACAGCAGGACGGGGGGATGGGAAATCCACCGACACGTCTGAAAACCTTCTCAGACGCCCCCTCCTCCACCCTAGGTTTCCAGGTGTCCGGCGAGCCTACCGCAGGGCCTGGGGGGTGTTGAAGGTGGGCCGCGGCTCAGCCGCACGCCCCTCGTCCTCCGGGCCGTCCTCTTCCATGTTGGAGAAGCCCATCTCATCCTGGAACTGGGGGGAAGGAAAGGAGGCTTGTCCTGGGACGGCACTGGCGCCGTCAGGGGGGACGGTGGGCGCACGGCTCAGGGACGCCAGCAACGCCGGCACAAGGGGCTGCAGCGCGGCAGGCCCCCGCGCCCCACGACGGGCACGCGGGCTCCGGGCCAGGGGGAGCGCCCGCGCGGCCAGCGGCCAGGACAGAGCCCGGGCGACTCGCCATGATCGTAAACACATTTCAAGAGACAAACGTGTGAGAGAGGTCGCTCTGTGGTCGGAAGAATCTAAAACTAATCTGCCAACTGCAAGGGTGCACCGAACAATACTTGGGGAGCCATCCAAAGTTTGCAAGGAAATCTTCACCAAGAATAACCGAAATACAGGTAAGCGAAGTTTGTCAGCAAAATTCTGCTGCCTCTGTTCTCCCCTGGGAGGGCTGAGCAGGGACTGCTGGTCACACCGCCCCTCTGGAGGCAGCGCCGGGGTCCGAAGGACGGAGCCTGCTGGAGAACCCATGTTCACCACCCCGACCTCTCATCAAAGAGCATCACTTACAGTTTCAAACAGCTCCTCCATCAGTCCGTTCACTTCCTTTTCTGCAAAAAAAAAAATAAATCCAAACGCATGTTACTGGCACAAGCTGGTTTCATTTTTCAACACGGGCGTTCCGAGGAGATGACGCATGTGGCCTCCGGCAAAGCTCGTCCGCTCACAGGCAGCGTTCACGGAACGCCGCTCCGCCCGGCCCCGGCCCCGGCCCCGCGTGCCTGGGGCGCGCGGCCGTACTGCAGGGCCGCGCCTCACGAAGCCACGTCCCAGCGGGAGACACGCATTGAATGTCAGCAAGAGGCGCTCACAGCGCCACGAGCTCGTCATCCGCTGACCTCTCCTACCAAATGGAGCGAGAGAGAGGTCTCGAGCCCTGTCGTGGGACCCTGTCATTGCACCCGAACTGCTCAGCACCTCTGTCAACAACCCAGAAGGCCTGGGAAACACACCTGTCGAACCTGTCAATGACTGGAAGGTGGAAGGGAGTGCAGACCAGCTGACGACAGATTCGAAATCCCACTGTCTCAAATTGTCTGGCTGGATCACCACGGACATAAACTTAAAGTCTTACACTTTGGGTTCAAAAACTCAGTTTTGTAAGTGCACAAAAAGGTGACGTGGCTCAAAACCAACTGATCTGAAAGCGATCTGAACGTCCTGGCTGACTGTCACACTTGCTCCAAAACAGCGCTCACAGCCAGGAAGGCAAGCATGAGGGACCGGGGCAGGGTGCCAGGCCTAAGGGCGGGGCCCGTCTCTGCACAGGCCCTTCGAGAGGCATTAAAAAGCTAAATCGAAATGCCAGTGAGGACATGGAGCAACTGGAACTCCAGTGAGCCTGGGACATGGACGGCCACTTCGGTAAAAGGTCTGGCAACGTCTTATAAAACCAAGCAAACATGGTTCCTCCCCTGGAGAGCTGACCCAAGAGAAATAAAACATCTGTCCACAAAGGCCTAACCAAAAAAGGTTCAGAGCCGCTTTATTCAAAATAGCCCCAAATCAAGAAGTGACCAGACATCCAACACCTGGGGATAGATAAAAAATAAACAAACTGGTATATTTACACAACAGAATCCTACTCACCAGTAAAAGGGAACAAATTAATGATATGTGCAATATGGATGAATGTCAAAAACAGTACGCTGAGTGAAAAAGCCTTAAATGACGGAGCACATACTGTATGACTCCAGTTATATGAAGTCATGAAACAGGCAAATCTCATCTGTGATGGGAATAAACCAGAACAGTGGTTCCCTCCGGCGGGATGGCGCGGAGGTTGGCTTGGAAGGGGCACAGGGAAACTTTCTGGGGTGATGATTCTATATCCTGACAGGGGTTTGGGTTACATAGGTGTAAGCATGTTGAAACTCACCAGGTGGCACATTTAAATTTGTGTAACACAACTGTGTATAAATCTACCTTAGAAGAGAAATTATAAACAAATATTGAGCTCTAATTCACGATATGCAGGCTGAAATGTTTAGGAGCGAAATGTACTGATATCTATAACTCACTCTGAAATGCATAAAAAAAATTGTGGGTTTACAGAGACGCAGATACATAACTGAATGACAAAGCAAAGATTAAAAGTTACTTCAGAAGCTAGGTGGTGAGTATATATGGGTGTCTACTGTACATTTCTTTCAACTTTTCTATGTGTCTGAAAAGTTTTATAATAAAATGTAGTAAGAAAAAAATTAAAAATAATAGCAAGACTAGAACCTGAAGAAAGATAACACGGGTGGCGGGAGGCCTGGAAGCCAAGGCATTCGGGGAGCTGGAGGCACGGGGTGCGTCCGGTCTATCATCTCCTTCAGAGCTAAGATGAGACCTCCCACCCTGCGCACCCCTCCCGCCCCCCCACTCTAACTCCACACGTACACGTGTGCCGCTAGTGCGCCTTACAAACAACCCTGGGCGTCCCCCGTCACTCTGCACGGGAACTTTCCCCGTTCGTCTCCCCTACTGAGCTGACGACCCACGGGGCAGAGGCCATGTCTCACTCTGGCTTCCTAAAAACAAGCCCCAAACCCTGGCTCAACACGTGACTATGGGCGGCACGGATGCCTGACGGGCCTCCTGAATACACGCCTAACTTTAGAGAAGTACTGAATTAAATCAGTAGAGGGAGCTTAAATGTCACAGCTTGAAAGGGCTACACGCTTCACCCTAAAAATTCCACAAAGGAAACAGGCGGCCGAGCAGCAGCCGAGCAGACGCGACTCACTGGTGATCCTCACGGCCCGGTCAGTGCGGAAGTCCTCCGTGTCCGGCTCGTCGCGGTCCTCCAGGAAGTTATACTCCGGGTCGTCGTCATCATCTGCCTCGTCTAGGAGAAAAAAAGGTCTCAGACACGCAGTCCCACCTCTGAACTCTCAACTCTAGTGAAAACTTAAGATACTCGGTACTACAAGATCTGTTTCAATAAAGCACATTTATTCTCCAAGTTTTAAATAACTTTTTTCCTCTGCATAGATCATTTCTCGCAGGTGACTCATCTCACCTGTTCTCTGCAAGAAGCCAAGTTCCTTCCTTCAAACAAGACTTAAATCTCTCAAAATGCAGCAAAGGCCAGAAAACTGAACCTATCATTTACCTCAGTAATCCCACTTTGAGCAGCGCACCTCATGAAAATAGGACCTTTGTAAAACTATTTTCACGAAGGCGCTGACAGTGAAGAAAGGAATGACTCCCGTCCCCGCTTTTAGGGAGCAAGTTATGACGCCTTGTGTGAAGTAGTGGACACACGTAGGACATAAACACGTGACAGTCCGAGCGCTCAATACACACGTGACGAAGTGCAACACAGCGTCACTTATCCTCACTACTCCTGGTGTGACGTGTCCACCCAAACCGTACACTCCCTCGTTTATCTTACAGCATCGCTCCTTTCCACGACTATCTTGGGGCAGCTGGTCTCAGGACACAGGGAGACAGGTGTGCTTGCAAGGTGTCTGCAGTCAGATCTGACAGGATGTGATCTGATCCAGACATGGGAGCAATGACCTTGGCTACAGACGGCAGTGAGACAGACAAGGATGACTCTGCTCACATTAAAATGCAAGGGAGACCATGGCCTTGGCTCGGTTACAGAAATTCTTTTAAATCATGTGACTCTCCTACAATACAACACATAAAAATACTGTCGTCCCCACTGAGGAAAGTCAGGACACTGAGCCTGTCTGGCCGATACCCCTCGCCCACTCGCGCAAACACTATGGCTTCTCCCGAGTGGCTGCCCACCCCAACTGCACTCCTGCACGAG
>CM053517.1:40956983-41047146 GCA_028627145.1 Eidolon dupreanum
CCCCCCCCCAGCCCCGAGGTTCTGCTGGCTTTTGTCCCTTGAACATGTCACAACTGCTCCCACCCTGGGAACACTGCTTGTGCCACTTACTCTACGAAACGCTTTTCTCCAGATCTTTTAGATGTCTAGCCCCTTCTCATTCAGAACGCGACTCACACGTCACCCGCTCTGGGAGGTCATTCTCGACCGTCCTACATAAAGTGCTCTCATGGACACGACGCTACTTCCTGGTTTCCACTGAGTTCATGGCACTGGCCACCACTCGCAGTCACCTGTGTGCCTACTGTCTCTCTCTACAACAGACGACGAGCGCCAAGGCTCTTGTCTCACGCCGCTGCTTCCCAACGTCAGATCGTTCAATGCGTGCAGGAATCAACGGTTACGTAAACCACCAACCCCCAACACGATGGCGCGCTCACTCCAGGGAAGGGTGACTAAATTAAGTGACCTTTGATAGAGCTGTTCCGTTCACTACTCTGTTTCCCAATTTCAGGACAGACATGTTTTTTGTTGATCTACAAGACGTGGGAGAAGAACCTGGGATGTACGGAGAACTGGCAAAATTACGGTGCTGAGAACGTCACCGGCTGACGACAACCGGAAGTGATGGTCAAGATGTTCCGCTCAAGAAAAGCAACAGGGGCCAAAGACGGTGAGTGGAAAGATGCTGGGGCTCAAAACATACCCCAAGAAACACACTAATCTCAAAATGGAAAAGTGGAAATTTTATAGTGAGGACATCAGACACCACCTTAACTCTGTGATCAAAATGAACAAGACGGCTGTCACGTGCCTCCTGACGGGACACACGGAAAAGGACACGTCGCTTCCATGCTACTTGTGCCACGAGCACATAACCCAAATCTCGTTGCGAGGAAATACAAAACTGAGGAACACTGTAAAGTAATTCGTCTACGAGGTTTAACATTTTCAAGGCTATGAGAAAAAAAGATTGAGAAACTGTTGTCATTTAAAAGAGACTAAGAGACGAGGTCGCTAACACAACATGTAATCCTGGATTGGATCCTGGATCGGGGAACGATTTTTTTATTTCGCCATGAAGGGCGTTATCGAGACAGCTGGTAAAGTCTAAATCAGGGCGCTACCAGGCGAGGTGCTATCACTGCGCCCTCATTCTCAGAGCCGTGTCCCCACTGTCAGGGTGCGCACACTAGAGCAAAGATTTGTGCAGAGAGAGAACGGGGGGAGTAAGGCGACGGGGGTGAAAAGTCACCATCTGGGGGAGCCCAGCTGAGGGCTGCTCGCATGTCCCACATTTGAAACGCTCTGTCATACAGGAGCCACCGTCCTCACAGCAAAACAGCACGAACCAAATGGAGTACCAAAGACCCAGCACTTCACGACTTTTCCTCCTGGTCGTAACTCAGCTCCTTCCCTCCCACTTCCCAACCTGAGCAGCGGCTGGACTGCTCCGCCTCGCTTTCTCAGCGACTGAGGCCACTGCTAACCTGGAAGGAGTCCATGCACACGGGACTGGAGGCCAGCTCCTCGTCCACAGCGTGCAGCTTCTCCATGAAGGCGCTGTCCCTGGTCTGCCGGGGCTTCGGCGGCGGCGGGGGGCCCATGGGCACCACCTCGGCACTGATGTGCCTGACAGCCGGTGGGGTCGCCTTCTCAGCCTGATTGAAAGAGGCAAGCGTGTTAAAAAATCAAAGAGGGAGGGAGAGAAGAATTCAAAAAAAAGAGGCAGGGAGAGGCACACCATACGCTAGTGATCTTCCTCTTTGCATCTAGACAGAGGGAAATAAAAACGAAGGCGCTGTCATGTATGTTAATGTTGTCATGTATGCTAATGTTCATTTTCAATAAAGCCAACAGGATGCTACTCAGAGTACCAAAAATGAGGAACCTCACAGAAGTGGCTTTAGGATGATACAAGAAAACAGGCATGAAAGAGAGAAGGGTGGAAGAAAAAAAAACCCCTAGTCACTCGTACTTGGCCCCTCCACAAGAACTCGGATAAAGCTTTCTCCCTACGATGAGCTTGCTTTTCTCTTAAATGCTCATGGACTCGGGAGACTTGAACAGGAAAGCGCTCTAAGCGGTCAGAACACCAGGAGGGCGCCGCACGGTCGCTGACCTGGAGTCACATTCGACAACGGTGGCCGCTCAGAGTCGCCACGGCAGACAACTCACTCGCACAGCTGCGACTTATCTCTCCTTACGAAGCAGTCACCTCTGACAACACGCCACTCTCCTCGTCCGTTTCGGTCATCTCAGAGGACTGCCTCAATCTGGATTTCTTCGCCCCACGTGGAGACGAAGCAGTGCTTTCAACATCGCTTTCCAGTAAACTCTACAAAACAAATCAAATTCGCTTTTAAATGTATGCCTCGACCTCATTCCACTGAGTCTGAAGTATCTCAAGAGAATGAATCACAAAATCTCACTCAATTACTCACTCTGAATAAGAGAAAATACAATTTAAATAGCAGCTTAATATATTGAACGGCACTGCAAACTCCGTAAAACTGTAAGGCATTCATTTAAAATCCTTTTACAAACAAGTCAAAAAATATATTAAGAAATAGATTACGCAGCAACGAAAATGAATTATGGCTACCAGCAACAGTGAGATGAATCTCAAAAGATTAATACTGAACAAAAAGAAAAGTCAGACACAAAAGAATACATACACTATGGGTCTATTCACATAAGATTCGAAAACAGTAAGAAATTGAACTCCAGAGTGTAGAGCTGCATATTTAGGTGATATAACTATAAAGAAAAACAAGGAAGTAATTACCAAAAGTCAGGATACGGGTTATCCTTAGGGAGAGAGAAATAATTTTGAGTAGGAAAGGCAAATAAGGGATGTCCTGGCAGCGTTATGTTTAATTATTTTTGAAGGAAGTTTCACGTGGGTGAGCTTTATAATTAAGCTGTGCATTTTAATTTTCATTTTATGCACAGTTCTGTATGTTATATTTCATCAGAGAAGATGTGAAAAAATTAAGGGAGTGTGCAAAGAAAACATCTCGCAGTCTTGGATTTATGCAAAGAAATGAGCAGAAGGAAGAACTGTGTCTCACTCCTCTACACGACAGGTGACGGTGTGCACTAGGGAAGCAAAACACACTCTGCCTCATTGAGCCAAACTTTTTCTGTCTTACCCACTAGCACTCACGAGGGTCACCACTGACCTCTTCGGCGGTTTCGTCTTCTTCTTCATCGTCTGGCTGGTACTCTTCATCTGAGGAGTCATCTTCTTCAAGGTGGATGTCCACAAACTGAGGAGGCTACACAGGGACAATTAAAGAAAGAAATAAATAGGAAACATAAACCACATGCATCTGGAAAGTAAGGGGGGAAAGGCAGAGCCAGAGCAGGGGAAAAAATCCTAAGAGCACAATGAGCTAAAGCGAGTAAGAAGCAGGGGTTAAAGAGATTCCTGGCCAGAGAGTCAAATCTAAGCTTGAATTTTAAGTTAAAAGTCCCAAAAAACGCTAACAAATAGAAAGGAAGTACTTAGGTTCCAAAACTGATGAAGTCGTTCTGGAAGAGAATGAGAATTACCTCTTGCAAATTTACCTTAACTTCATTGGCCTTCTTAATTGGCGAAATATTCCATGTTGGAATTACCTACCAACAAAGAATATAAATAATTAAGCTCCCTTAACTGAAACAGACTTTTTCCTTTTTAATTCCTCTTCACCATCACAAAGAGCCATTCACCTAACCTGGGGCTGCAGTGAGCTAGGGGTGCTGACTGTCCCTGAGGTATACTCTCCAGTATCTGTCAAAGCCTGATGGAGGAAAAGGAGAAAGAACCTGTCTCTATCGCTAGTGCTTCTGACGCAGACCTCCTAAGACTCAGTGTCATTTATAAACAAAGTATCTGTCATGCACAGCTTGGGTTCACATGGAATAATGAATGTGAAAACTGTAAACCAAAACAGTAGACAAACATACAATGTTGTAAGTAACAGCACACTTCTGACATCAGTATTTTGTTAGTTGATCACGTAAATCCACCATGAGTATGAATCCAAAAAGCCAGCCACGAGACATTCTTAGGACAGGATTTGGGGAAAGTGTCTGTCTACAACTTATTTTCAAATAGTACAGGAAAAAACAGTGACAGATATAGAGAGACATAAAGCAAACATGGCAGAATTTCACAACTGTTAAATCTAGATGGAATCTAGAGTCCCTAAAATTCTTTCGACTTTTTCTATGTTTAAAACAGTAGAGTTAGGGAGAAAATGTTTTTAAAAATTTTTTTTAACGCCTGCAGCACCTGGTCTCCCTAGGTGGTCTCCCATCCACGTATTAACCAGGCCCGACCCTACTTAGTTTCCAAGATCAGACGGAATTGGGAGTGTTCAGGGTGGCATGGCCGTAGACTAAAGGTATTTTTAAAGTTCCTAACTTTAAACCGCTAACAAATGTCACTGGAGTGCATAATTTCTTGACCCTTTGTGACCCAAGCTAAATCATCTTATGAACAAAAAACCTGAAAGGCCAGGAGGTTCTGTGTCTATGAGGGCATCAGGCTCTCCACACGTCCTCGCCCAACCACCCGCTGGGCCTGGCTGGGCCCGCCCCGGAGGGAAAAGGGGAGGGCAAAGGGGAGGGCCGCCACATCTGCTCAGAAGCAGCTGCCCTGCAGGCAGGCGGGGGCTGGAGTCCGGCCGCCCTGCTGAGCACTAAGGAAGCGAGCCCTGGACTCTGCCCTTGCTCTCCACGCACACCGCGGTCTCGGGAGGTCCGGCTTCTCCTAGCCTATATTCGTGGTCGGCAGACATCATCCAGTGCCTGACCCGGTCTCCTCGGTCTTTTTTCCAAGTCAAGTATGGAATTAATGTTAATCCACACCCTACGTCAGACAGACTTCCTGTAACTCCATCTCAGTGACGGCTGCTCACCACCACCACGTTCACTTGCGTACTTCCCGCGGAAAGATGACGTTTGATGTTACACAACCGGGGTTCGTCCATTAAACAAAAAATACAGAATGCACTGTCAAAAAAAGCTCACGCATCCGTAGGCTACGTGGAGAGAAATGCGGTCCCCGAACACTGCGGGGGCCTAACTTTAACCCGCACTAAACAGGAGCAGCAGAGTCACGTCAGGTGGACTTCTGAAAGGTACAGACAAGCCAGGCCCATTCGGAAGACCAGAATCAGACAGGTGGAGGTGCGCAAAGCCTTGTCACATAAAGTCCAGTCAAAAGCCAGGGGACGTTTAGCAAGAAAAGAACGTTACAACAACACACAGCAGCTTCCTCGGCGAGAGGAAAGGTCCCGTGGAAGAGGGACAGCCTTATTTCTGCTACTGGATTGCAAGGAGCAGAACTGGACACGAACATAAACCACACCGGGCATGCTGCATCCATCCTCCCTGCTGCCAGGGGCAGGACGGGCTCCCTCAGACCACCGCCTGCCTTGCCGGGGAAGGGGAGCGCGAAGCGGACCAGCGCTCGTTAGGCAGGGTTTAGCGGGCTCCCCGCGTCGAACCAGCAGCAGTGTTCCGACCACGCGGGTCCCCGGGCCCGCCCACAGGTCCAGGTTCCTAGGTCCGAGGCAGCCTGAGAACATTCACTTTGAAAACCACGACTGTCACCCTGCCCCCTGCCCCCTGCCTCGTGACATGGAGAAAAACTGACCTCCCACTGCTCTCAGCCACTCTGAATGGCTGTCTACCTAGTATCTCCAAAAACGCAACACTTTCAAACCAACTGCAATGAAAATGAACATTGGTGATTTCACATAATTTGTCTCCACTTGTCTTTTACAAATCTTTAAAAGAGGCAAACCCAGACAATAAATCTTTCCTCTATTTTTTCCCTACAAATTACCCAAAATTAGACCTTATTTACCAAGCTAAACAAATAAAGAAAAAACAGGACACCCACCACTCCTTTCTCCACCACTTCCTTAAGTTTAGAGCGTGTCATTTTGGGCTCCTAAGGAAGGGAAAATGAGAAGAAAAGAGTCAGTGAAAACCATCGTGTGATTCTCGGGTTGTGAGATGCTAACTTGGTCCCCAACTGTCAAACTATTTACAGACTCCCAAGTGGCCACCTCCACACAGCCAGTTTACAGGTGGCCCATCCATGACACAAGAAGGACAACCGACTACTCACAAACATTGGCATGTCTTCCGTCTCGCTGATGGCTGCCTTCATCATCGCCACCACATGTTCATTTGTGATTACTTCCTGGAGAAAGATGAAAGTTCACTTTATGCAACAAAGATACGTCACCTAGCTAACAGTCATCTCTGTAATTCTGCTAGACACTCAAACGGCCTCTGTCCGGGGTGACGAAAGCAACTGGAAGCAAAGAGGCACCTTTGGACAGAAGCACACAGCTTCGAACAAAGTGGCGGCACGTGGACGCACCTCATCGGCTGCTCTGGGGAAAGGAATGGCTCTCATAAAAAGAGGTTCTGAGGTAACTACATGCTTAAGAGAAACAGTAATAAACGAAGGCTTTGGAAACAGCTTGTTGCTACGTATCAAAGAACAGTATTTGCATATCTGCAAACTGGGTGTCTTTTCAGACAACCCACAAAAGAGCAAATCCAGTGTCAACAGTATCATCTTGAATCTGCTAAACAACACAACCAACCACCAAATCAGTGACAGGAAGCACGGGTCCAATTCACCTTCCAATTAAGTTGTTCTTGAACGTGTGCTAGGAGCCCACCTGTGCTGAGTGTAAAACGAAAGCAACCTCGAAACGCTCCACGTTCTGCCACAGGCGGCTCAGGATCAGTAACTCCCACGGCGGGAGTCAGGAGCCGCGGGGTGTTGTCACGCGCTTCCCACGCACACTCTGCCACCCGCCCCGCCGCCGCGGGGCCCACTCACGTGCAGGATGTTCCGCACGTTGACGGCCGTCAGGTTGTGCTGCTTGGCGCCATCCTCCAAGGTACGGTCGAGCATGTCGTCCACCTTCAAGTCATCGGCCAAAGTCCCTTCTCCCTGACCCCTTCCGTCGCGTTTCCTCTTGGTCCCCTTTTTCTTTTTTTGCCTTTTCTCACTTTCTTCATTGTCTTGCTCTTCTGCAAATGCACCAAGAACGTCACCAGAATCTCTAAAACTGCTCCCAGAACTTGACTCCAAGACCCGACATAGTAAAAGACAAATGAGCCACCAGCTGTCCGGCCCTGGAGGGCCAGGCGGACGCAGACGTGGACGCGGTGGCGGTGGCGGTGGAGCTGCCGGGGGGTAAGACCCCCGCTCATCAAGCGCCCCGCGTTGGACAGATGGTCCCCTAGCAGGGCGCCCACAGCGACCCGCTCACCCTCACAACCACCGTGGGAGGCAGGGACTACACTTCTTCCCATTGGACAGATGGAGAAACCGAGACAAAGAGAGAGAAAAGCTCCCCGCACGCCAGTAATGGCAGAGCCACACCGAGGCCTACTCCCCGGGGACCAGCCCAAACACGGCTGGCTCACCTGACCAAGAGTCTCGTTCTTTTCTTTTGTAAAGCACAGATATTTGCCTGCAATAACAGAGGATGACTGAACGCCTTCCTCAAGTTCAGAAGCAAGACGTGGACGTCACGACCACTGCGAGAACCTGCCTGGACGTCTAGCGTTTGGAATACGAACAAGAACTCACAGGCGCTCAGTTTAAAAGCATTTGGTAAGATGAATAAAGAAGTCTTTATTCACTTGTCTGCAGGTGCCAGAGTTCCCAATAAAAAATACAGAGGTTAAAAACATTTTAAGGAGGCCTAATCGATTCCACGCAATGAAAATTAGGTGCGTGTGCTCCCGAGAGCTGGGTGCAGGGACGCCCACGGCAGCGGCCCGCCCCGGAAAGCATCACAGCCGAGTGGACGAAGCAGAGGCCGACGGCTCAAACGGCAGGGTACCACGCGGGACGGAAGTCAACCGCCTCCGGGCACGTGCACCACCGTGGACCGTCACAGACACGGTATGGCGTGGGAAAGGCCGGCACAGCCGATGGGCCGACCTGGCTGCCGTGGGTAGGGTGGCGGTCACAGCTGACACAGAGGACTTTTGGCCACTAACATACCCCGTTTCCTGACCCGCCTACTGCCTGCACGATGCAGTCCATCTCTGAGAACTCAGTGACCTTGGGTGTCTTAGGAGGGTGCAGCGTGCAGCGTACCCCCCTGCAGGAGAGGGTTCGTGTTTAAAGGGCAGGAAAGGGGAGCCTACCCACTGGGATGAAGAGCCCGCCGTCCTCGCCCTCTTCCTCAGCCGGGCGCGCGCACGTCCTGGGCGGCTTCTCCGGAGGAGGGGCGCGGACGTCCAGCTGAGCTGACGGCCTGGGCTGCGCTCCCCTCGCGGGCTGGCTGTCCTGCAGCCACGGCGACGCCCCTCCAGAATGCGCCCGAGGCCAGCCTGGAAGGACACGGACACCGCGCCACACTGCGGCTCTCAGCCGCACTGCGAAGAGCCTCGGCCCTGGCCACAGGCCCCGGGGTGAGGTCACTGCGCCGGGGGTGGCATCCGGCACCGCATGCCTCTCCCACGAGGGCAGTGTCCGAAGCTCACTCACTCACCTGTCAGCGACCTAACGCAGGTAACTGCTGAGGTTTTCCCAGTTCTAATACCCTTTGCGCTACACGTTTTTTTCCCTATGGAAAATGAGATTCGCAACTGTAGGGTGAGTGGCTGTAGTCCCGATGACAAAGGGACACTTTATATAGATGATCATTATCATCGCATTTAATCAACTGTCAATGATATGTATTATAAAACGTCCTGAACTTTCTGATGCTGTAATTCAATTTTATAATGCAGTAAAAATTCCCATAAATACACAGTTCGTTAGACAACTTTCCCCTTTCTCGCCTCGACTCTTAATGAGTGCTACCTTTTGGTGGGGGAGGGCACTAAAAAGGCAAAGAAACATCCATGCAGCATCAAAAGTGAACACTGAAATCGATGTGGGAAGAACACAAGGCTCACGCACGCCCAGGACGCCCGTGGCATGTACACGAGGGCAGGTAAATGGTGACTGCTCTCGAGAAGATGGGAGGAACAGGAAGACGGAGGGAGAGGCTGCCTAGCTGTCCACTGTGTACTTCCTGTATTTATGAATTTTTTTCCAGATTTCTTTATTACACAATCGGAAAAAAATTTGTTTTCGAAAAGAGATCAAGTTATTTGTTGCTGAGCTCCATTCAAGATAGACAGCAGTTACACCTTTTTATACTGCTGTCTCATCAATATTAGCGGTTTCAAATGGCGCAATTATGGTTCGAAATTGGAAGATCCTCCCCTCCAACGAAGATAAAAACCTTTATTTAAAAGTCTTTATTTAAGAGCATGAACCAATCCTTAATGAAATTTACTTTCCATGTTCCTTCCTTTACTTCTGGAGCCGTGATTCCTTCCCGACGTCAAAACGACTAAAGGCTCGGACTTTACTGGAGACAGTGCGACAAGGATCTGTCAAGTCAGGAGTCCCCCTCAGCCGGTTTCTTGAAAGAGGGAACGCCAAGCAACACACGGCACAGCGTTCTCATTTAATCGACAATCTGCAGTCGCTTTTAGAATGAATGAGGTCTAACTTTTTAAAAACTGAACTGACATAAATGACTTTTTTGACAAATGTACCAGAATCTTTACATCTACGGGAAGTCCGGAAGCTCACCTGGGCAGGCAGAGCCTCCATCCATACTTTTAGCTCCCTAACACGGCCCTGGCATTACTCTGCACTGTCTCTGCACCACGCCCCCAGAGAAAATGCCGCTCCCTCTGCAGCCTCTGTGTTCTTTGACCCCATCGTTGCTTCTCAACTGAACGCCCCTCTGCAAGAACCCCTCTGGGGCCCCGCCCGCTCTTTTCCTCTGTCCACATGCCAGGTGCTGAAAGACCTTGGAAAGGGAAGTGGAGACGGGTAAGAGGGAGCAGGAAACACCTTATTCAGAGCATATGTGCGATCTGTTTAAATTGATAACATGAAAATAATTAGCTGAGACTTGTACAGACCAACTAATTATAAGCTGAAATTGGCCTAAGTTAATCGTTTTTAGAAGGCAAAGAAAGAAAAAGCTAAGCAGAAATTAGGTATATAAATCAATTTTAAGAGAACCATTAACATTCTATTGGAATAAACACTAATGCAGAGCAAAGTTTATCACTAGTACCTACAATCTAGAAACATAATTTGACAGTGTATCAACTGCAACAAACTGCTGATACTTCAAAATAACCCATAGGGTTTTTTTGTTTTTTTCTTCCCTACATAATCATAATCGGAAAACTAAAATGTTACTTAAAAGAAAGCAAAACAAAAAAAAAGAATATACATTAAATTTTAATAATTACTCTTAGTACGATTATTGGCGACTTTTATTTTATTCTTTAAACTTTTCCATACTTCACAAAATGCCCATATAGGAATTTTCGATCTTTCTTTCTTCCTTTCTATTTTGCATGTTACATTTCTAGTTAACAAAAAAATTCTACATAAACATACTTCCCTTACTGGCATTACCTGTATATAAAATCAAAGTGCAAGATGGTAGTATCGACTTTCAATTACCTAGCTTAACAAAGCAGAGTGGTATTACAGATAATCCTAAATGATGTTTGTTTATAGTTATCTACACTTGCTATCTGTAAACTGACTATTAAAAATATCTCTATACAACTAAACAACAAAACATCAGAGAACCTGAAGAGACACTTTTTCGAGGGAGATACACAAACGGCCAACAGACATATGAAAAGATACTCAACGTCACTAGTCATTGAGGGAAATGCAAATCAAAACCACCGTGAGATACCACCTCATACAGGTTAGAATGGCTGTCATCCACAGGACAAGTGACAAGTGTTGGAGAGGTTGTGGGGGGAAAAGGGTCCCCCATACACTGCTGGCGGGAACGTAAGTTGGTGCAGCCACTATGGAAAACAGTATGGAGGTTCCTCAAAAAGTTAAGACTAGAATTACCACATGACCCAGCAATCCCTCTTTTGACTATCTCCCCGAAAAATTTGAAAACATCTATTCATAAAGATACACACATGCCCATGCCCACTGAGGCATTATTCATGGTGGCCAAGACATGGAAACACCCCAAATGCTCTTCGATGGATAAAGAAGATGTGGTACATATACCATGGACTATAAGCCACAAAAAAAGGTGAAATATGGCCACTTGCAACAACATGGACGGATCTTGTGAGTGAAATCTTGCTACATGAAATAAGTCAGATGGAAAAGGACAAGAACCGCATGATTTCACCCACATGTGGGATATAAGACAAAGCCACAAACGAACAATACACAAACAAACCAAAAGGCAAACTCACAGACACAGACAACAGAATGGCCACCAGGGGGAAAGGGGTGGGGGAGGAGGAAGAGGGTAAAGAGGGCCAAGGACATGGTGACGGAAGGAGGCTAGACTTCGGGTGGTAAGAGCAAACAGATGTTGTATTATAAAGTTGTGCCCCTGAAATGTGTATGTTATTAACCAATGTTACCCCAATAAATTAGATTTTTTTAAAAACGTCTGGATTCTGCTCAAGAGCTCAGTGACCCTGAACCCCTAGTTAATTATCCATTTCCTCTCCAGCACTTTAATCTTGTATTCTCCAGTCCCTCCTGTCCTGTCACGAACACAGCTCCGCCTGGAGAGAACATTCGGTCCCCTTGCTACTTCCCGCGCTCCAGCGCAGAAGCGACCTGCGTCCGCGCCACGCCCACTGCGACTGCAGCCTGATTTCCCGCGCCCCACGCCCCACGCGCGCTCCCACCTGCTCAGCGACCGCCAGCCCCCAACGCCACCGCTTCTCGGGCATCGGTATCCTTCTCTCTCTGCCGTCCCTAAAGCGTCAGTAAAGCACCTTGCTCCGAAAGCTCCCCCCGCGCTCCGGTCCTCCCGTTACTTCTTCAGCTCCCCTTCCCTGTCGCCTTCCGCGACGCACGGCTGTCTTCTCCCCGCTCCTTCCCAGGCGGAACCACGACTAACACTCCGAACACGGCTAGTCAGGTCCCCCACTGCCTCCCCGCCACCGCGGCGCCACCCTCCCCGCCCGGGCCCTGCCAGACCGCGCTTGCCTGTGACACCCCTGCCGTCATTCCGTCAAACGGCAGCTCAGCCTTCGGTCCCGAGGGTTCCGTCATCCCGGGGGAGCCTTTGCCAATGTCCCCGGCAGCAGCTTCTCCCCAAGCCGCTGCCCGCCTCCGCAAGCCCCACCGCACACACCCACCAAGCCACAGAACGCCACGCAAGCACCCCACCCCAGACCCGACGGGACTGGAGAAAGGGAAGGACCCAGCGCGGATTCGAGGACTGGGGGGAGGGAAGTCCCCCCACTCACGAAGTCCCCCGCTGACCGCGATCCCACACCCAACCAGTCCCCGAGACCACTCGTGGCTCGTAAAGGCAGAGGGCGCAGCGGCGACAGCAGAGGCCACGGCAAACCAGGACAGAGAAACGCAGCCGGATGACCCTGCGCAGCTCACCCTCCTCCTGGACTTCTTCGCTAGGTTCTCCTGGAAAGGGCTCCTTTGCGACGGGAGGGTCGCTTCTGTCTTCTTGGGGAATGGGCCGGGGCCTGAGCGTCATCTTCTTCCCCCTCTTTGCACCCGCGGCCTGGAGGTTCTCCTTCCCAGGGTGCGTGTCACGGGGCCGGGAGGACTCCGGGGAAGCCAGGGCGCTGCCCTCAGGGATGGCCGCGCCCACAGCTTCCGGCACTCGCGCCCCCGCGTCCTGGGCGAGCAGCGCAGAGCTCACGGACGGGGCCGCCACACCGAGCGGACACGCTGCGTCCTGCACGGACGGCGCTTCGAGGCCCTGGGGCAGCGACGAGGACCCCAGGCCGTCGACCTGCTCAGACCCTGGTGGACCGGCCGACTCTAGGTCTCGGCCACCCTCCTCCTGGGTGCCCTGGTGCTGTGGGGACTCGGTCACTGCGGTTCTCCTCTTCTTACTGGGCACCATCTTAAAAGTCCTACTTTTGTTCCATCCTGAAAGGACAGAAGCAAGTTCTCGTCACCTTCATGTTAATCACAATAATATTATTTCCTCAAGTATCTTCCACTCACTCACGTTCAATCACACACACAGTACTTTACACCAAATGCACAGTGCCCCGTGAGGTGGGAGTTCAGAGGAGGTGGTTAGAGTGCCCGATCGAAATCCTCCCTCCATCACTGATTAGTAAGCCGCCTTGGCTGAGTGACTTAACCTCTCTAAACTTCAGTTTCAACTGTAAAAAACAATGACTCCTACCTCACAGTTATTACAAGAATCACACAGTGAGTGATTGGCGTTAATTACCATCAGGAGGGTAAACCAGCACGATGCTGAGCAAGCTGTAAAGTCAAACTGGACTTGTTTCCCAAGCCAGCTCCTCCCCCGCTTTGTGACCTTGTATAAGGTACTTAACCTGAATCTGTCTCCTCGGCTATAAAAATGAAGTAAAAATAGCACCCACACCATTAGAGAGTAACTTAATAGATCGATAAACGTTTTCTATTGTTGTTTTCATAAACAGAAACAATCCAAAAGCAAAGTGTGGTTGTTTAAACAGGTTGGGCTACGTTAACGGGAATATTGTGTTGAAAGCGAGAGATTCCTACTGTTCTCTATACTATGCTACTTCTGGTGTCTTGGCTTCAATCCCAATTATCACATTTTCAAAGCAACACTAACCTAAACTGGAGGGCATCTTACATAAAATGCAGAGTATTATGCAGATATGAATGGTTACTATATTGAGTCCATGACAGCTTTATTGAGGAAACTGCCTACTTGCCAACCTGACAGCACTTGTCGCTTTTGTGATTGCCTCTTCCATCTCCTGGCTGCCCCGCCCCTCAAACTATGTGCTTTTTCGGGAAAAGGCCTCTTTCAGCTAGTACCTAGCACTCCGCAGCACGTGCCTTACTGTACTCAGCAAATGTTCCCTGAATAAATGAATGAATGGAAGAGGGCATGAACTTCCTATTCTGTGTTTATTCTATGCAGCACCTGGACCAAGAGTTAAGCATTATATGGAGACGGACTGCAACTTTCTACCTCAAAAAACTTCATTCTGTACAATAGGTCGCAGAGCAGAATAAGGTGCCTTGTGTTGCAGTGAGTTCCCCCTCACTAACAATGCTCAAGGTCTGAATGTCCACCTATCAGGACACGACATGGAAACTCGGAGCAGAGGACTGCAAAATAAAGTTCCTCAAAACTCTTAAGAGTCGGAACTACAAGGTTAGGTTTAAATCTCCCTGATTCTGCTTCCCCAGGACACTAGCACAGGTCTCCCCCCAGCCACCCCGCCTCACCCCTCAACCATCCGATGCCCTCATCTTGGTAACTAACGCTCAAACACAGGTAAGGGCTCCGCTGATCCCTGTGAGGGAGAGTGGCGAGTGGGTGAAGTGGAGTGGGGGATAGCTGAAGCGAGTCCTATATTCCACACATGAATTACTGAGGTCCAGGAAAGGAAGAAAAAAAAAGAAAGAAAAGTACAGGGGCCGGCTCCAGGCTCTGAAAACCCAGCAGCGGTGGCCCCGCCCCCTGCGGGAACTGGAGTCGAACCAAGAGGGGGACCCCACCCGCGCGGGCCCTCCAGGAAAGGGATTTCAAAAGCGGTCCCGACGGCGCGTTTCACCTGGGCGCCGAGCCCGGCCGCGGGCCCCACTCCGGCTCGGCACCCCGCGCCCTCGCCGCCGCCGCGAACCCCGCGTCAGCCCTCGGCCCCGCCGCCTCGCCGCCCCGCTCGCGCCGCCCCCGCCCGGCCTGCGGCGCACGGCCCCGCGCCCTCACCAGCCGGCCGGATCCCGCGGAAACTCGGCGTCGCGGCCGCCGGAAGTCAGGCAGCGGCAGCGACTTACGTGCGCGACCCCGAGACGCGGCACGCGGCGTCGGGACGTCGAGGAGCGCGCGCCGGGCACCGGGCGCCATCCCGGTCTCGGGCGAAGTGAAGCCACCAAGATGGCGCGGCAGTTGTGGGCAAGAGAATTTAAAGGCGAATACCTCGCTTTCTCGGTCTAGGGAGCTATCGCACTGAAAGCCAAGCTGGGGACGGGGGCGGGGGGTGTCGAGATTCAGACGACTAACCCGTCTCGCCACGAGACACTTGGAATACGCGACCAAAGACATGGAGACATCATAAAATGTCAGAAAGGAGGAACCCCGGTTTACAAAAAGAATGCAGTTTCCTCAATAAAGCTGTCATGGACTCAATATAGTAACCATTCATATCTGCATAATACTCTGCATTTTACGCAATGCTTCCACTTACGTTATCGTGGGTGATTTGATCCTCACAATAAACCCTACGGTACAGTGGATATTACTCTTCCTTCCAATTTACACAGGACAAATCTCTGGCTCAGCCGTGCAGGTGATTCCACAAAGATGCACAGCTATCCAGGGGAATGGGGGATCCTGGCTCTGGCTGCTAATACATTTATCCAGTGCCTAAGAAGGTACCTGGGGCATAGCCTATGTTCAATAATTCAACATCTATGTTTTGAACAAATGAATGTTCTTTCTACTTTTCTAGAAGGACAGAGTGTCAAAGCTGGAAAAACACATTCACCTCTCTCATCCTACAGGGGAACCGCCAACAAATATTTATGCACTTAAATAATCTATTTGCCTTGATCCTGTCTGTAAACAGAATCGGACAGGCTGATGGAAGTATTCACAGTCAAAATGAAGAGTGACATTGATGTAGTCACGGACATGCCCGCCAGTAGTCTGACTGTAACCTGAATCACCCTAACTCTCTCAAATGCCAAGGAAGTCTCTAGCAGCTTCTCGTTCCATTTGTGTCCTGCTTTTGAACCTAGAGTATGGCGATCTGCTGACACTCCCCCTCCCGCTCTCTCTCTCCTCTCTCCCTTCCTTCTTCCCTCCTCCCCTCCTAAGCAGCCCTTAGCGCTTAAAACTTAATAGAAATATCCAACACCGATTAACTTGGACACTCTTCATTAGTCTTTTTATAAAAACAACTTTAATTTACATTCCACAAAATCCATCCGTTTTATTTGTACAATTAAAATCAAGTAAATTTTCAGAGTCGCGCAACTAACTATACCAAGGTTTGATTAGAGTTTCTTAAGTTTAAGAGTTTCCATAACCTTTAGTAGTCTCAGAAATGCATACAATTATGGCAATTGATACTGAGATGCAGGCAGTATTGAATTTTTGTTTCTCCAAAATCCTGGGCTCCCTCTCACCCAGAAGATTCTGTTGCTACATTAAGCCCAGGGAACCGGAATCACAGGATCTATAGGATATGAAAATGTACCTACACACTTCTTACTCAAGTCTTTGGGTTTTCTCCTTAATAGACCCACAGCCCGGCAGTGGGCGGGGTCTCATTCTTAAGAAGTCTCGGCGATGGGAGGGGTCACCTCCCGAAGATCTTCCGGAAAGGGGTGGGCCCTGCCTTCCGGAACTTTTCGGACGGAGGCGGAGTCTTCTGCCGAGGGCCGTTCGGAAGAAGGCGGGGCCTACTTCGCATCAGGACCAGTCTGGCTGCACCTGCATCTTTAGCTCAGAGCATCCCTGGAGCATCTTAAGAGGCGACCGCAGCTGGCAACCGAGAATCAGACTGTCGCAGGAGGCGTCCGCCAGATACCTTCCCCCTCCCCTGACCTAGCGCTCTACAGCGGCGGCCTCGGTACTGACCGGGGATTCCCAGGGCTGTCCGACCATTGCAAAGGCATTTATAGCAATAGCCTCTGATTACGACATGGCTGAGATCACCAATATCCGACCTAGCTTTGGTAAGTACATCGGGCAAACTAAGCCTGGGGTAGTCGAAACCGTTGCAAAGTCAGGGATGGGGAGGCCCAGCGGCTGGACAGGGGGATGCAGCCCAGACCAGGGCCTTCAAGGGTCAGCCCCGCTAGAGTGGGACCTGTGGTGGTGGGGAGCGGGCAGCGGACAGCGCCTGAACTTGAGCTATGCGCTGCAGGGGCTGGGAAGGCCAGAGCCACACGGAAGGTGAGAGGTCCAGGATGCTAGAACCTTGTAGAGGTGAGAAGCAGCCAGCGAGCTTGCGGAGGACGTGAACCCCTCCTTCTGGGGGAGGAGGAGAGGGGGGTAGGCCGAGCCCTCCCCCTTGGGGCACGCAGGGCGGTGCCCCTTCCTCCCCCTCCTGGTCCTCAGGGCTGCGGGGGAGGGAGGTGGCAAGGGGGATGGGGCATCAAGATGGCAGCTTGGCGACCGTGGGCTGTGTGGCTGGCAGCCAGGGGAGGCGCCCGGCCTCTGGGGAGAGAGGTGCGGGGGCGGGGAGCCCAAAGGAAGCCACTCCTTAAGCCGGTCAGCTGGCTGCTGGAGCTGGGAGCAAACGTGAGCGCCGCGACTTCTATTCTGCATCGTAATGGTCGGATCCCTCCGGTGCTACCAAATGGCGCTTGGTGCCGCTGGGCCGGGGGATGACGTGATGTCTATTTCTGGGCCTCCTGGCAGCGCCCAGGCGCTTCCTCCCGGGCCTTTGTTCCCTGTTTGCCTGGGCCGGCTTTTCAAATAGGGGGACTCACCCGCGCTGGCGCTGGCGGGCCCGAGCCAGGCCCGAGGGGGAGGGGCGAGAGAGGCCGAGCCCGGGGAGGCCGCTTTGTGTACCAGAGAAAGCATTACGTCACCTCGGCGCGGCTGGTCCCCGACCCTGCCCTGTGGGCCCCCAGCTCAGAAACAGTCCCTGGAGCAGAGTGGAGTGAAAAATAGGGAAGAAAGCCAGAAAGCAAAGCTCGACAAGCAAGTTTTTTCCTCTTTGGGGATCTCTCCAAAATATGCTAGGGTAACAAACTTCCTGCGCCTTGCTTTCCTGGTACAAACATAAGAAACCATTGCCCTGCGCCCCCTCAAGGCCACCCCGGTTTGGGTGGTGGAAGCCAGCCCGGGCTGCTGTGGGCCCAGGGTTCCCTCCCAGCCCCCCCAGAGACTACCCCTCAGACACCCAGTGTTTGGGGCGAGGCCACAGCCCCACCAGGAAACGCTTTTCCCACTCCCCAGCAAGAGGCCTGTAGAGGTGAGCAGAGCTCAGGGTTCCCCGTTACCTCGAAAGCAGGAGGAGACGTGACGTCAGGGAGAGCACCCGGTCGACACCTGGCACCCACCGAGCGCTGCTCCCGCCAACTCCCAAGGCTGCGTCTTGGTGCTGTTTCTTTCTGCCTCCTCACCCCGGCATCGCTGTGCTTCGAGCCCTAAATTTCCAAAATAGACATCCCTTTTGTGGTCGCATGAGCACCCCACGACCCCCTTTCTGCTCCTTCTCTTTCTTCTCACGCCTTCTTTCCAGCGTACTCTCTCATCGCCGTTCCATACTCCTCGCAGGGCGAGATGGCGTGGAGCGTGATGTAGGAATCTCCTTTAGAGGAAATATTGGCGGAAGAGAGAAAAAAATTGTATCAGCCTTTTACAAAGTACATTTTATTTATTTAATCCTTACAAGTACCCTCGGGTGTAGGTATTATTATTCTCTGTGTGTGTGTGTGTGTGTGTGTGTGTGTGTGTGTGTGTGTGTATTTTTGCCAGATGAGGAAACTGAGGCTCATGAACATAAAGTAAATAGATGTCAAAGAAACTAGTGAGTGCGGTGCTAGGATTTAAACCAATGTCCAGGTGATGTCAGAGGTCAGTCTCATTTCACCGTACCACCCTGGCCCACTTGGCAGGGTGAGCCTGCTTTAGCACAGGAAGTGGCAGGAAGCGGGTCTGGTCAAGGCTGACAAAGCTGGGTGTAGCCCAGACGTGTCTCCTGGGTCTTTTGACCCCTACGGAGGGTCTCCTAACTTAGAGAACTACCACTTCTGACTTGTGTCTCACAGGGTACTTCATTCGAAATGCCATAGCCCTTGGGAGACACATCAAGCCGACACTTAATTACCCGTGACCTTGCAGGACAAAAGGAGCACGCAGCAGGGGTCACAGCAATTTACAACCACTTTAAAACGCTCACTTTGGCCATTAGTTCCAACTTCCTTTTCCCACCACGCTTTTCACTAAAGCAGGACAGAGGGTTCTGGCTTTCAAAATCCTGGTGTTTCTGCCTTGAGGTGGGGGAGAGAGGCGGGGTTAATGAACGCTCAAATGCAGAAGAAAGTAGGGCAGAGGTGGGAAACAAAGCCGGTGAGTGAGTCCTTCCCTGTCCTGAAACGTGAGACCCCGTGTCTTCTCCTACTCACGCCACCTCCACTTTCTATTAATAAAAGTCGAGGCTTGGTAGGCAGCCCTGGCTTCCCTCGGGAACCGAGTCGACTCATGGTAGAGCCCAAAAGATCCCTCAGATGTCCTCCAATGTGGGCCTTTCGATCTCCCTTCCAAATCATTCTCGAGGACACACCTGTCTGGGTAGTTGCCCTCTTCTCATCGAGACGACCAGTGTGCAGTTTCACCAACCAGGAGCCAGCGACCTTCGGGAAGGCCCGGGGCTGGTGAGTGGAAAGCCGTTTCTTCAGCTTGTGTTCTGATGGAAACCGACGGAAACCAATCATTGTTCAAATGGACCTTGAACGAGCTCGTGTAAAAAGCAAGAGACTCGGGGACTCGAAGATGAACAGGATGCTACTTCTGCTTGCTCTCAAGCTGAACGCCAAGGCTGCCCCCACTTTGAAAGCGCTCCCGAATAACTCTCATTCCACTTAACGCTCTGAGAATAAACGCTACTATTATTCAGTATGGCCGGGGACACGGTCACCTTGGTAACTCTTTGTCCATACTATCTTAAAAATGGAGCCCCTTCTCTTCTTACCTGGCCCCAGCTTCCATAGAACCCTGGAATGTTCGAAGTGGAGAAAACCTCAGACGTTCAGTGCAGTCCCCGTGGGAGGAACCGGTTTTAGAATACACCTGCCCGATGGTGATCCAAACTCCGTTTGGACGTTTGTGGTTGGATGAGGCAGTCTGAGCCATGAGGAGGTGGTTCTGGGAACAGTCGGACTCTTCACTGAGTCAGAATCTGTCTTCCTGTAGCCTGTCCGCCCAGTGCTGGACCCGCCCTCCAGAGTAAAGTCAAATCACAGCTCCTCCCATCAAAACACCTTAAATAATCGAAGACAATTATTATTGCTAGACCCCTCAGCATCTCCAGTTTCTTCCATTTTTCTTCCTTTGCTATGGAGTCCAGGTCTTTTACCATTCTGACACCCGCACTGTAGAGGCGTTTTGGTCTCTGGCGGACGGGGGTTTACGTCTCACCTCTGCCATTTGCTACCCTGTGGCCTCGGGCCGATTCGAGTCCCCAGGTCCCTCGGTTGTGAAGTGGGGTGCTTCGGAGTACCTTTTCAGTGAGTTCTTTGATTCACGGAGAGGAAGCCTCAGCACAGTGCCCGGCAGGGACCTGATAACTGTACAGCCCCAAAATAGCAGTTTTTACTCTTGTCAGTGCTGGACAGAATGTTCCACGTGCGTTGTGACCAGCGCAGATGAAATTATACTGTTTTCCCGAAGCCGGACACAGCGTTCATTGTATAAGTTGGCTAGCCTAATTATACTCCAAGCTGTGGTCGCCTCAACTACTAGGTGACTTTTGCTCATTCTTGTCAGTTAAGGTCTCCCATTGCTTGTCAATAGGTTTTGAAGATGAAGTGGAATGTTACGTTTATCACTGGTATGCGTGATCGTATCGACCTCGTCCTCTTTTCTCCAGCCTGTGGAGGCTGTTTTGAGTCCACTCACTCGTTTGTTCACTGAGCATTTGCGAAGTGCCACGTGGTTCCACAACTAGGGCTGCGGCAGTGAGCAAAGCGGACGGTCACCACTCTTACCAAGTGTATCTGGTGAGGAAAAACAGACGAATAAGTACGTGTCGGGAATACCAAGTGCTGAGAAGAAAAATAAAGCAGGGTGCTGGTGCGGTGAGGACACTTCTCCAATAAGGGGACACGTGAACAGAGGCCTGCAGGGAGCCAGCCAGACACCTGGAGAAAGGATGTTCCAGGACGAATCTGGAACATGCTGGAATCATGTTTATGTCCTTATTTCTCCCTGCCCTGCCCAAGTCTTCCCCTGAAAAAGTAAGGTGGAAAACTAAGGGCTGTATCTAGACGAATTGGCTTCAGTTAATTCAAGGGGGGGTGGAAATAAGCCCAGACCCAATTATGCAAGTCAGGGGCCCAACTCGTGTGAGAGGAGGAGACCGCCTGTTTCTCTTCAGTTACTTGTTCATTCAACAAACATCGATTAAGTGCCTGCTGTGTGTTTTTAGTGCTGGGGATACAGAAATGGACAAAACAGACATTCTAGTGAAGACGGACAATAACTAGTAAAATCATATATGTGTGTGCGTGTCTACATATGTTCCTGTGCCTGTCTGTGGGAGAGAGAGGGAGAGAGACACATGGAGACATCAACAGGGTGAGAAGTCTGGCTCTCGGGAGCGGAAGAGGTCGTACGCTTATTTTTTATTTACTTACTTACTTTTTAGGTTGCACGTTTAAATAGAGAGGTCAGGGGAGGTCTCACTAACAAGGTGACACCTGAGCAAAGACCTGACATCTTCCACGGCCTATTCTTTTCCATTGAAAATCCTTCCATTTTAAATACGTAGGAGCTGCAAATCGGAACATATTTTAAAAGTACTTGGCCCAGAGTTCTTTCTACCACCCACTGCTTCCACCACCCCTGAGCACCCTGCTAAAACCACCCAAAGTCACCACCGTGTCCTTCCGCCCCGCCTGCCTGCCGGTCGGCACGGACACGCTGCCTGCAAACCCCGCGCTGGACGCCGGGGAAGCCTCCTGAGACCGGACGCACTCATGCCCCCGTCTAACGGTTGAGGTGCAGGACTCCCATGTCAAAAGGTGACCTGGTAGCACTCACGGGGCAGACGGAGCCCTCAGTGCCGAGGGCCGGCCTGGAAAGGCGGGGAGTCAGGTGGGGCACGTCGGGGACGTCTTCTGGTCTTCTGGAGAGTGTGGGCGAGGGGTCCCGGAGAGAGGGCTCTGCCGTGGGGGCCCGGCTGCGGGGGCCGGGGTGGCGGGCGGCGCTCAGCAGGGGTGCTCGAGGGGCGGGCTGAGGCCCGCCCGCCCTGACGCCTCTCTGGTCTCCACCTTCAGACGTGTCGCCGGTGGTGGCCGGCCTGGTCGGGGCCTCCGTGCTGGTGGTGTGTGTCTCGGTGACGGTCTTCGTCTGGACCTGCTGCCACCGGCAGGCCGAGAAGAAGCACAAGACCCCGCCCTACAAGTTCATTCACATGCTCAAAGGCGTCAGCATATACCCAGAGGCCCTCAGCAGCGGAAAGAAAATCATCAAGGTGCAGAGAGACAAAGATGGCCCGGGGAGGGGAGGCGGCCGCGGGAACTCACAGGCGGGCGCCGCCGAGGCCGGCCTGCTGGGCCGAGACAGGGGTCCCGCGGCCCCGGGCTCCGGGTCTTTCATGGACCAGCTGCCCATCAGCGTGGACGACGGGGAGGAGCCGAGGAGCCCCGTCCCGAGCCTGACGCCTGGGGAGAGCAAAACCACTTCCCCGTCGTCCCCGGAGGAGGACGTCACGCTAGGGTCCCTCACCTTCTCCGTGGACTATAACTTCCCCAAGAAGGCCCTGGTGGTGACCATCCAGGAGGCCCACGGGCTGCCGGTGATGGACGACCAGACCCAGGGCTCCGACCCCTACATCAAGATGACCATCCTGCCCGACAAGCGGCACCGGGTGAAGACCAGGGTGCTGCGGAAGACGCTGGACCCCGTGTTCGATGAGACCTTCACCTTCTACGGCGTCCCGTACAGCCAGCTGCAGGACCTGGTGTTGCACTTCCTCGTCCTCAGCTTCGACCGCTTCTCACGGGATGACGTCATCGGGGAGGTCATGGTGCCCTTGGCCGGCGTGGACCCCAGCACGGGCAAGGTGCAGCTGACCAGGGACATCGTCAAAAGGAACATCCAGGTGAGGGGGAGAGCGTGCTGGGGAGGGACGGGGGTTGGGGGAGGTGAGATCTCGGGGGGCACAGGGGATGCAGTGGGGGGCCAAGTGGAGCTGTGGGAAGGGAGCTCGCAGTTTTCAAGAACAAGCCGTGGTCAGAGTAAGATGGAGGGACTGGCGGTGCAGCTCCTGTAGGAAGCTGCAGGAAACCGGGACAGGTGGCCTCTGACACGTCACCTGGTGGTCGGCGTCCCGATGCTGGCCGGACCCCCAGGCCTAGACCCTCGCCATTTCAAGGGTATCGGGGCTCATTTGTTCCCCAAAAAGACGTATAGCCTTCCTCCAGTGAACTAGATCGTTCAGTAACTTTTCCCCAGCTTCCCTTTCCAGCCCAAACCTCGGATGCGACGTGTCGCGTACGTGGCTCCTAGTAACTGGGTTAGAGATGCAGTTTAGTGAAGCGCTTCACCGTCCGGCCCCCACTCGAGCCCAGACCTCGGCCACAGAAGCTTCCCTCCATCCCCCACTCCTCCCGCTGGCCCTGGAAGGGAGGGCCCCTCCTTCTGCCTCCTTCCCAGCGGGCCAGCACTGGCTGTTCAGTCATAACTTCAGGGGTGCAAGAAACGTGCCCCCCGTCCTCCACCTGTTCCTTAATTTCTTCCACAGCTGGGGGGGCAGTGTAGCTCCCTGGCGAGTGCTCGGGCCCTGGAGGTGAGCTGCCTGACCTCACTTCCAGCAGGGGACAGCCCTGGCGGGCAGCGGCCATGGAGGGCCTTTCGCTTTGGTGGACGAGGGAGGCCAGCAGTCTCGGCAGTGACCACGTGCCGAGTGTGGCAGGTGCTTTGAACGCAGTTGGGGACATGTCCAGCTCGGAGTTTCCTTCTTTTTGGGGGGGATAAATGTAAGTAGTCGCTAGCAAGGGCTCTGGAGTCAGACCTGCGTTTTTAGCCCGAACGCCACCAGCCCACTGACCTTGGGCAAGCTGCTCAGCACCTCTGACTCTCGGCTCCTCGTAGGGATTCAGCCAGGTCATGGGCTTGCCTCGTCCCCAGCACACAGCAAACCGCCACTAAACTGTGACCACTAATAATAATTATTATTATTATTTCCATTTTTAATAAAGTTTGATCTCCAGGAGATCGATGTGGTTTGGAGACACCTGTGTTTTGACAAAGTCAGACAAGGGGACCCGCATCCGTGGAGAGCAGGGAGAGGGCTTGGAAAGGACATCGAGGTCACTAACAGCACGTCACCTGCAGGCCCGTGCTGCCTGGCTCAGAGGGCGAGGTGGAGGCCCGGGACTGGCCAGCGAGGCGTCGGGGCCAGCAGGGCTGCGCGTGTCGTGCGCTCGGGAACGAGGCTTGTCCTGGGAGGCGGGTGCCTCTCTGAGCTGGCGAAGGGCAGGGGGAGTTCCCCAGGGAGGATGTCCTTACTTTGCCGTCACGTGGCATGCTCAGCGCACTGCCCAGGCCGGGGCGGTCCAGAAACTCTGAGGAATATTAGAGGCGCAAACGCCAGCCCAGTGCCAGGACCTAACGAGACAGCAGAGAGCCTAACAGAGCGGGGTTCCCAGAGCGCCGGAAACCGCAGCCCCCGCCCCGTTCCACCCCTCGGTCCGCTCGGCGCCCGGCGCCTCTTCCGCAGGCCGCTGCCAGCCGTCCCCGCGTCCCGCTCGCTCCCCTTCGCAGCGGTCCCCGCGCCTCCGTCCAGCTGCTCTCGCGGGCGCCCCTTCCGCTGGGTAGAGCCACCAGCGAGCCCGCTCCCCAGACAGCCCGAGGCTGGGAGCGAGGCTGGGAGCGCGGAGGGCTCTGTGCCAAGCTGCAGCGGGGGAGACGCGAGGGGCCGATCTGGGCCGGAACAAAGCAGCCTCGAATCCAGGACCCTGGGCCGGGGGCACCGACGGTGGCATTTGCCCAACTGCCAGGGGCTCTTGGCAAGAGCCAGATTTCTTTCCACTTTATTAACTCCCTGCAGGAGGGATGAGCCAGGGCTGGGATCCTGAGGGACACGTCGCCCGGGAGGGCCCCTGCACAGGACACAGGAGCCCCACCCCAGTGCCTTCCCCGCTCCCAGGCTTCCTGAGCCTGTCTCCCCCAACCAGCAGCGCCTGTGGGCGGGGCCGGGTCCCATGGGCTGTGGCTGTCGCCTCCTGAGCCACTGTCCCTGCGAATCCCGAGCATGGCAGCCTCCGCGTATCTCCCCTGGATCCTCCCCCGTGGCCAGGAGTCTGCCCACCCCGGGGCCCGCCTGAGCTCATCCGTTAGAGCCACGCGGCCTGCAGGGCTTTTCCCGGGCTGCGTGAGGCACCCCCTTACAGCGCGGGGCCACATGTCCCCCGAAGGTTCCATGATGCTGTCAGGCCAGTTGAAGAAGCTCAGGACTGGCCACATCACTTCTGCTTCCGTCCTTCCCACGGCCTCCCTCTGGGCGAGCAGCTGCCGTCCCTGGCCTCGGACTCCCTCTCGGCTGCATCGCAAAGGCCCGCGGGAGCACCCCCAGCTCTCCTGACTACAAAAAGATAAAAGCAGCGCGAAAAACTAACCAACCCTGGATTATTCGTGAAAGAAGATCACAGTGTGACCCCTACAATGCCCAAAGTCTCTGAGTTGGACTTTGGGACTAGATTCTATTTATTTTTAGTGGCAGCTCTTTTCCTAGTATTTTATTCAGACAGAAACTAAAGTGAATTTACATTCCTCTAGGAAGCCCCTCACAAGGAGCAGGGAGGCGGGACGGGGGGTGCCGATGGACGAGGAGGCGCCGGCGGGAAAGGGGTGATTTACAGCGGTGCGGGAGGTCGGACCCCCTCATTTCCCCGGGACGCTGCCTTCCAGACCGTTTCCTGTCTCTGCATGGCCGGATCTGGCGTTGATGACCAGGGACAGTGGTCGTGGGAACGGAAGGAGTCTCAAAATCGCAGAGTCACAAGGGACCTTCGAGGTCGTGCATTCCAGCCAAAGGGACTGAAAGGAGAGAAAGAAATAGGGGCGTCGGTTCCCGGGGGCCCTGAGGAGGGTGGCCGTGGATTCGAGCCGGGGAGGAGACAGAGGGGACAGGGTCAGACGAAGCTTTTGCTGCTTTTGTTTTCCCGTGACTGTGACATATGTGGATGCAGGGCCCCCCCGGGACCTCTGACCCCAGTCAACGTTTCTTGGGGCTGGTGGGTCCACCTCGTGAGAAGCCTCTGTGGCTAGTAAAATCGCCGTAGAAGGGACTAATTCCACTAACGAGAGTAGGCGTCCCCTGCCCCTGAAGGCCTCTCTGGGGACCCCGCGCTCTGGGAGCAAAGCCTCCCAGCTCTGTCAGGCGTGGCTAAAGCCCCTCCCCACCCCCCACCCCCGTCCTCCCGCTGGCCGGCTCCCGGCAGGGTCTTTGCCTCGCCGAGCCGAGGCGCTGGGAAACGGCTCGCTCCCAGCCCTTGACAAAGACTCCTTAAGAAAGAGCCATTGACAGCGCTACTCCGAGTGGGGCCGGGTGGGGGGAAGGGGGTCGGGGGATGGATGGACGCAAACCTCTGCTCTTCAACGCAGGGTGGGACGGCGTTCGGGGGCGGCGTGGCTGCAGACTCAGGCCTCACAAAGGGGCAGCCGAGCGGGGACGGGTGTTCTGCTTGTGTGAGATGCCAAAAGTGAAGGGGGATCGGGTGGAGGACAGTTGCCTGAGGAGTGAATTTTAGGGAGAAAAGTATTAAAAGGGTAACCAGAAGTTGTCCACTTTCTCAAAGAACTGGGGAAGAGGGGTGGTTTAGATTAGGAAGATTTTGCTATGATGGATGATTTAGGAAACAGTCTTAAATAACTGGGAAAACTAAACCATAATCTTGTAGTCAATGTGATTTTTACAAATAACACTCTGTTTTTTACGTCAAATTTTCCTTTCACTCTACCTATCCTTCTTCTGTATATAAAATTAGAATTTTATTTAAAGATTTTATATTTAATATTTAGATACCAGTATTCAAAGATGACCCCAGAAATAGATGTCAAATCTAGTTACTATTTCATTACTCATGGAAACAGCAAGGACCAGTGGCCCAAATAATCCAGAGGTTCTTTCCAGATCGGAGCTGTCCGCTGGGACTTACGGTGACAATGGGACCTTCCCTGTCTTCACCGTCCAGTCTTGCTACTGTGACTGAGGAACTCAAATTTTAATTTTATTAAATTTTACTGAATTAAAATGTAAATAGACACAGGTAGCTGGGGGCTCCTGTCCAGGGTAGTTCGATCCTGGATGTTTGGGGTGGGGGGCGTTTGATTTTCTTTTTCTGGGGGATGACTTCCCCGATGCCATTCCACCGTGGCTGATGGGAAAAAGGAGTCTACATTCTCCAACTGAGTTCCGATTCGTGCCCGGAGACAGCAACCAGCAGCGTGCCGGTCGCCAAGGCAACCAGCGCGTGACTTCAGACTGGCAGAGAGCGCTTCGCACGGGTGCAGTCAGGGGCCGCTGACGTGTGTCCTGCGTGAGGGAAAAGTGGGCGCTCCCATCCAGCGAGGAGGAAGAGCCGCGGGGACCCTTCGAAAAGCGTGTTCTCTTCCATGTTTCGATTTCAAAAGCTAAAGGTGACGCCTGCAGCCTAGCCAGTGGTGTTCTCCGTGCGTCCACGGGCTCGTGGTGGGCCACGAGCCCCGAGAAATGCCATGAGCCCCGAGAAATGCCACGGAACCCCGAGAAACACTTTCAACCACGTGAAGTATTATCACAGTTTCCTCCCCCGAGATGACTTACAGCTTATCATCGAAGCACAGACTTTTAGGGGTTCCCCTGGTCGTTCACGGATAAGCCAGTCGAATTATGTCCTGTGTGCGACACGCCTAGGCAGGGGGAGCGCCAGCCGGGGGGACCCTGAGGGCGGGGCTCCCCGGCTCCCTCTTCCAGCCCTCGCCCCCGGCAGAGAGCTCGGCGCTTCGTAAGTGCACGGTACATCGCTGGTGTGGATGTGAGGCTGGTGCCGCGAACAGCCTATTTTTGCTCAATCTAAGGAGAATTCCTGAAGTAGGTGACACTTCCGTAGGGCTGTGAAGACCACAAGGAACAAGATTTGGTCGTAGGGGGAGTGAGTTCGTCCCAAATTTAACTTATCGTGTCCTAAGTTTTTCAGATTCTACCTCCTTTTGTTTTCCTCACCCCGGCCTCGGCCCCACACTCTAAGCTGGAAACTCGAGAAATAGCTCTCTGCGCTGTGCCCTGCACTCGCATCCAGCCGGCCGCCCAGGCTCCAGACAGTCCGGCGACCTGCCCAGGGCCAGGGGTGCACGGGTGGCCAGGCCGCGCCTCAGGCCCTTGCTTCCGCCTCCCACCTGCAGCCCCTTTGCTCACGGGGACCGCAGGGGAGAGCGGGACTGGATGCGCCACCGCGGCGTTGCACGGAACGGGCCACGGTTAATCCTCCTGAGAGGCCCGTGAGCTCGTCCCACCTTGCAGATGAGGAAACGGAAGTACAGCCGCGTCCAGCACCTCGTCCCGGGTCGCACGATGAGCAGTCGCAGCCGGGACTCGGAGCCAGGCCAGGCCGGCTTCGGGGACAGCGGCCCTAACCACGAGGCTGCGCCCCCGCCCCACACGAGCGGTTTCGCTGCGTGTCGGGGTCGCAGTGGGAACGTGTCCCTCTCGTCCCCCTGCGGCGTGGCAGCGACGCCGGTCAGGCTGAGCTCCTGCCCTCAGCACCCCGCTTCCGCTCCACCCCCCCCCGCACCCTCTGCTGGGGCCCTCACCTGCCGTTTCCTCTTCACAGAAGTGCATCAGCAGAGGGGAGCTGCAGGTGTCCCTGTCATACCAGCCGGTGGCCCAGAGAATGACAGTGGTGGTCCTCAAAGCCAGACACTTGCCGAAGATGGACATCACCGGTCTGTCAGGTAGCAGCTATTTACTCCGACCGTCCTCGTCCTCGCCCTCTGAGCCCCGCCCCTGGCCGGCGGCCCAGGCGCACCCCACGTTTCGGGACCCGTAGACCTTCCGTCCTGGGTCATAGATTTTATTTTCCTGGCCAGGGGAGGGGGTGCTCTGGGCGCGCAGACGGGGCCTTCGCATTCGGCAAGGCGCCCGAGGGGTCCCGGGGGACGTGGTCCCTGCGCCCCAGCTTCCCGGTGTCGCAGTTTCCTCACCCCTGACCCTGGGAGGGGCTCCGTCCCCTCCCCCCACGCCGGCCGGGCTCCGGGGCCCCTTGTCCCTGGCGCGGTCCGCGTGCTCTCACTGTGCCCTCGCCGGCCACACGGGGTGGACGCAGAGGGCACGGCAGGAGCCGTCCCGCCCAGCACGAGGCCCGGTCCAGCAGGGGGGCCGTGTCACAGGCCTGTCTCCCTCTCTCCCGCCTCCCCGGGGGCCCAGACCCTTACGTCAAGGTGAGCGTCTACTGCGGCAGGAAGCGCGTCGCCAAGAAGAAGACTCGCGTGAAGCAGTGCACGCTGAGCCCCGTCTTCAACGAGTCCTTCATCTACGACATCCCCGCCGACCTCCTGCCCGACGTCACCATCGAGTTCCTCGTCATCGACTTCGACCGCACCACCAAGAACGAGGTGGTGGGCCGCCTGATCCTGGGGGCGCACAGCGTCACGGCCAGCGGCGCCGAGCACTGGCGGGAGGTGTGTGGCAGCCCCCGCAAGCCCGTGGTCCAGTGGCACAGCCTGACCGAGTACTAGGTCCGCACGCGCCCTCGCCGCTGGCCCCGGGGCCGGGCCGGGCAGGGCCGGCGGGGACAGAGGTGGCGCAGACCAGTGGGCTCGAAACCGCATTTTAGCCGTAGGACAAAATTTCTTACGAGACGAACCCCACAGAGAACACCCGTGACCACAGCTGCGGATCGGTTCTTAGCGATGATGATTTTTCTCCTTTGCAAGGCACTAGAAATTCTTTTTTTTTTTTAAATGGGGAAGAGAAGAGAGGGAGAGACCTTTACGAGTCTATATATAACAATGTAACCTTTACTTGCATGTCTAATACAAACAAATTAGTCTAACCGCCAATATCAAGTTAACAGATTTTAATCCATGAAAATTGTGTTTTGTGCCGAATTGTATTTGCTGATTCCCTGAAATTGGCCTCTTTTTATCGGGCTTCTCTGGAGAGTCACTCTCGCTCCCCACCTCCGCAAAGAATATTTTGCTCTTGTGAAAGCTCTCATCGTCACCGTCCGCATTTCTCCCTCTTTCCTCTTACCCCTCCGCTCTCTGACCAGGCTCAGGGTCCAGAGGTGGCGTGGGGCAGGCGGGGCTCGCAGGGGGCAGCGTCTGAGAAATGGGGTGTTGCTGCTGTTGGCGCTCCGCTGCGCTAACGGCGTACGTGGGAACCCATCCTTGGGGCGTGACGCCCAGGGGCGCACCAGGCTCTGGAGCGGGAGCTGGGCTTGCAAAACACGATGACTTCTCTGAAAAGGGCCTCGGAGACTTCACGCTCAGCTCTAGGGTGGTCCCCAGGGACACATCCGCTGGCCCCAAACGCTGCTCAGTAGGTACGAGGACGGGAGGGCGAAGTGAGATGACTGTGACCCCCCCCCCTCCGCTTTGCAGCTCTGCATGGAAGTGACAGCCACTCGCTGGTCACCTGGCGAGAAGTCGTCAGAGTTCTGAAGGCTTAAACTGGCCTTTGCTTTTCCAGAAACTCTGACCCTAGAGAGGTGCCCGTCTTCTCGAGCATCTTAGATGCGGTTAACTTTGCTTCATAAGGCAAAGGGCCTTTGCAAGTTCTTTGCCTTAAATTTTTCAGTAACGGCTCTTAACAAGAACAGTGTGGCTAAGTGGGTCGTAGGGCGGCTCGGATTCTTACGGGGTGTCCTTGCCCTCAAAACAAAGTGCTCGGTTCTTGGAACGTGCAGGTCTCAGGACGAGGCGGAAGGATGAGGGGACATTGTTGCATCCTCCCGCTGCGGGGGGCAACAGGGAGAGACGGAGCTGTGCCCTGCGGGGGGTAGAGGTCAGGCCTCCTGCTCCGAGTCGCCCCAACGGCAGGGACTTCGCTGACGGTAAGTGAGCGTGGGTAGGCAGCCCAGAGTTTCGCCGGCTAAAGAGGAATTCAAATCAGTGGCCGCTTGAAGCCAGGCCCGAGTGGTTGGCTGGACCCAACGGTCCCTGCCACTGTCTACCTTGCTTCCGGGAAGGGAGCTGGAAAGCTGTGTCCCCACCGAGAGACGGGCCATGTTGCCTTTGACGTCCCCTCAGCTCTGGTGGATCGGAAACCAACCCGTGCCCCCACCCCCCACCCATCTGCTGTTTTTCTGCACCTGGATTCTGGACGACGCAGGCACAATGCCCACGTGCTCACCCCGGGCCCGGCGGCCCCCCGCCCCGCTGACTCCCACCGCCGGCCGCTCTCTGGTACTCCATGGACTGTAAATACTGTATCATACGTAGAAGAAAATAATTTTTGTTTTCTAAAAATGCATTTTGAGATAGTTTAATGTAAATCCGACAGGAGCACTCTGAAGCCCCACTAGGAAAAAAAATTTCACTGGTTCCTCTTCATCGCCTTAATGCGGATCGGAAATCCCTGGGCGGCCAGGTGCCGTCTCCTCCCGGAGACAACACAGAGCAGCCGGTGGCAGTCGGTGGCAGTCTGGCCTTGGCCCGCTGTGTGTGCCTCCCTAGTCCCTCTGGGGGACAGCCTCAGCCCCCCATCCCCCCGCCAGCTTTGTCCCTTGCATCCTTTGGGTCTGCTGAGCAGCGGTGGTGAGGTGACAGGGAAGGGACCTACAGTTCTGTCGCCTGGGACCTGCCTCGGTGTCTTTCTCAGAAAATGGCCAAGAGGCGGACGGGACAGGGTTCCTCCCTCCTACCTCAGGCCTGAGCCATGGTGCCCTTGACATTGCTGTCCCAAAATTTTCTTAGCCGACTTTGGCTTTCACATTGGTTCCTCGCAGAGCTGAGAGTCTGGCCGAAAGACGAGAGAGCCCCGTCCTAGCTTTTGCACAAGGCACTCGTGGCCGGGAATAGGTTAGGGAATGGCCACTGGTGATTTTCCAAGCGTCAGCCCTTCTCTGCTGACGAGAGTTTTTCCGAATAACAAAGTCCCTCTGTGAGTTGTCCCTTCCTTTGGTTCTTCTTGGTGGGGCACAGCCTTCTCCGTGTGAGACGGGACTGGCTTGCGGGCGGGGTGGCTTGCCCGGGGCAGGGAACGCGGCAAGTCCTCCTCCCTGGGAGGCTCTGGCCACCATAGTGACATTTCTCTCGCCATGGTCCTTCTCCACTGTGGTCGTCTTTCTTGACCTTGTGTCTTCTCTTGTAAAAACGAAACTCGAGAATAAAATAAACGTGTCAAATTAAAAAATAAAAACCCGAAACGTGAACGTGAAGTGTGTGACCTCGCGCGACGCCGTGACGCGAAGCGGCCACGTGTCATGCTGGCGTGTGCGTGGGGTTCGTTCACGCGCCAGCAAGTGGAAACAAAACCCGATTCTCGCTGGAGACCGGGACGTCGGGGTGCTTCTCCTGGGAGGGGGGCGGCCGCTCAGGCTCCGGGAGGGGGGCGTCTGCAGCGTGTGGGCCGCAGCCCGCTGACTCGGACCCATCGGGCACTCGTTCACGCCGGTCCCAGGCCGCAGTGTGCCAGTGCTCACGTGGAGGTGGCTTGGTTCTCGTCCCTTTTCTAGTCTGTTTTCCTCCCAAAATGTAACCACCGGAGGGAGAGATGACGGCGTTTAGGGCCCCGGTACCTGGAAACGTTTATTCCGAAAAGCGATGCGGAGCCTGCCCGGTTCTGCCCTCCGGCTCGTTCACCGGCCAACGGCTACTTCTTTACTGAGCGTCCACCACGTGCCGGGCACTGGGGACACGATACGTCGGGAAGCGAGAGTCCGGCTCTTGTGGCGCTTAGCAGAGGACGAGCGTTACTCAAACAATCACACCGATGAGTGTACGATGACACTGAGAAACGCTCGGTAGGGAAAAGCTCGCCGGCCACTGCAGCACTGTGGGGTCAAGGCTGGGCCCGTGCGACCGTCAGAGTGGCGCCTCGCGCCCGTCCCCGGCTCCTGGAGGTCTGGAGCGGTTCGCGTCTCGTGTTTTCTGTTCTGTGTGAATTCCCCTCCCTGTGTCCCGGCTCAAGGCAGAGAGAAAGGGAGCTGGAGAGGAAGCCCCTGCTCTCTCGAAGGTGCCACGAAGGAACTAAGAAAACATTTTTAAACTACGAAACTAATAGGATAAGCATAGTGTAAGAAAACTGGAAAATAGAGGAGGAAAAAATCAAGGTTCCAAAATCTTAATAAGCGCTTGTCTTCCTGTCCCGTTCCCTGTGCGTTTTACCTGATACAACGCTCAGGGTCATGCAGAAAACATGCAGAACAAAGCACGAGGTCGCAGAAACAGGAAAAAAACAACCCTACCTACAGACGAGCGTTACTCACCCTGGCACCTCCTCCGATTTGTTCCCACTGTCTTTTGGTTGCCCTGATGGCATGTATATAATTTTGTATATTACTTTTTTTAGGTGTGTCTTAACAAAGTAACATGATGATATAATGAAATGCTAGGAAGAGGATCCTGGCACTCCGTTAAGATGCTTTGGGCTATAAGTAACAGGAAACCCACTTCGAATTGGCTTAACCATCCACAACACGATTTGGTTGGCTTAACCAGAAGTCCACAGGTGGGGCTTCATGGCCGACTGGAAAAAGGTTCCTGAAATTACCAGGACCCAGGCTCTTTCCGTGGGCCCACTCTACGCTCACGGCAGCCGGATCCTAAGGCTTACACGACGTTTCCGGAACTCCCCGCGACCCCCTGCGCTGGTGCTTCCCCATTCACTGCTGGGGGGAGGGGGGTGTACTCAGAGCCTCTGCCAGAAAAATAAGGCAAAGCCATGCCCAGGAGCCTCTGGCTCTTCTCCCCCCTAATCCCGAACACGTCGGCGGGCCATTTCTGAGCTGGTCACAGCCAAGGAGGTGGGATTGTCCTTCAGCCCTTTAGAAGCCCCCTGGGACTGAGAGGGAGTGGTGGGTTCGGGAAGGAAATGCCATTTTCTTTGGGAGGAGGAATGGATGCTGGGTGGGTGACCGCCCGAGCACGCCACACCGTTTTCCACAGGAACGTCCATGCCAGCGCCTTCTCCCGTGACCCTAAAACAGGCTCCCCAAGACGGGTGGCCAGCCTCTCAGTGCCTCACGTACTGATTTTAACCACACCTCCCTCTTCCCCAACCTTGCGGTTAGGAACAGCCTGGTGCTTGGTGTCCTCTTTAAATAATTCAAGAGTCTACGGCCATGCCACCCTGAACACACACGATCCCATCTGATCTCAGAGGCTAAGCAGGGTCGGGCCTGGTTAGCACTTGGGTGGGAGACCACCTAGGAAGAGCAGGTGCTGTAGGCAGAAAATATAAAAAATAAGGGATTGTAAGTTGACAAGATCCTTGCAATCTTTGAGGTCAACCACGGGTTGCCTCGCCCCCCCCCCAAAAAAAATACATACATACAGACAGACAGACATCATTCAAGAGCAACGTCAGTTTAGCCACAGGGCAAACCTTTTGAGAATGCTGAGAATGTTATCCTTAACCAGTAGAGCTTTTATGAGACGTGAAGGGGAGAGCCTCCTAGTTGCCTGATCCCCTGGCGGGTCAAACGCCACCTTCTGAGCACCTCAGAAACACTCCGAACCCTGCTTGGCGTTCAGGAACAGTCCTGGGGGAGGCCTCTACGCCCCACGGCCCCAGGAGCACACGTGCCGGCAAAAGCTCTGGAGGCAAGCCTGCGAACCCGCGAACCCGCGAACCCGCGAACCGCTCCCGTGTCCGAGCCGGGGGAGCTGGGAACTCACCTCGCCCGTGAGAGTGAACCCCAATCTAGCTGAAAAGCTCCAACAGGACCATCAAGAGTGAGGCATTTTAAAAAATAATAGCAGCAGCAAAGATAGCTCTCGAGATGGACCGTCGACTGATACTGGGCACTGTCTGAAGCGCCTCGTGCATTTAAGACTCACGGAGTCCGGCGACCGTGTTATCATTACCGTGACTGCCACCCAGCAGGTGAGAAAGCCGAAGCCCAGCGTCTACACAAGCTGTTCTGACTTACACAGCTCGTAAGCGATGGCGCCTGAACGGGCGGCTTGACTCCCGAACCTGTATTTTTCTGCCCTCACTGCTGAGCTGGTGAGGACTTCAAAGAAAGATGCAGAAAGAGCCTAATGGGAACCAGTGCCAGGTATAATGTGCTTGCAACATTGACGCCAGTGTCCCCCAGAATGTTTTAGAGGGTCCCCTGCAAAAGCACGAAGCCGGACGTGCTCATGATTCCCCCTCACACCGAATCCTAGGTTAACGGGGTTCCCCAGGCAGGTGGAATACCGGCTTGTCCCTCACCCCCTCCTCGCTCTCCTACCGTGCGACCCAAATCCCTCACGTGAGCTTTCGCACGTTAGAAGCAGAGGTGCCCAAAGGACAGGACAGAGACGCCCAGAGCCGTGGGCGAATTCCCAGCGCCCAGCACGAGGGCTGGAGTACGGTGGGTGCTTGGTGAAGGCCGACGGGCGGGCAGCAAAACCTCACCCGGGGGGCAGGCCTGAAGCGAACGCGAAAGGCTTTCTTCCTCTTCCTCCTCCTTACTCCGAGTCGGAGTTTCAGAAGAAGTTTGGTGTGCAGCTGAGTTTGGCTTTTGTTACTGTTTTGGTGGCGATGGCAGTGACGGGGGGGTGGGGATGGAGGAGGGGGGAGGGGCGTGCCAGCCACAGTCACCCCCACATGTTCTCCTAAGGAGCCTGAGGATGTGAAGCTGAGTGGCCGCAGCGCTGGCTGGGACCGTGTCGACGCTGCTGACTACGGCGTGCAGCACACCTCCCAGGCCGGCAGACACGTTGCGTGGTGTGACATTGCTTCTGAGCGTGTTTGCACCCACCTTCCTGCAAACCGTAAGCTTCCCTGCCTCCACCCGCCACCCACACACCCCTCTGCAAGGGAGCTGGGCACAGCATCTGGTGCTGGCTGTTTTGGGAGCTAAAGACTTTTCTCTTGGCTCAGAGCAAACGGTAATGAAGGGCAATAACCAGCTCTGGGAAGGGCAGGAAATGACACATGTCCCCACCTACTCCAGCAGCTTTTGTTAAAAAAACTGGGGGGCCTAATACGATCACGTGCGCTGAGGAATTACGCACGGAACCAGAAGCCGCTCGTCGAGGTTTCTGGTCTCGGGCTCGTTTCTAAGCGAGGACTATCGGACAAGGCTCAACGTGCCAGCGATTCTGTGTCAAGGCCGGCTCGCGTTTGAGAGGCGACTGGAATTCCCGAACCCCCAGCGCTAGGCCCCCGGTCCTCCCCTCTGTCAGGAGCTTCCTTTACAGCAAGGTGCGAACCCCCCGTCTCCCTACCCGTGAACTGAGAGGCTCCCTCGTCGCTCGCTCCCAGCTGCCCGCCCCCCGCCCCCCGCCGTTGTGCAGACGTCCTGCGATGTCCCGCAGCCGAGCAGGACAAGCCGCACTGCGCCACGCGGTCCTTGTGCTCTGCCAAGCCCCTGCACCACCGTCCGGCCCCGCCACCCGACTCAGGCACGGCCACAAGCAGAGTCACCTGCGGCTTCGTTTTGACAGCGGTTCCTGGGTCCACCAGAGACCTCGTGAGCCGCCACCAGAGGCTCTGCGGGGAGGACGAGGACACACAGAACGGCTGTCCGGTTGTTTCTGACTCAGAATGACGGGGTACTTGGAACCCGTGCATCCCACTCCCGGCCTTCCCAGCCCCCCACCCGGGCAGCCTGCCCTGCGGTCCCCTGCCGCGGCCGGCTCCGCCTGTGACCCAGCTGGCCCCTCGATGCCCATTTGTGTGTGACATGACCACTCCCCACCTTCGGCCTCAAACCCCGCAGCGCAGCTGTCCTGGAAGCGTGACTTTCAGCTCTTCCTTTGCTCCGAGTCACACTTCCCTCCTCAGACATCTTCACGGTCTCGCTCCAACTACCGATTTAATCCTAGACCTTTCAAAGTACTGTTTTAATCAACGTGGTGTCTGTTTTCATGTTGCCTCGTCTTCCCAATCAACTGTAACCCCCAAGGAGCAGAAACTATGTGTTTGGGGGCCTTTAGTCAATCAGCCCGCTTGTGTGGTCTGACCACATCTTCCTAAAACCCATCCTGGTTCCTCCAGGCCAACTCGGTCCCCTGCTCCAGGACAGTGGCACCAAACAGGTGACCAGTCAGGTCAACTCAACTCCCCAAGGCCTCTGCGGATCAGAGCTTTGCTCGCAGACAGGGCATCGTCTGGCCCAGCGGGCCAGCTCACGCCGCTGCGACCGTCGCCAAGCGGCAAACCAGGAAGGGTGACAGTGAGGCGTCCCGACTTCCACTGCAAAACACCAGTCGAGACTGCCGAGTGAAATACAAACACGGTCGCTGTTTGCTTCGCTTGTTTATTCTAGTTTGTGTTTTACCCAACCATTTCACAGCAGTTCTCAGTAGGGAGAGAGACAAAATTAATCTGCACGGGGAGATCGCTTGGAGGTATCTTGAGAAAGGGGGAAGAATCTCGTTAGCCAGAGAATGAGGCTGTCCACTGGTCCCCCGCACAGTGACAGCACCTAAGTTTCAGTTCCAGCTGAGCTGATGAGATGTAGGATGAATAATTTGAAAAAAAAAATTAATGTGAAACTGAGCAAATCCAGGATTGCTGCAAAGCCCACACTTTCAGTATCGGACCTGTCTCCTAAACCAAGTGCCTGTCAAACTCAGCAAAGATGCCATGTCCCTCCCTCCCAAGACCGAGCTCAGAAAAGGCGCAACACGACCAATTATTTGTCAGGAGCTTACTAAACATATAGAAGAAAAAACACTTTTAAGAGAATAAGCAATAAATACCGGACTGTGGAGAAACTTCAGAAGTTACGTCTCTTTATTATTCCATTCGGGTTAAATTCAAGCTCCCCTCGACCTGCCTCCCCGCTGAGCACTTGGAGTCGGTGCCCCACCTGCCCTGGTCACGCTAATTCCTCCTCCGAACCCCTGCGGCACCCCGTGGGGAGCCGCGACACCACCAGGCGTCTGCATACGCGTGTTGTATCCAAACTCGGGATGGGGTGCTACACCCCCGGGAACCCCCATGGCTCCTACTGTGCTTAGCACACAGAAGCGGCTGTGACCTCCGCCACCTTCCCAGCAGACGCGGCCTCAGATGACACCCGCGCCCTCATCAGCGTTTCGACAGTGGACCAGGGCGACAGTCACCGACCCGCCCGGGACACGTTAACCAGCGAGGGCACAGAACGCGTCCCGCTGACGGCCAACACCGACGCCCCTTAGCAGCGGAGATAAAAGCAGTGACCTTCCCGAGAAAACTATTCCGTTCTCTCACGCTTTGTATGCGTAACTCAACTTCAACAGACCCTTGGTCGGTCCCAAAGGCACTGCAGCGTCTTCCCGTCTCTCGGCCCGACTCGGTGTCTCCACACGAAGGAGAGCCCGCGACGTGCTCCCCGGCACCCGACACCGGCGTCCTGCACACGGCGGGCACCGAATCGTCGGATCAGGATTTCCCAGAATGTAAATCTCACCGCGTTAAGTTTTTCTCTAACGTGACCCTCTGCGGTGATGCCAAACGCTTCCACCCACACAGGTAGGTAAAGGCGAGGCCCGACAAGCTGTTCACAGGGCCTGTATTGTGTCTTCACACACGAGGGCAACAGTGAGAACCGTGTCCCGTGACCCCGCAGCAGGCGTGCTTGCTGAGACAGCGTGACGAAGGACGCAGATCCCGCTCTGCGTGCTGAACAGCTAACTCCAGACCCAGCTTCGAGCTGTGACTTACCAGTCTGGTCCTGGACACGGAGAGGCCCAGTGCTTTTCAGCCCGTCCCTGAATTTCTCTTCGAGTTGAGGCAGTCACTGGTTTTAATGCCCTCGAGCTGGATGAAGCTGCCTGCGTAGAGCTTACCACTGACGTCCACTGCGTGCTCGCCGAGAGCTACGACGCACACTTTGCGCCCCGCAGACGGCTCAGCGCCACGGAGAGGGCGCCCCGTGCTCACCGCTGGGCGCAGGCAGCTGACGGCGATGCGACGCCGGGGACGGCGTCAGGAGCACTGGCCTGCCACCGTTCGCACAGCGGTGCAGGCCCCCTCCTGCCTCACGGGTCTTTCTTTTGGGCGAGTCCTCTGCTGCCCTGTCGATCGATCCCCAGGGACTGCGCCGCCCACACCCCTCGCCCGAGGCTGCCGGCTGCCGGGGCGGCTCCGCGCCGGTGTCGATGCGGGAAGCGCCGTGCGACGGGCAGCCGCGCCGTGTTCCTTTCTACCCGACGCTTCTGCAGACGCCACGGCTCCCGCGAGGCCTTCGTCCTGCAGGGACTCGAGCGCCGGCTCCCCCGCGTCGGGACGGCTCGAGGACCGTCACGCAGGGCTTGCCGGTAGCAAAACCGTTCTCAGGAGTTTCAAAAAGAAACTATTCAGCTAGAAAAGTCACAACCATCACTTTTCTCTAAGCCGGGAACGCACACCGTTGATCATACGGAAAAACGCATCAGCCCCGTCCTGCCTGTGACCGACGCGGAAACCAGCGAGCCAGGCTGTGCGCCTTGTGTCACCACACGGTCACGTTCTTAGAGCTCGAAGCGGACACAAACGCTGCTTCGGTGACGTTCAACGTTCAGTGTCTGCTACATTATTCTTAGCACTTTGTACTCAGTCTCCACACAGGACCAGTCCAGATGTCAAGGCCACCTTGATTCCGGGAGAGAGAGCTCACCACCAACACTTAAAGCTGCTTCCTCCCGGGACACCGGCCTCCTAAGCGTGCACAGGTGGCCAAGGGGCTTCCTCTCGGGCTAAGCTGCGTCCTGGCGCCGACCGCCCTGAGGCGGACTGAGCCGGGGGCCGGTAAGGACGCCTCCAATGGGAAACCCAACACACGGGGATTGTAAAGCTTCGAGCCTGGCCCAGCAAACAGAGTGCACAGGCTCCCTTACGGCGCCGAGTCTAGGGATGGCCAAGGTCAAGGAGGCGCACGGACAAGTCCACGCAGAGCCTGCCGGCTCTTCTGCGGGGCGCGTGCAGTCGGTCTGCCAGGCCCGGCTCTCGTGCAGGGCACAGGGAGCCCCGCAAGGCACCGGGGAGCCCCCGCGCACATGCTCGCTGGGCGGCCTCTCGGGAAAAGCAGACCCGTGCGAGGCGCGGCTGTCCGGGCCAGGCAGCGGGACCAGACGGGAGCCCAGTGACCCAGCGACAGCACCTCTGAAGGTAAGAAAGGCAAGACCCTGAAGGAGAGAATAACCTTGCAGGGGGACGCACCCCTGCACCTCGCACGCTCCTAGACAGCCAGGCGCGGTCTGAGCACGCCGCCCCCACCCTCCCCGCGGCCCGGGACCCAGTGCCACAGCCCGGGCCGAGCCGCAGCCTGGTCCTTCGGCACAGGCTTCCCCCGGTCACGCCCTCTCCGTCTCCGGGAAGCTCGACACCAACAGAGACCAAGGTCGCAGGACACGGAGGTCGAAGGGTGACGTGGAGCCGTGCGGGGCCGAAACGTTCTCCCGTGGGCGTGGCCAGACACGCACCGCACACTCCCCTGGGCCTACGATTTACATTAATTAATTAGCTAATTAATTAATTAATATCAGCGACAGAACCCCAAACGTTCGTAGATCAAATTCTAATGTGACAATTTAAAAGCAGACAGTGCTCCACTGGGTTAATAAATCAGAATTAGCAAAGAGACAATGTTTTAAATACCACATCATTGAAAACTCCTAGTAGGCATGTCCCCGTCATCGGTCACTTTTACACTAACGGCCACGCTCCCTGGCAGGTCGCCGGACTGCTGGTACGCGCTGCAGTTCACAGGCCAACGCCTCACGACACCCCCTCAAGTGACCGAATCCTTCTTCTTCCGGAAGGGCGACTTCAGCCTCTTCCACACACTGCTCTTGGGCTTCGCCTTCTTCTCCACGGCCAGCGCGGCCTCTCGTTCCTTCCTGCGGATCTCGCGGACCAGGGCGTGGAACACGTCGTCGATGTAGTAGCGGTAGGCGGCAGACGTCTCGAAGAAGGGACAGCTGAACTCTCGGGCCAGAGCCAGTCCTTCTTCCTTGCTGACCTGCACGTGAGGAGATGCATGATGGCACCAGGAAGGACAAGTACGGTTACCCCAAAAAGGGAAGGGACTTCCCTAACGGGACGAGAGCGCCTCGCTGCTGACGGAGAGGCACAGCGCGGGGGCCGCCACGTGGGGGGCTGGCCCCCACGAGCCCTGGGCTTCCTTCTGCCTTCACGTTATGCGAACGCACGTCTACTCTTTTTGTGTTCAAAGTAATTTAATGAGATGATGCTGTCTCGTGTTGAAGAATCACATGGATGTGTAACTTCTACTCTGTTTTAAAGATAACTTTTGGGAACAGGGAACGATCAGAGAAATCAGATACGCAACCTTAGTCTGCTTCATACTTTTCAAGAAAGTAAAACTCAAGGTGATGAGACGTACGCTCAAACTGCAATACTGAAAACTAAGGAACCCAAAAGCGACCCAACTATAAGTGCACCAGAATTTCTCCTACTTTTGGACACTTAGAGTTTTCTAATTTTTTTGCTAGCATAAATAGCCTGGCAATGAGTATTTTACATATAAAGCCCTGAACGGATTTTTCGAACAGGGATTAACTGAGAAGCGTCATGCATTTACTGTCACATCACTTCTAAAAGCTGTGTCAGGCGGCTTCCACCAGGAGCTTTGAACACGGCCGTTTTACACCTTCAGAAACTACACCAAAGAGCAAAGTTTTAAAACATCGTTGTTAACTTGAAAAGCATCATTTATTCTAAAATCCTCCACAGCTCCTCTGATTCTCCCCTCCCAGGGCTCACGGTCGCCATCGGAACAGATTTACCTCTGAGGTTTTAGGACCTACTGTTCCATGGGCCCTCGCTTGATGCACATCCTATTTGTCATCTGATTACTATCCTGTGGCTTTTGTCCTGTAAACTGATCCCTAAAGTCCAGATTTAGTCCACAATGTTAACAAATTAGCATTCACAGGGAAATTTAAGGTTAAGAAGCCACTCTTGGACGCGACTTTAAGGCAGAGGAGCCTACAGACAGAGAAAGGACAACGCCACGCAGCCCCTCCACCTCCGCCTCACCTGTCTCAGCTGCCTGAGGTCAGACTTGTTCCCCACGAGGACCACTGGGGTGTCGTCGGTGCGTCGCACTCGGTAAATGAGCTGCTTGAACTCGCGGACTTCGTGGAAGCTGCGCCGGTCCGTGATGGAGTAGCAGATGATGAAGCCCTCCCCCGCCCGCATGTACTGGTCCCGCATGGCAGTGAACTCCGCCTGGAGGGAAGCAAGGGTCAGTGCGCGCCACGGCCCCGTGAACGGCACGCAGATGGCTGTTTATTTCAGGTTAAAGAAGAGACGTGTCCATTACCTGCTATCCTGAGTCAGGGTGCATGAAAAATTAAAAGACATGGACTGGTGATCTCTCTGGGCAAGCCTTCCCCTCCCCTTTACTGGCGTGAGAGGCCTTTGCTTAGAGCATCCTGGGGTCTGATACCTGTCCGGCCGTATCCAAGATGTCCAGGTTGGCAGGCTCATCGTCGATGCGGATCCGGATTTTATAGGCATCCTCTACAGGAGGGAAGGACGGTGCACTATAAACCCACCAGCGAAGGAGTATGAGACCCTACTTTCAACTCCATCGAACGAAAAAGCAGATTACACACAAGTTCCTTAAGCGAAATCTACCGAGATGCATAAATTGGGTCTTCAACTAAAGTCCCCCCCACCACATAAGCTCTGATAGAAGTTTACTCATAGCTTAAGTTTATGAAACTTTGGGTACAATTCTAAGTAAAAAAAAAAGTTTGGAGAGAGTGTCCTTTCAAAAAATATTAAGCCAGAAAAGTAACTACACCATTTATTACAGCTATTAGATGCTGGGCACTATATTACGTAATTTATACACATTAACTCATTCAATAGTAACAATAATCCAGTGAAGGAAGTATTATGATCTCCATTTTATAGATTAAGAAATTAAATTCTAAAACATTAAAAGTCTTCTCAACAGTTAATTAACGGCATTGGCCAGAATTAAATTACAGTTTATTAATGACACAGCCAGAACCAAAACACAGGGCTGCCTGACTCAAAAGTCCTGTGCGTGTGCTTAACCCTATGCTGTAATTCCTCCTCGTTTTACTACTACAGAACACAATTCCAACTTTCCAGTTTCTAAATAATCCACGTTGTTATCATTTCTCCTTCACGAAAGTAAATTTCTTTATGCATATTATTGTAGCAACCTTGGAAAATACAAGTAAAAAAGAAGAGGAAAAAACCCGTAGGACAGTTCCATCATTCAAACAATTGCTGCTTACATCCTGAGATGTTTTCTTTTAAAGATTTTTTTTCTTGAGTTTGCTGCTGACTCTTCCTCATAGGTGAAGAGCTTCTCAAACTACTGATCCACTAGGATCAGTGAGCTGTGAATGAATTTTGTGGGTTGGGACCAGCATTAAAATAAACAAGCAGAAACCTCAAAAAAAGAGAGAAAATAGTAGAATGCACCACATGTAGTGAGGGAGGTGTAGTCTCCTGATGTTTTAATCACATGCACACACGTGCATGTACACGCATATATGTACACGCACATACTCACATGGGTACTAGCCACAACGGAAACTTTTTCTTCTTGGAGTTGGCAGCCAAATTTGAAACAAAACGTACTAAATCATGAACTCGATGAGAACAGACACATCTTTTTGCTCACCACGCTACCTCAGGGCCTACTATAGCGTTTGGGACATAATAGGAACTCAAGAAACATAAGTATTTGCTGGTGAATCAGACAAGAAAATAGATTGGTTTAAAAAAGTAACTCTTTCAGGGGACAAGAATATGAGTTTTTATTCTAAAGTTTTAGTCTAAGGAAAAGACACTTTTGGAGTTCTAAGTAAATTACCCTAAGTCCTAACTCCACTTTCTTCCTAGCATTCCCCGTGTTGGGCTCCCTGAACTACGTTCTAAGCTTAATACAGTAGGTGAAGAAGCGATAACTGTTTCTCCTTCCACAGCAGTTACCAGCCACATGAAATGACCCCGTCCACAGCTGGGTTAGAAAGAACATCGCTGGCTCTGTGGAAGACAGAGAGGCTCGGGCCTGGCCCGATGCAAACCCTCCCTAGAGTCCCAGGGCCGTGACAGAGTGTCACAACCTGAAAACACTTGCAGTATGGCATTCCTGCGCCCGCCCCTCTCCCCACCCCTCTTCTCCTGGGACAAGAGCGGGAGGTCAAACCCACTTCCTTGTGCTGTAGGGATCAGCGTTTGCAAAGAAAAGCAATTTTCTCAAAAAGGCAAAGTAAAGTTACTCACTCTAACAGCATTTTGCCACAATAAGGGATTAAGGACTATGAAGGGCAGGAGGAGGCCTTCCTGTGCAATGACCTTGACCGGCAGGAAGCACCGAGGACTCCCCTGTGGAGGTCCAGGCTCGGGCTCGCACGCCTGGGTGCGAGGCGTCCGGCAGGCCGGCTCTACTTGTTTTTCTGCTTCCTTTTGTGGAAGTTCAAACCGGCTGACTCATAGTCAGAGTCAGTCTCAAGTCAGACCCTTAGAGAAGTGACAGCGAAAAGTTCTAGTAAAGTGGCCTTTAAACTTTCCCTTCATTCTAGCAATCCAGTGTACGGACCATAAAAACATGATGGTGTCTCATGACTGTTCAATAAAAGAGACTAAAGATGGCTTATGCAGAGGCGAGGAAAACACAAATATCCATTTGCGTAATAATAATGCCATGCTACTCCTGTTGAATAAATCTGAATTAGACCCCCAAACCGGCTCAAAACAGCATTAGACAGCATTTTAAGAACCGACACTAAGACCGTGTTAGGGGTTTTATCTGGACGCCTTACCGATGGTGGGGTCGTGGTCTTCTGGGAAGCGGTGGCTGATGAACTGCATGGTCATGGCTTGGAAACAAGAAGCGAGAGTTACCACCCACGCAAACGTGACCCAGGGGGTGCTGGGGGGCGCTAGCATCGCACTGGCGCACAGCTGGCCCGACGCTCGCTGTGAGGGGGGGTCGTCGGTGGCCAGGCGCTTTCCTCCGGGGGTTCAGAGATGGGGGGCAGACGGCACCTACCGCTCTTGCCCACGCCGCCGGCGCCCAGCATCACCAGCTTGTACTCGCGGGAGAAGCCGGCGGGGCCGGCGCAGCCCGCGCCGGGGCGCGCGCCGCACTCCATGGTCTCCGCGCGGCGCACGGGGCCGCGGCCCGGGGCGGGGACACGGGGCGCCGCGCCTGGCTTCGCTCCGGGGCTCTGCGGTCCTGTGACACATCACAGGTTTTCCAGGATGAGGACACAAAGGCGTCGGGTTCCCTTCTCTCTGCGGCCCCGGCGCCGCGGGGACGCGGAGCCGAGGGCGAAGGCTGGGGCTGGGGGCCCGGCGGCGGGGTGTCCTCGCGCCCCCGCCCCGGCCGCGCCCGCCGCCCGCACCCCGGGGACGCGAGGGCCCGCACTCGCGGGGCGCCGGCACTGACCTGTGACCCCTCCCGCGGCCGGGGAAGATGGCGCCACCGGCGGGAGGGGCGGGGCCGCCGTGACGCAGCGCGGCCCGCCCCCTCCGGGGAGGGCCGGGTCCCCTCCGGGTCCTCAAGCCCGGGCCCGCGACTGCCCACGGGGCGCCCTTCGGTGGCGCGCCACGCTGACGGCACGCGCGCGTCGCAAGTCGGGTGACACGGGACACACAGGGGACCTGTAAGGAACTCCGGGCCGTTTGCTGCTTGTGATGACTTGGCCAAATGTCAAGTCGAACCCGGAACGGACACCCCCCTAACCCTCCCAAAAAGGACTGGGACCAAGTTTCCCACTTAAGGGCGGAAGAGCATGTCCCCAAAGAAACAGCGGCCGTGGCCCCCTCTTGAAACGAGGTCGGGTCCCAAAGACCAGATGCCCACAACATCCTGGTTTAACCAGAGTTCTGCATTTTAAACGTGAAACAAAAGATATTAAAAAATTAAGCTGCCCTGTAAACAGATGCACTGCCCTCCAACAGGAAGTGCGTTTTCGGGTGGCCCCGAGTCAGAGAAACAAAGGCACAGCCGCTCCATGCCTCCACTTAGGCGCACACACAGGTGCCAGAGGGAACTTGGCACCGAGGAACCCTCCTTTTGAACTTCTGCCCACCCTTCCTCCTTTTCCAGGCTGTTCTCCCAAGAATAATTCGCACTCCCTTTAAAAATGTTTCATTCGCTCAGTGCCATCTTCAGTAGAGGAGAGCTAAAATATGAAAACAAAGGACATCCACGTAATGGCCCTTTACACTTTCATCTGAACTTCTCAGGGCTTACTTTGGAAAATCATAAAACTCATGGAACTGTAGGCAAACTTTTGGGTCCATGTATTTTTCTGACAGGGTTAGAATTTCATTGTGCTCTATGAATAAACAAGGTTATGATTTTAGTGTATGGATGGGTTGTGGAAGAAAAGAACAGGGAAACCACAAGCAGAATATTTATACATTTATTTATAGTGAAATTATGGTCTAAATATTTACAACACATAGGAAACCAGAGGATAAGTTTATACAAAGGCAGCCTGCAAAGTATTCAAATGTGCAAAAATGACAGTTCAGTATCTCAAACTACTCCTGGTTCAGCAGACTAGCTCCTTCACTTTCACATGTCAATATATTTGATACAAAAAAGTTATTTTGGCAAAACCTGTAAATGCCAAGAATAAAAGGACGAGGTGCGAGTTCAGTCCCTCAGTCCGCCATCCTACTGCGAGCAGTGAAATGTTTTAGCTGCAGCCAGTTCTGAGACAGACTGCTGTGTTTCACTTCTGTGATGAGTTCTGCCCAGCTTTTAAACAAGCAGTTTTTCTCTGACCCACATGAAGACAAGAAGCTTAGAAGGGCAATAAAAACAGCAATGGCTATGTGAGACAAGTGTGCCTGAAGGTGACAGCTCTGGGTCATCGCAATAAAAGACACGATGAAAAAAATGCCTTTGTTTTCCTACCCAGGATCCGGCTGTATCCGACAATTTTAAATTAGTAAAACTGCGCTTTCCAAAATGGAAAGAATCCAAAAATAACCAGGGACGAGGAATTTGCAGATGGAAGTACCGAACGGAAAGGGTGGTCTTAAAATCACTTCCCCACTAGTGAACAGTAAGGCTCTGTGTATAACCAGTTATTATCAAAATTGACCAAACAGTAGTAAAATACAAATGAAACTTTCTTTATGTCAGAAGAGGAGCTATTCATTTGGAAAAGGCCGGACCAGGTCAAACACATACTGGAATGACCCCGCTGGGATGCCGCTGACCAAGCACGTTTCACCGACTGTTAAAAAAACGGCTTCTGAGACAAATTTGTGATCCTAAGTAAATGTTAACAGATGCTATGCCGCTGCAGGAAAAAGGATGTTTTAAAAAGAACGCGGCCCCTTTAAGAAAGGGGACATTGCGTCTCTAACTTCTGCAAAGGTCCATGATGGCTCCCAGTATAGGCCACAGTCTTGTCAAATCAAATGCATGCATTATTGCTAAGGACGAGTCATCGAGGGTCGAAACTCTGTCCCACTGTTCCTACGGGGCCATCCAGAATGGCATCTGCTGCTTAGCTCGTGGTTGCGACGAAGGGTACTGATACCCCAAACTCCAGCCCTGTGGAAAACTACTTGCATTTTTATGGCCTCCATGATCCTCCTCTTCGTCGGATGAATCTGCAGCGTAAGCCACCAAGCCAAACTCCTTCTCTGTAGTTTTCATCTTCTTAACTGGATAATCTAGAATAGAGAAAGACAACCCCAACCCCATTCCCCGCCAAAAAAAAAAAAAGGTAATACCATAAATTCGTTAATAAAAAAAAAAGATGTTAATTGTAAGTGGTTAGTTGGACACCATTTTGAAGTCACAGGGTCAGTGGTCACCCAAAAACGTTGAAGATCACACGAAAAACAGCATCAGCATCAGCAAATGTGAATCCACCAGAACCATGTAAGAAAACAGAAAAAGAAAAAGAAACACAAAAAAAAAAAAAAGAAAAAGAAAAAAAGGAAAGTTAGCAAGTGAATCTCGGGAGATTGCTATTTCACCTTTTAAAGAGTTAAAAGAAAAGAAGAAAAGAAAAAAATTATTTTCTTCTGTTCGTTTTTATTATGACTACAGATAAAGAATAAAAACGATCCCGTGGACCACAACGGGGTCTAGCATTCTGGGATGCTAAGAAGCGACATGTCCTATAATGGCCACAGGCCGACAGTTCCTGACCAACAGAGCTATGAAGGGAGGTGTGGCTCAGTTCTCAGTACAAGAAAATCGATCTTTTTAAAATCTGTATCAGGTTACCTTCAAGTATCTCAACAACAAGGCAACAAAATTTTGAAGTGACCTACCAAGCATTAGTATTTCCTAGGGGTTTAATGTCGCTGATGCTATGTATAAAACATGTCGACTGACTCTTTCCTAGACACACGTCGGATGAAAATAAAAGGCTGTGTAACTACATGCTGCTGTCCACATAAATAAAAAAAAAGAGTATTCTCATTAGGTTACAGAGACTGGGTCAAACAGCTAAATGAGTCCACCCTGAGCGAACATCAGGTTAGAAAACTAAGAGCCTAGGCCCGGTCTGGGCCACGCCCTCGCCCCGTCACACCTCACTCACCGTGGCTCCCTGCTAGGGTCCCAGAACCGCTCCTTTCATCAGACTCTGTTTTAATTCCCGTCACTGGAAAGGCTGGTGGAGGCATCAACTGCCTGTTGAAAGAAAAAATTGAAACACTCTTTCAGACAAATTCAATCTATTTCAAATTCCCCGGGAGAAAAAAAGAACAACAATACAGTCTGCAGATCATTTTTCATTTTCACCATTAATGCTAACCCTCTCCCTGACCCTCCGTCCTTCAAGCTATCTTCAAGCCGTGAGATTATGCGTCCTTGTCTACACAGCCAGGCCAGGCCAAAACCAGAATGGGCTGTGACGTGGAGTGAGCTGCCACTCACAAAGCCTTAAGATGACAAAGGGAGAAACCCAGCACTGCATGGCAGGCTGGGCTGCTACGCACGCAACCCCACCCATGACATCCTATGATTCCAAGCAGCAAAAATGGTTTTATCGTGGAACCCTCTGTCATTGCCACCGTTAGGAAAACGGCCAAGACGTAGACGATGAAAGCAAAGGAAGACACCCGAGTAAGCAGCACTGAGTTATTCCAAGCTGAACATGACCGCTTCTCAGACGGAAAGCACCATCGCCTTCCCTGACTGCATGGACCACACACATGGAGGTTTGTTAGATCGCGATGATTTCAGAGCACGGACGCTCAGAGCAACGACTATTATTTACATGATGACGTAAACGACGACACCTGAATGTTCCCGCACGGTTCTGTCCCAACTTACCTGTCCCTCTCTCGCTCTTTGCCTGAGGAACTTGCCGGCTTCGATCCTGCACCTTCAACCTCATTCTGGCTGGAGAAGCCTGTACCTAAATTAGTCATATGAATGGGTCCATGCTATGAGCAGAAAAACACAGCGGCATTAGCACATCTACCACTGCTGCGTGGACGTCAGCTCCTTAACGTTTAACTGTCAGGGCCTCGTCTCTCTGATACAGTAAGCTGCTCTGGGGCTCTGGGAGGCGGAGCCTAACGGCCTGTGAGGCAGGCTGCTTTTCTGTGGGCGTGGTCAGGGATGCTGAGGGATGCTGAGGGATGCTGAGGGAGGCTGTGATTCGCTGCTCTACGCCTGCATTTCACCTACCCATAACTCATCTGGTTTGTATAAACCTAGTTACAAACTATAAACACTCCCAAGTTTGTCTGGAAGAATGCTTCAAGGATTCCTGCAAAAACTAACGCTCCTTCTGATAAAACTGCACCAAAACTACGTATCTTAACGCTACCTTTTTTCAAAGGAGTCTTTAGGGAACAAACAAGTCTCTTTAGTGAACGACTGTGCCTACAGTTATGTGTGTGCACAGAATTGCTCTGTTTCTGGATGTCTTTTTTGCGGGGTAGGGTCTGGAGAGAAAAATCACTCTCTTTTCATGGAGGAATGGAGAACAGTAAAGCGAAAGCCAGGGTTTGAAATGCAAACCACACGTTGGTAGGATAGCTTTCGGGGACTATGCCGGGACTAAGAACTGTCACGGGCTTCTGGAGCCTGCCGAGTGGGTGAGGGAGGTGACAGGCTTGAGCCCCTGCCGGTGCTGGAGGTCAGGAGACCCCTCTTTAGGTGCAGAGCTTCTGACTCCCTCAGCATACTGACTCCAAAGAGAAACCCGTCCCAAAGGAACTGCTCTTGGCTACAAAGGAATCCCTAAGGATCAAAACCTAAGCTATGTGGACCCCCAGAAGTGGAGGGGATCCTAGTGCTGGGGACGGCTGGTGCGGATGCTCTGCCTGTCTGTCAGGGAGGACACCGGGAGGCGGGCGGCCATTTAACCTGGTATCCGAGGAGTCCGGACTCGCGCTCGTCGGGCAGCTCCTCCGTGAAGCGCCTCTTCTGCGCCTGCGGCTGCGCCGGCAGCGGGGGTGGGGGCGGGGGGCCGGCAGGCAGGGCTGGTTTGACGGGAGCAGCAGGAATAAAAGGCCCACTCATCGAACTCTGAGACCAAAACAAACCGAGGGGAACGGTGTGAGGATGCCCGGCTCGAGGAGTCGACGGTGGTGGCAACGCACTTGAGTGACCGCTGCGCACCACACGCCTCCCACCTGCTGGCGTTCGTCCTGCTTCCTTCGCGTCCAGCTCAGTAGCAGCGTCACCGTCCCTTCCCACCTTTGTGGGATGGAAACACGAAATTGCCATCTCTACGGCGCTTTGAACCCGGGGGAAGAAACTGTTGTGCATTAGAGTTACTGGGAGCAAACGTGGCCGCTAACACTCACTCGGCCTTCATGCGGTTCAGACGTCGCCAGCGAGAACGCTGACTTACAGCCCTTCAATCAACGTGACCAGTTCATTTGGATTGTACGTGCTGTGAGTCCTGTGGCAAAGGCAACGTCACCTAGCACGTCCACGGGCAACTGGCTACGTCAAGAGCGAGCCTGCCTAACCTTTCGAGAGGCTTTCCGAAAAGGAACATGGGCCATCAAAAGCCAGCACGTAGCAGAAACAAGCACTTCGAATGTCAGAGACCCACGGCTGACGTTTGTCGATGGTGTGGGTCGCCTCTGGGGTTCGCTGCGGCCCGCTGAGACAGCACCGTGACGCCGTCTCACGCCGAAGGGAAGCGAAGCCCGGACAGGCGGCGCGTCACATGCTGCAGAGCGCAACCCCGGAGAGCATGGTGCAGGCTGCCAGTGCGCCCCAGCCCCAGCCCCCCAGCTCTGCCGGGCGCCCCAGCGCCAGCCCCAGCCCCAGCCCCCCCACTCTGCCGGGCGCCCCAGCGCCAGCCCCAGACCCCCCAGCTCTGCCGGGCGCCCCAGCGCCAGCCCCAGCCCCCCCACTCTGCCGGGCGCCCAAGCGCCAGCCCCAGACCCCCCAGCTCTGCCGGGCGCCCCAGATCCCTCGCTCTGCCGGGCACAAAGGGCGAGCTCCCGACCAGGGACCTGGGCCGGGACGCAGGTCACAGGCCCCGTCTCTCACGCTGTCCGAGCCCGTCACATGCGCACAGCCCGCAGGCGAGGGGCCGGGCAGTGGTTCAAGGCTGTGGTCACTCTGGCATGGGTCCACTGTGAGGGGCCCACAGAGCAGGACCCGCTAAAACCCTGTTTCCATGCACCTCGCCGGCCCCTCCCCCTTCCTAAAGTTCTGGTTCCTCGGCGGGGACACAGATGCCCGCGTACACACCCGAGTGTGGCACGCCCCTCTCCGGCTCCCGTACACCTACACGTGGCCGACAGTTCCTCCCAGGGCGAGCGGGGAATCCCGCCGCCTTCCTTAGTGCACAGCATGGCGCTGGCCCGGCGCCTGCTTGTCACGGGAGACCCACACGCGGCCACGCGCTGCCGCTGGGTACTGCCTGCGGCCGCCTCCCAGCCCCCCATGGAGAGCTCGCCACTGCCGCTCCCCAGGACCCCGGGTGGGACACGGGCCGCCGCCTGCACTCGGGGTGCGCGTGGCCAGGCACACGCCATCCCCAGGTACTCCGCAGACCGGCGGTGTCACACGGACATCAGAATGACACCTCCCGTGACGCGAGGTGTGAATGGCAGCGCCGCGTCCACCCGCCCCGGCCCGGTGCGTCCCCACTCGGTGGCACCGTGCTCCCTGGCCCTGCGTCCTACCTGCGCAGTGCTAGCTGCAGGCTGCACTTGTGTTATCGGGTACTGTGTTGGCACAGGTGGGACTCCAGTAGGTAACGCTGGCAAGACTCCAGGTGCCAACGACACAGCGGGTGGCACCATGCTTGGTACTCCGTAGGGAGGCTGAACTGGCTGCTGAGGGGGGGGAACAACAGGGTAACCAGACTGATAGCCACTGGATGGATAACACGGTGGCTGAGGAGGGACACTACTTATAGCAGAGGGTTGTGTGTAGCCTGAGGGGGAAGAAAAAAAGTGTTTAATCAGCTGCAGCAGAATGAGACAGTTTAGCTGAACATTAAACTTAATCTCTAGGGAAGAAACACTGAGGCGCGCATGGCTTTCCACATCGCCCCAAGCTGAAGGGGGCACCGCGAGCGCCCGGCACACTCCCTCCAGCCTCACGCAGCAGCTACTCGTGAACCACTAGCGAACTTTCGTACACACTTCAGGACATACACACCTGGCAAAGGTACAGCAGTGTTAATCTGATTCACAAATCTAGAGTACTCGGCGTGGACCTAAAAGAGAAGGAGAAACACTTTAACACGGGGCGGTCCGACCGACTGCGCGTGAGGGTCTAACGCTGCGATTCCAAGACCGAGGCAACTGGGAATTTCAATCTCTCCACGGATGTGTCCATCAAACTTGGGCACCCTTTCCTTTCCCCTAGTGACCTGTCTGGCCTCAAGGAGCTCGTGGTTTAGTACAAGTTGAGTACTTTCCCTCTCCAGTTCTTTGTTGTAAGTATCTTAACAAACACAGAACTCTGAGTAGCAACAAAGAAAAAGACGGGGACCGGTCAGGGAAGTGGTCTGGGACAAGGGCTGGAACGTTGGGTTTCTTCACGCAAGCAGAGGACAGAGGCATCCCGGAGGGGCGCCTCATACAGCGGTCGGCACGGGGTGGAACACGGTCAACCCCAAACCTCATTTCCTTTAGTGCTGGGAAAACTAACTTTTGGTCCTTTGTTTATAAAATAAAAACAACGGATAATCAAATAAGCTCTCACCCCAATGGCACTGCAACCGGTTTTCAGCTACTAAGCTCTACCCCCGCTCTGGCTACAGCTGACGTTAGGAAGAACCTGGAACACCCGCCCTGACCGACTGGACCAGGATTACAAGCATCATTTCAATAACTGACCGCTTTGAGGTTTTACGACACTAATGTACCCTGCATTTCAAAACTGCACACTGAAACAGCTCCCGAAGCAGATACTGGGGTGCTGGCAAGGGGACCATGCCTTCCCTGCAGGGGACGTCAGTGGCCAAACGGGGCAGTGGTCTGAACAGTCGCCCCCAAGCTCCTGTCTGCTGGGAAGCTCAGAACACGACCTCATCTGGAAGCAAGGTCTTTGGTCGTGGGCCCCGCGATGAGATCGTACTGGGCCAGGGACCCTGAATCCAGTGACCGCTGCTCAGAGGGACAGACGTGGGGAGCAAGGCCGAGGGAAGGTGGAGGCGGAGACGAGTTCCCCACGGAGGGCAGGCAGGCGCCAGAAGCCTGGCCAGAAGCCTGGGTTGGATGCTCCCTGGGGGCTTCCAGAAAAAAACAACCCCGCCCACACCTTGACTCTGAACTTCTGGCTTCCTGAACTGCGAGAGAATTTCCATTTTTGAAGTCACCCAGTCGTGGTAATTTTGAATGGCAGCCTAGCAAACTAACACAGGTGGGAAAATAGCTAAGATGCAGCCCAGAAGGGCAGTAACTGCTGTGACCGAGAATCATCAGACAGACAAACGCAACTCACTGTTTGTAAGAGATTCTCACAGAGCTTCTTGGCAGCAGCCAGGCCTTCTGGTTTGGGATGACTGCAAAGAAGAACCAGGAAGTCAAACGAAAAAATAAAGACAGGATTCTGTTTTCTCCTCACATACTCTTTTATATATTCAACGTAGCACAGACTTAAGCTTCTGAAAACCACAAGACAAAACGAGGTCATGAGCCCTCTAAAATAGAACTAGTATTCTGACCACAAATGTTTTATTGGTCTTTCTCTGAGTGACAGTGCTTCTCGATATAAAGAAAAGACATCTTTCAAAATATCATCACAGTTTAACTGAAAGTGGTTAAAAGATCACAACGCCTCACTTTGAAATCATAAACTTGTATAAATAAAACCCAAAGACCTGAATGCCGAGAGAGAGATCTACCTCCTAAACCGGAAGCCTCATGGACTCATCACGAAGCGCTCATCCCTCGGGCTACCATTCATCAAGCCCGCTTCTCTCGCTCCGGCTCGCTCACCGGTCTGTGCCGACCCGCCAAGCACCCACCGGGCTCGGCCCCAGCCGCGTACCTGATATAAATGTACATGGGCTCAAAAGCCTCGCGGCCCGACGCGGGCTCGATGCAGCCGGACCCTCTGCCCCGCAGGAACACTTTGGCACCGGTTTCAATCTGAATGTGCTGCAAGTAGGAGCAGCCTGGCCCTTCCACTTTCTCCTTGACGTTGAACGTGGGCACAGCATGTTCTAAACCCACGAATAATTTATCTTGAACATAATGCATCTATAAAAGAGCAGAATAAATCAGGTTAAACAGAGGATACGTAATTAAAACCTAACCTTGAAAATGAGCATATAAAATGTTTTAATCCTTACTTCCAGAATGAGGACCCCCCTCGCCCCAATTTCTAGTAAGAGCCCATACAATGAGACCTTATCAAGAAGCTTCATTTAAACGAGAACCATGAAGCCCTCGTGCTACCTAAAACACCGACACCTTACTCTGCTCAGCAAAATCCACTCAAGAGGTGAAAACCCCAAATCCGATACCGAGCAGACACTCCCGCTCCCCCCGCCTGACAGCCACGACGGTCCCCCCGGGGGGCTGGACTTGGTGTTGGGTGGCACAGTCAGCCCTGTGACAGTCTCCAGTAAGGGCTGCTCTCTCCCACCCTTTTCTCTAGGAGGATTGTATCAGCAGAGTCTTGCTTCATCAGACTCAGCCTTCTTAGTCCTCCAGCTGCCCTCAAGTTCACAAACACAAACGCAAGCCACTGCCTGCAAAGGCAAACGGGCACACCTTCTGGGCTACCACACCGCTTTCCCGAATAGGTCAAGGTCAGTAGCGAGGGAAGGGCCCGTAGATGTTCCTTACATCTTGGAACCCTAAATGGTCCACTGATAGGATATTGAAGGGAGTCACTTCCAGGTGGAAATTTCAGGATTTTACCTTTTTCTCCCCGCTTTCTGTGCTACCTGGCTTACGTCATTTTCACAGAAACGAGAAAGCTGTTCAGGATCGCTCCATGGAACCTACCCCTGACTGGAAGGGAGGCTTCTGGCCAACGGCTGGAGACAGCTGCACGATGGGCGCTGGCTGATGATACACCGTGACTGTCGCACCATTGAAAGTCGGACTTGTGCCTGTGGCAGCTTTCACCACCCCGTTGGTGATAATCTCTTTGATTCGGTTTACAGCCCCTGGGGAGAAACCCGGAGTAAGATCCCACACCAAAGAAATGAATGAACTGACTATACCCAATGATAAACACAGGCCCGCACTCACTCACTCAAGTATTAATCATAGGTGACCCAAGTGTCCGGCTCCCAACCTTGCTAAACCCTGCATGCACTCATCAGAAGTTCAGAGAAAGACTCAGAACAGCCACGAGGGACAGTCTGCCAACTTAGGACACACAGCCCTGCCCTGTGCCCTTCACAAACAGCGACGTGTGAGCCAAATGCTACTTACGGTCCACTAGTTCCCGTGTCTGGCCCTGGACGTGAAGATACAACGGACGGTCCCTGTGAAGAGAAACACGAGACGGTGACCCTGACTGGCATCACCAGCGGAGCCGATGGGCCGCCCAAGCGAGCCTGGCTGGTTCAACGTGTCACATGAGAAAGAGGGCGATGCAGCACACGGAACGGCGCTGCCACCTTCCAGGAGCACGGTTTGAGACCAGGGCGGCGAGCGAACTCCTCCAGCTGCTCAAGGTTAACCAGTGCCCAGAGGGACCAAATCTGTTGCAATGGGCTCACGAGTGTCAGCCTCCAGTCAACTCAGACAGTGCCACGCCTGGGAACGGTGCCCCTTTCCGCTGGCTAATAGGCTGCGGGCAAACGTGCTCTCGGGTCCCCAAAACAATGGGGCAAGCGACGGAGACAAACAGATTAACTTTAAGGGCCCACGCCAACTGAGCAGGCTCTTTAGATGAGAAGCCTGACAGTGGCTTAGCAGGTTTTGATTATAAAGCAGAAAGTGATCAATAACCACAGTTAATAAAAAGCTATAGGTAAAAAAAAATAACTGTGTTTAAAGACAAAATTGTTTGAAACAGCAACCAGCAAATCCACAAGGTCTATACATACTCTTGGTTTGAGGAGCGAATTTTGCCTCTTAAATATATTTAGTTTAGGCCAAGGTAAAAAACGTTGTCTTGCCCCGGTACCTGCCTGAAAAACTGAAAACTGAAAGGGATGAAACTAAACTGAGGCGAACCCTTTATCTAGATGACACACAGAGTACAGCCATCAGAGACACCTACGGAACCTGATCAAAAACTTTTAAAGGAAAAATACAACAAAATGTGAGCCCACTCGCTGGAGAAACATTTCCATGGAAAAAAGCCTGTATGTAAAATGCACACACTTTCAGAGTAAACGCATTAAAAATTCCTTCAACAACATTAACTGTGCGATGGAAAAACTGAAGTGCAACAGGAAAGAAATAACCGCAACCCGTTCCGCCTGCGGGGCACGCGCGACCTCCCAAGGACCAAGGACATGCACGCTCACCTGCACGCTCACCGAGCCCGCACCCGCCTGCCGCCCCAGGCTCCACGCACTCCCCGGGCAAGAAAAGCTGATGCGCGCCGCTGGTTCAGCCCCCCGCCCCCCAAAGCAGAGGACATGCGTACACACCCCGGTCCCACTTTGGCCTTCTCCTCGGCGGTCATGAACCTCCCTCGAGTTGACACCGCAGCCCCGCTAAGTCGGCTGATCTAAAGAGAAAACGGTTTATTAAAAAAACGACGTGGCGACTGATGACATCAGCGACAGGACGGACTGACGGACTCGCCCCGCCCACTCGCTCCACTGCCAAGGCGGGAATGCGTCTGCGCCCGTCTCTGAAATCCTGGCTCCGCTGCTTCTCACGCAGGGACTCCGCTCCCGTCTGTTCCCTCACTAAGGTCTTCCACCCTTACATTTAACCCGCCCTTGTCTCCGCAGGCTCTGACCCAAAGCCACTGATAAACACGCGACTAGGTCTGTATTCTGAAGTCCTGCTTTTCTGAAACCACGCCCAGCACCAGCTCCCTGAGGCCCCTCGCCCACGCACCTCGTCTTGAGTCTGCCCTCGAGTCAGCAAGTTCCTGCAGGTGAGGGGCACGTCATTGATCTCGACTTCAGCCACCACCAGGTCATCCTTGCTTTTACTGCTTGTTAGGCCTTTGCCAGGGGCCTGAAGCTACAAAAAGAGAAGTCATGATTAAAAAGCTTATATGATGAAATATTTTTTCACTGTCCGATTCACAACTACCCCTTCCCAAGGCCCACCGCCTACCCACTTTTCCCTTCACCTGCCTGCAAACACCTGGAAACACTCTTTGGTCGTTCTTCATAAAGATTTGATCCCTGCGCCCTCCACGAGGAAAATGAAAGGGCCCAGTCATGACGTTTGACAGCGCCATGAGCCAGCTGAGTCTAAGGTACCACCGCTCGTGGATCGCATGTGTCACGGGGAGTTGCCTTTGTGCCAACACTACACTCATGACCTATCAGATTCAACCAACCCCGTCCTTGTGGTATCTCAAAAACCCTTAAACTGTATCTAATTAACGTTCTAGCCCATTACCCTCTATTAAGAATGAACAAAGACAACGGATGAAAAGTCAAGTACAAGCCTAAAACCTGATCTGGTTTTTCTCCACTTCAACTGCACCCAACTCCAGATCACTGGATATGAATGTCATCTTTAAATTTTTTATTCTCAAGATGGCCAGTCCCAACCTTAACTCCCCGGGGGCAGATGTCTAGTCAATCTGCTCAAGGTAAAATACAGCTCGTTTCTTTTGGTATTAGGTATGTTTTTTAAAACGTGGAGACAAGCCAAATAGACTCGACATCTCCTCACCTGCGCCCCTTTCGGTACCAGTGCGCCTCGCCTCTCTGAATCTGTACGGCCACCTTTGAGGTCTGCCTTCTGTGACAATGGAAGTGTTCTCTGGCAGCCCAATATGGGTGCCACGAGCCACGTGTCTACGGAGCAATTCACACGTGGCTAACGTGACCAAGGAACTAAATTTTAAATTTCATTTTAAATTCGAATTTTAACATATATAGCCATATGGGGCCAGTGGCGAATGGACTGCACAGGTGTGCATTACCAATCCCATCACAGACGAGGAAACTGAGGCTCGTCTGCCAAAGCTGCCCGACCAATAACTGGGGGTTCTGAGTTTTAAACCTAAGTATTCTGATGTTTAATCCAGTATTTATGCACCATGTTGCCTCCCGCTGAGTTCATGGACCACGTTAAAGATTACTTTTATTGAGAAAAAAATGAGTAAATAATTGACATCAGTATTCAGAAGTTTAACATTCGAGGAGCATTCCATCTTCGTCAGTATCTTTTTACTATTTCCTTGTAGACTTTGGAAATGGACAAATGACTCACACAATCTTTGCAAACCATGAAAATACAATGAGTAATAAACTTCCAGTTCACTAAAAGTTCTCACTGATTCTGCAGAACTTGACTATTTCGGCATCCAGACAGGTTATGGCTTACTGACAAACATTCTTGCCAACATTATCTACTGACACACTGGAAGGCTGACAATTTCATTTTCTTTTTTTCTCCTCCAGCTTTATCAACGTATAATCTAAAAACAAAAATTGTATATTTAAGACGCACAACTCATTGTCTTGCTCTATGTATACATCGTGAAATAACTGTGACGTGGTAACGATCATATCCATCACCTCACATGAACTGCATTTTCAAATACAGAACTCATCTCTTCCCAGGTACATAGGAAGGCAAATTTTAATTGAAGCCAAAAGACTGTTTTTCACACGACAATTACAGTGGAATGGGCTGACTCCGAACACACCCAATCCTACAACGCTACAGGCTTTCAAGCCAAAGGTAAACAGCCAGCTGTCCAGGGTGACGGAAGAAGACACACATCTGCGCCTACCACTTGCAGATCCTGGACAAGTTGCTTTCCAGCCACGAGCCTAATTTTCCTCATCTGTAAACTGGTGGCAAAAATCCATTTCACACAACCGCTGTTAAGGATTTTAAGGACAAAGTACACGTTCAAGCCACACAGCTGGCCACTGGGCTCCTAATCTCGGGGGAAGATTCCTGCACTCTCTGGCAGAGGTGAAGACTTCAGAGTTCACATCCATTCCAGCCAAGGCTCCAACTACACCAGGGATTTTATATAATGACCAAATATGTTCTCCCTTGTGCGAAAACAACATAACCACCCATGTGTACGTTATTCACTTATTTCATGTTTAACTGCACTTCAGTTAGGCAGGCACTAGAAACCTGAACCTATAGAGTCTAATTAGAGATATTTTAAAGCTCACTTAATTTACTTGAACTTCTGACTTCAGGGAAAACACACACGTATCAAAAAACATATTACATCACCGCTTTACGTGATTATAGAGCTACAACCTAAACTGAACTAAGTGAACGCAGACAAAACAACTTGTTCCAGAAACATGATCAACCCATAAAAACTGACTCGTAAAAACAAACGACAAAACATCCCATCTGATATGTCCCAAAACCAAGTGATATTTACATCACCTATTTTCTCCTCAGTTCACACAAACAACTGTGAAATTACAGGATGACAAAACAACCCCTATTAAAATTGCAACTAGAGTCTCTTCATCTTCAAATACCTTCTCGGCTGCATTCTGCGCTGGTTTCAGCTTCCCTTTGGCCATCAGCATGGCATTGATCTTGGCAGCCACGGCAGCGGCAGCATCCAAGGCTCCAGAGGGAGCGGCTGTGGTGCCCCCTGGGCTTCCCCCACTGCTGGGTACCTCCCCGCCCGGGGCCGCCGGCGGGAGGAAGAGAAGGGGGGCCGGAGCTGGCTGGTCCCATTTGCTGCGGCGCCTACGGTAAGTAAAAAGAAAAAAAATAGGCCCCAAAGCTCTTATCTATAGTATCCTTCCCTCCTACGCCTTGGCACCCGTCTTCCCTCTATCACCTTCCCTTTACACCTCCGAATCTACTACATCTTAAAAGTACCTGCTTAGACAATTACTGGAACACTGCCCCAAATTCTCACTTCTTTCGACCCCTTTCCACAATCGACTTCTTTTCCATTCTGTCGTCCGTATGGGACTCTGCCCTGTCCCACACGCCCTCGTCTGCGCCTTCCCCTCGGCTCGTGCTTCCCGAAGACCCCGCTCCCCTCGTCCCTCTGGCGCCCGCCGGCCTCTCCCGGGGGCCCCGGGCCTGCCCGCCCCCTCCTCGCCGGTCCGGCCTGCCAGCGTGTGCGCTCCCCAGCCGGGGCCCCTCCGCCGCGGCCCCCCGCCTGCCCCGGGCCCCCCGCTCGCTGAGGTCCCCTCGCCCGCCGAGCCCTCTTTACCCGCCGGCTCCAGGATGTGTCGCGCTCCCCGCGGACATGGCGACCGGCTCTGCTCAACCACCCGCCAACTACCCCGCTACCAGCTTCCCGTCACTTCCGCCCCCAACGCCCTTACGCACAGCCTCTTCCGGTCGTCAGGGGAAGCGCTTCCGGTTAAAACGTCTATTCCGATTGGACCCTCGCTGCCTCCGAGGCGCCTGGCGTCGTCTGAGCGGCGGAGGGTGTGACCTTCGCGCGCGCGCTGCCCTAGAGGAAGATGGCCGCCGGGCCGCGCGGGACGGCGGCGCGAGGCGACGGGCGCCCATCTTTGTTGCGGGCGGGCGGCCACCCGCGCGCCAGTACGCATGAGTCAGGGGATTGAAGGGCTTTCGGCCCGGCCCGGCTGCGACCGCGCGGACCCCCGGCGCGTGGCCGGGGAGCGGGCGCGCTCGCCACCCTTGCCCCCTCCACGGTTCAGCCCCCTATTTAGGAGAAGGGAAACGATGCGTCCCAGAGGTCGTTTGGAGGATTCCTGCTTCGTTTTGCTTCGTGTCCACTCCTGGGCGCCGAGCACCGTTTGAAGAGGAGGCAGAACCTGAGGTCGTGAAGACGAGGACGCCACGGCCCCGCCTCGCCAGCAGCCGCCGTGTGGCGGGTCGGCGCGCCCGCGGATGCGCACAGTGACAGGCGGTGGCGCAGGACACAAGTGCTCAGCCTGGGGGCTACGACGCAGGGACGGAAGCCGGCCGTGGGGCCGAGGCGGGAGGGTGACCGGCGCACGATCCGGGGACCCGGTCCCGGCACCTGGGCGCCTGCGCGCTCGCGGCGGAGCTGGCCGGCGTGCGGGGCCGGAGCGCGGGGGCCTGCAATGCCGGCGAGGTCCGAGTCCGCTCGGGAAGCCGCCCGTTCCTCCAGGAACAGTTCTTGGGCTTGGTCCCATCTCTTGGCTCTTTCGAGGTGCTGCAATGAACATTCCTGAACAAGTTTGAAGTACCTGTTTTTAATTCTTTCCGGTTCTACCCAGGAGTAGAATTGCTGGGTTACATAGTTAACTCCAGAATTACTAGAGTTGACTTTGGTGGAACTGCCCGACCCAGCAGCAGCACCATTTTACATTCCCACCAGCAGCCTGTGAGGGTTCCTATTTGTCCACATCCTCCCCAACACTTTATTATTTTCTGTTTTTAAAAAATAATTTTTTAAATTATGTCCATCCTAGTGGTATCCCGTGATTTTGATTTGCATTTCCTTACTGACTAATGATCTTTTTCTTGTGTCTGCTGGCCATTTGTATTCTTTGAAGAAATGTAATTCCACTTTAGAATGTAACGTTTGCTTCTGATAAATGTTTGTAAATGTTTGAGAAATTTTATTTTTCTTTTATTAAGCACTTCTGTCAAGATTGGATGTTAAGATTTAGCAAATCACTTGTTGGTAGATTTGATAAAGTAATATACATTTTTGTATCAGCTCTGATGCTAGATACTGAAATGTTGAATCTTCCATTTTGAAATAAACTCCTTTTGGAATGATAGACATAGGCTGAGGAACTGTTCCAGGTTAAAGGAGATCAAAGACGTGACAACTGGATGTAATACATAATCCAAGATTTCTTTTGCCATAAAAGACACTATAGCAACTGGCAACATCCAAATAAGGTTTTCAGTGTAAAGAATAGTATTGTAGCCTTGTTAATCTATTGATTTTGATCATCGTGCCATGGTTATGTAAGAGAACATTCTTGTTTTTAGGGGACACACACCAAATTATTTAGAGGTAAAAGAAGCATCATGTCTGCGAACTTTCAAACTTAAGAAAAATATTATGTGTACACACTTATATACAGAGAGGAAAAGAAAAAGCAAGTGTGAAAAAATGTTAACATTTGGGGGGTCTGGGCGAAGGGGATACAGAAATGCTTTGTACTGTTCTTGTAGCTTTCTCTCAATCTGAAATTGTCAAAAAATACTGTTTTTTTTTTTTAGTTCATAATAACAATGAAACAATAAGAATAGCAACAATATGGCATCTTTAACATTAAAGAGAGACAGCCCACTACATTTCTGGGAACTGACCGCCAGAAAAGCGGCAGGCGTAATGGTGGGGCCCTGTGTCTGACTCACATCAACGTGGCAAGGCGTCTCCGCCTCTCCAGCGACGTTCACACTCGCGTACAAAGAAAAATGGCAGAAGAAAACCATTTTAGGAACTCGGTTCCATGGGAGAAATTTTCATCAGTGACCATCTCAGGGGTGATATGAACATCAGTGGTGAAAGGAAAACGTCCCAATAAGTAAAAATTGATGTCATCAGACTTTCTGACCAAGGGGCTCACTCCGCTTTTAAGGACGTGAGTCGCAACCTGGCGCTGGGAGCCCACCGACGCCATCACACACATGGTCACCACTGCTGCCCCCACAGGCCCCATGGGGCGTTCGCTCCGCAAAGCCTGGGGTGCTATGCCGAGGGATGCGAAATAACTTAGGGGACTTGACCGATGTGCGGCACCGATCCGAGGGTCCCCTGTGTTTTCTGCCTTCTAGTTACGGGAAGTGTCGCAGCCGTCTTGTGTCTTCCTTTGGCGTTCTACCTCGGATGTCTGGGCGCTTGTTTTCTGAAAGGTGTGTGATGTCAAAGCGTGGTCCTGGCGCCGGCAGTGGACCGGGAAAAGCGCGGATGTCCCCGAGAGGTCATGGAGTGACCAAAGGCGCCCCTTACGTTCCTTCTGAGTGCAATAGTTAACACTTGCCTTCGGAGACTCTTTGTTGAGGGGGTGGGTGCATTTATGTGTGTTTTAAAAAAATGGATGTTAGTGGAGGAGGACTCTTCAGAAATGCACGGATGGGGGAGGGGGTGCAAGGAAGCAGAGGGGTCTGCTGGCTGGGTTTCCTTGGCTGTCTCTGTGAGCCAAGCCCCTTCTGCAGAGCCAGCCCCTCCCACAGCCTCCGGAAAGGATGGCCCTGCGTGTTTCTTGACTTGGTGGTCACAGCTGACTAAACCAAGGATACATACTTGACTAAGCACAGAAGACTCAGAACCAGAGAACCGTGGTTGCTGACTGGCGCTGAGAGGTCTTGCTGGGGTGTCGGGGCCCAGGAAAGTGTTAGGTCTGTTCAGAAGAGCAGACGGGGCGCAGGGCAATGGAGCAGGTGCGCTGAGAGAAGCAGACACGAACCCAGCAGAAAGCAAAAGGGATGGAACTTGCTTCCCGAGCGCTTCCCGTTGTGTCTCATGTGAATCCATTCGGATCTACTGACACCAAAAATACATCTCAGCCCTGCTCCCCCGCCAGCGTGCCACCCACTGCAGCAGAGGGAGGGAGGAGGCGGCGAGGACGAGTGGGCAGTGGGCAGAAAGGGAGGAGTGTTCAAGGACCCCAGCGTAACCGTCATGCGTCCTTAGATATCTGTTTCACCACTAGAAGCAACTTGGGGGGGGGTCCTGTTCCTCGCAATGAAAGAGGTGCCGTCACTGTCACGGTCCCGGCCCAGGAGGAGGGGAGTGGCTGCTGGAGCAAGACCAGGATGGGGAGGGTTTGAGAACACAGATGGAGAGACGGCTCTTGGATGGGAAGCGGAATACTTCCTCCTGAAAACTAAAAAAAATTCCCACACACTTTTTAAGTAGATGATTTGACTCTTCTGTAGCCATGATAACAAGCAGCCGTCAGAACCTATTTTTAACCTGTTGAGTCAATCAATGGCTTGCCTAAGCGAGCATCCAATCTGTGTCAGCCCCTCTCCGGTAAACGCCTTGGGGTGCCGAGCAGTCAACCACAGTCTCGCCAGGGAACCACCTTCTACACATCACGTCTGCCCACTTAGGCCTGAGATCCCACCTGTCCCTGAACTCCAGCTTCCCCGAATCCTGTCGGAGCAAGATTGACAGTCTGCTCTGCTCAGAGATGATGCCTGACCAATGTCTCTCTCCCTTACATTTAAATTCAGTGGACATTTCTAGAAAAACCATTCGCCGGCCTCACACTCCCTTCTGGCTTGAACCAGCGTGCTCCTTGTTACGAGAAGCAGGAACCCGAACTCAGACGGCTCACGCAACAATCAGCGCATCCTCTCGCATAGCTGGAAGCCCAGACGTGTACGCTCGGCTCCCCTGCTCTCCCTGACCCCCATCTCCCTGCCCCCCGGGAAGGCTTTGTCCTGGGACTGGCTTCCTTAATGGTCATAAGGTAACCGCCAACGTCAACTAAAGCACGTGCTTCTGCGTTTAGGTCCAAGAGGAGGAAGAAATCCTCTCTGCAACTTGAAGCACAAAAATCCTTCCCCCACTTCAGTCGGATCGGACCACCCTGTGGACCGAGGACCCGGGGCGGCATGATGTCACGTGTTCACTGGCTTAAGCTTTGGCTCCTGAACCAGTTCCCATCAAGAGGATGGTTGCGATCAGCTTAAACTAATCAGGACCAACCCTTAGAGCTGGGGACCGGACTAGCTTCCTCCAAGTCACCTGGGGAGGAGTGGACACCGGAACCAATCAGGTTCCTTAGAGGGCAGGGGAGGACGCAGAGGCTGCAGAAGTAGGCAGCAGGTCACAGAGGCACTGGGCCTTTTCTCGCACGGTCCACACATCACCACCTGCCACTCATACTGGGCACTGAGCCCAGGGGGCCCACAAGGTTTTCAATCTGCTCTTCCTCCTATAGGTGCCAATGCCGGATGTGGTAGTCCCACACCCCGATCCAGCCATCTCACAAAGTTTGTATTTTATGAAGCGAGGGACTGTATTTTATTATTTTTGCCTCCCCAGCATCCAGCACAGTGCCTAGCACAGAGTAAAGGTTGGACAAATGCTGTGATTACCGAATGAATGAATGAATGAATGAGAAAAAGGAAGAAAGGAGAGAAGGAGGGAAGGAGGAAAGCAGGAAGGAAGGAGAGAAAGAAGAAAGAAGAGAGGGAAGGAGAAAGGAAGACACTAGAAAAATGAAAGAACCCAGAGTGAAGTTCTCAGACTTGGCCAGCTGGTGGCAACACCTCTCTACATAGCACAGGGGCTGTCAGCCGTCTCGGACTGAGAGAAAGGATTTAGATTAGAAATGAATAAAGGTAAAAAAAAAGAAATGGTCAGAGGATCAGATATTTCAGATGGATAACAGAGCCCTGGAATTCTGACCACGCTTCTTTGCTCCAGGCCAAGAGGAAATGAAAGCATTAAGCAGCCATCCTGCTGCAGGGTTGGCAAGGTGACCTGGACAGGTGCAAGCATAAATGTGGCCAGTGCATGAGGCCAGGAGGTAGCCCGCGGGACTCACCTAAACCTGGGCTGGGCACGCCCCTTCTGCCACCCCCTTCATACCCATTCCTTGCCAAAAACCCACACATCCTGGCACCCAGGATGGATCTCTTTGCCTCTCTGTGTCTTCCATAGGGTTCGGGAAATCCACTGTGATTTATTGTCCCGAGGGCTTACCTCCTACCCCAGCCCACCGAGGGAGCGGAACACCCAACATCTCAATTAGTTGGCAGAGGACAGGAAGGTGCTGAGTGTTTTGGAACGCTTGAAAAGGCCTCACTCTCCTGCCCGCCACCTTCTCTTTCTCCCCATCATGGGGAATTCGGCAAAGGGCAGGGATGTGGGCCCGAGAGGGAAGGCCCAGTGGAGCCTGTTTCCCAGCTAGAGCTGAGATCACGAGGAGACGGGATGAGGTGTGAGGAGGGCGTATCTCGGGGTGCACAGCTCTGAAATGTAGTCTGGGGACTGGAGAACAGAGCAAGGGGTGCCCGTGACCTCTGATTCCATGGACTAGAGCAGGAAAGGCTGAAAAGGGGCGGAGTGATGGAGTCACCAGGCTACTTAACACTCGGGAGGGCAAGTCTGGTCCACTCAGGTCCCCGGGCTGGTTGCTGGTAGGGAGGGGACAGGAAGCTGCGACTTCCTCCCTCCCCTTCCCTCCCTGCCCTTAGCCTCAAGGCCACTTACTGCTGCAACGAATTCCAACCTGTGTTTGAGTTGGCACCGTTCCCTGGGCTCGGTGATAAGTGTGTGGTACTCTGCTCCCTTTTGCCACAAACACCCCAAACTTTCCCTTAGAAACAGTAATCGTTCCTGCAAATAGCAACATTCAAAGCGCTTTTTCACAGGTATCATCTAACTTCATCACACCAATCTAGTGAAGCAGAGATTTTATCCGGAAATTTTAAGCAAGGAAACTGAGGCTCAGGGGAGTAAAGTTACTCACCGAAAGTCACACAGCAAGCGAGCGGGTCTGGGACTCCAGAATGCCTGCTCTCCCCTTCTGCCACATAGAGCCCTTCACACACAAACACACGCACACACGTGCACACGCGCACACACGCACACTCTCATGCCGATGTGTGGGCCCTGCCTCGCCCACAGGTGAAGACCCACAGGGACCGAGAGAGCTGTGCCATCCACAGCCCGCCCTCGGAGGTGTGGGTGTGGGTGCGGGCTGGGGCTGCCGGCGGCCAGAGGCCCCCGGAGGAGCACTCGGGTCTGGAGCCTCCCGCCGAGAGCCGCAGGTGGCTCCCGCCAGTCTGGCCCCGGCTGGCCCCGCTGCCCGGCTCCTCGGACCTCTGACGCCCTGCGATGCCCACGCCCAGCGCCTCCACCCCGCTGCCCGCGTTCGGGGTCAACGCCTCCGCAGGCGGAGTGCTGAGTGTGGGCGACGCCAGGACGCCCGTCGAGTTCCTGGCCCTGAGGGTCGTGGTGGCCCTGGCCTACGGGCTGGTGGGGGCCGGCGGCCTGCTGGGGAACGTGGCCGTGCTGTGGGTGCTGGGGCGCTGGCTCGGCGAGCCCCCTGCCCGCCGGCCGACACGTTTGTCTTCAAGCTGGCGCTGGCGGACCTGGGGCTGGCGCTCACGCTCCCCTTCTGCGCGGCCGAGTCCGCGCTGGACTCCCACTGGCCCTTCGGAGCTGCCCTCTGCAAGGCGGTCCTCACGGCCACCGTCCTCAACGTCTACGCCAGCATCTTCCTCGTGACGGCGCTGTGTCGCCCCGTACTGGGTGGTGGCCATGGCTACCGGGCCAGGCACCCACCTCTCGCTCTTCTGGGCCCGCACGGCAACCCTGGCGGTGCGGGCGGCAGCCGCCCTGGCGATGCTGCCCACGGCCATCTTTGGGGCCGAGGGGGAGGCGTGGGGCGTGCGCCTGCTGCGCTTCCCCAGCCGCTACTGGCTGGGGGCCTACCAGCTGCGGAGGGTGGTGCTGGCCTTCGTCGTGCCCCTGGGAGTCATCGGCACCAGCCACCTGCTGCTCCTGGCCTTCCTGCAGGATGGCAGCGGTGGCCACTGGGCAGCAGGCTGGCAGCCCGCTCTGTCTGCACCCTGGTGGCCTCCTTCTTCCTCTGCTGGTTCCCCAAGCACGTGGTCACGCTCTGGGAGGTCCTGGTGAAGTTTGACTTGGTGCCCTGGAGCAGCACCTTCTACGCCGTCCACACCTACGTCTGCCCGGTCACCACCCGCCCCAGTCACAACCCGCCTGGCGCACAGCACCAGCTGCCTGAACCCACTGCTCTGCTGCCTGCTGCGGGGGGCCCAGGCGGCCTCACCGACACCTTCAGGGACCTGCGGGCGTGGCTGGGAGGAGCAGGTGGCCCTGAAGGAGGTGGGCGGGGGGCGGGTGGATGGCGCCCCCCAGGAGAGAGGCCCTTCTGACAGTGCAAGCTGAACAGCCGCCTCCCTCCGGGGCCTGCCACGGGGCGGGGGGGCCCCGGCCACGGCGCCCCCGCAGCAAAGTCCGATCTCTGATCTCGCCCTGGGTGTGGTGGAATGGGGGAGGCCGGGCCCAGGGCGGCGCTGGGCGCTGGGCGCTGGGCGCAAAGCTTGAGTCTCCCCTGGGAGGGGGCAGCGACGAGCGTCTAAGAATAAACCTCTGGACCGCAGGTCGTCTCGACCTTTTGTCCCAGTGTGGACGACAGCGTTCTCTGCCTCCTGTGACAATTCCCGGATTTCCCCTGAGCGTCCCGGACTCGGGATGAGAGGTCTGCGCCCATCTCCTCTGCCTGCCCTGCCTGCCCTGCCACACCTCGGACCGCTGTGCCCTCGCCATCCTCCGGTGCCAGAGCCAACGGCGCCCCGGCCCTGCACAGCGCCACCTTCTCACCCTCTCGGCGGAGCCTGCGGCATCTCTCAGCTGCAGAAGCCGTGGTCCTCGGCAGGCAGAGGCCAGCTGCGGGGTCTCGCCGGACCCCTGGCACTGGCCAAGCCCAGAGCATAGACCCCTGCTGCTGGCTGGGAACCCCCGGGCGTCTCCCTTAGATCAGGATTTGGGGGGAGAAGTAAAGATCATGACAGTCAAGGCTGTGGGTGGGGCCTGGGGAGGTGAGGGACAGGAAGAGGAGGCTGCGGGTAGTGGGGAGCCCCGAGCGCCCCGACCCGGGCTTCGCTCCTGGAGCACGTGCGGTCAGTCACAGCCCAGGCCTCGCTCCCACTTGACAGCCGACCGGCTCCGAGTTACCTCACGTCTCGGCGTCCGTTTCCTCACCTGTGACATGGCTGTTGCCCTAGACAGTGTTGGTTTTTATTCTTGTCTTTCGTGCAAAACAAACACAGAAGGAAAAGGGAGCAAAGAGGGCCTGCGGGAGGACAGGGCAGGGGGCAAGGCCTCCCCGGAACGAGGTGCTCTGGGGTGAACTGCGTTGGACATGAGGGGCGAGTGGGGTGTTGGGCTCTCAAAGGTACTCTCCAGGGAAGGGGTTCCCCTCGAGTTTCCAGACCCACAGAGGCCTGCGGCCCAGCGACGATAAAGGCCACCAGAAGGGACTTTCTCGGGGGCAGCCCCGGGGAGGCGGGAGGTGGCAGAGGGACGATGGGGTGGAGCTCTGGCCGCCCAAGGTGCCTGGTGGGGGCAGGTCACAGGCCTGCAGGCCTGAGAAGGGCCACCCAGTTCACGCAGATGGAGCACCTGGAGCACCGTTAAGGAGAGTTAATTAGCCTCTCGATGTTTCATTTCCTCGTTTTGATAATGTTTAAACTGGTTCCAAAGCTCCAGGTGTGTTCACAGCTGGTTCCGCTGGACAGAAATCCTCGCCCACCTAACTGTGCCACCCCTGCAGCTCCTCCCGGGCCATCCCTGCTGGGCTCCGGATCTTGGCTCCTTTGGAGGCCTGTCCGTTTATGGGACCCAGAGGTAAATATTGACCAAGTTCAAACAGGGCCAGGCCAGAGAGGCATGAATGCGCATAGGCCCACCTTGGGAGGGGTGGGTCTGGTGATGGAGGAGACATCTCTGAGGCCGGCCCTGCAGCACGAAGCCAGAGCTCAGGAACCGGGGAGGGACCGAGGTAAGGCTGAGTGTCGCGATGGGACTGGGGACGGCGCGTAGCCAGAACCGTGACGGGAGAGACAGGGACTGACCTCAGCAGCAGCCAGGGCAGAGCGAGTGTGACGTTTCGCCTCCCGGGATGCGGAGGGGCTTGGTCAGGGGACCGCTGGAGGGACAGCGGCTTCTGGGCCTGACCAGCATCGGTGGGGGCGTGTGGGAGGGGCCCCTGGGAGGTCTTTGGGTGCTGCCGCCCCCACCCGCTCTGACCTTGCTGCTCTCCACTCAGCTCTGGCTCCTGGTGACACAGCGGACGCTGCTGCGGTGCTTGACGCCTGGAGCAGCGGCGATTTGCGGCAGAGCCGTCGCCAAGGGCAGTGGGGGCTGCAGCTGCCAGGGCCGGCCCCTTCCAGGCTCACCCTCCGGGCCTGCCGACCTGTCTGCATCCAGGATGCCACACGTGACGTCACGTGTGTACGCGGGAGCAACTCCTCCCACACAGGCTCCGTGACGACGGGAAAGCGCCATGGGAAGGCGCGTGCGGCTGGGGGAGCACCCCGGTGCAAGGGGTGCTGGCTGCACCCCCAAGCCCGCCCCCACCACACCCCTCATCCTCCTCCCAGCCTGTCCTTTCACCCCAGGGGCTCCCACGGAGAGCTGTGCAGGCATAGGCCACTTCTCCGAGTCTAGACTCCCTGCCCTCCTCCCCTCCCCCACAGACCCCCCCAGGGCGGTTTTCACCAGAAACAGGAAGTAAAACCTAAAACGAGAACTGGACTCGACCTAGTCGCTGGCTGCCTGCCAGCAGCGCGGAGCCCCCAGCAGCTCCCGGGACAGGAAGTGTCCTGGAGGGGCCACCCCGGGCTCCCCCACCAACACCAGCCTCGGGACACCGGGGAGACAGGGCCGAGACGCCCAGCAGGGCGAGCAGTGAGATGAAAACAGGCTTTCTAATACTGGAGTCCCCACGGGCCACCAGAACCTGACCAGGTGGCCCTTCATTTCCATCCATGTGTCTGAGAATACCAACAACGACGACAGAAAGGTCCCTGTCTCCAGAGGCCACCTGCCCTTCTGAGGGAAAGGCCCCTGGCGGAAGGACACAGGTCACACAGGTCACGCCTGGCTCTTCCCTCAGCGCTGCAGACACCCAGAGACAGCACTCTGTGGGGTTCCAGGTTTTTAATTTTCCCTGTTACTTTTTTTTTTAAACAATCAAATTGGCAGAAAAATGTCTGGGGCTGGTGGGCACTGGGGGGTCCATTGAAAACCCCCAAATTCAGGCTGAGGTTTTGGGTCACGGTCGCCGAGGTGAGGTCAGGCCTCGTAGAGACCTCCCAATGCACCGGAGAACTTGGTCTCCAAATGGCTGGGGCGGGGGGGCGGTCCGACTAGGTCCCCCATTCCTACACATGAGGGGAGGAGTCCTGGCCACCCCCCCGCCAAGTCCTTCAGGATGTGGAGGCAGAAGCCTGCAATTTCTAATTGCCTACAATCTTCTCTTAAAAATATAAAACACGTGCAGTTGGCTTTGGTACAAAAAAGAAAAAACAACAAAAGACATTCTGGTCCCTGCGGCCACCCCCCGACCCCGGCCTCTTGGGCCACCTCGGCCTCCGCTCCCACGACTCCGGGGAGCCCGATCGTCCCTCCTGGATTCCACAGAGGACGGAGAAGGGAGAGCAGCAATGAGAGGCTGACGGGAGAGGGAGGGGACGTGGCCCTTTCAGGAGGGGCAGCCAAGTCCCACGCTGCAGCCTCTCCGCAGAGACGGCGTTGCGGACGGCGGCATCCGCCCCGGAGCCCAGCAGCGGCGTGGTGAAGCCTGAACGAGCCCCGGTAGTGTGAAAGGACAAGGCCCCCTGATCCCTATGGCTTGGTTCCCATGTCCCTGGTCCTCTAAACCTCCCCGCTCCCTCCATCACTAATAAACAATAAATAAATAAATTTTCCTAAAGTTGAGGGAAGAAGGCATGAAAAATTGGCATCTGTGGTGTAGCATCCGGATGCCACCAGGGGGCACTGTGGTCCAGTCCCCCGGCTTCCTAAATGGCCCCAGGTATCCAAGGATCCCAAGAGCTGGCAAGGACAATCAGCAGTTCTTTCCGATGTTCCCTGGTCATTGGCAGGTCGGAGTCCCCAAGGTTTGCCTCCCTCAGTTTTTCAGGGGGCACAGGAAGGGGTGGGGTCCCCTTAGCTCTCTGGAGCTATGGGCTCCCCATCGCGGCTCTCAGTCTCCTCTGGGATGTCCTGCATCCTGGTGAAATCTGGGGGGGACGGGGCAAAGTTAGTGAGTGAGCCACTGCACCCCAGACTAATGCCTCCCTGTCTGCGGGCCGTGAGGGACGGGGCTTTGAGTCCCTGCCACTCTCAGGAAAAATCTGTCAACAGACCAAGCAATGTTCCCATACCCAGAACCGTACACACTGAGTATACGAAGTTGATTAATGAAGTACAAAGTATTTCGAGACTACTATATGAAGTTACAGCTACTTTTGGTTATTCTGTATTTCCTGAACCAACTAAAAGAACTGGAATGCCTTTGACCTATTTTAACTTTAAACAGAATCTGTTTTCACTTGAAAAGGTTGGGAATCACCCAGCAGGGTGTCCCCTGCTTTCTAGAGTGTCACCATCAGATGAAACACGAAGTCCTTTGTGTCCCTCCCAAGAGTTACTGTAGACCTCAGCGGTGAGCTAGGGACCTTCCTACTGGTCCTGTGCCCACGTGGAAGCCACAGCCCGGGATTCGGAACCCAGGTGGCAACCCACGGCCACCCATGTCTCTCCCAGGTCTCACCTCGAGGACTGTGGGGTGGAGACAGACGGCTGCTAACGTCCTCCTCGCTGCCTGTGTCGGGGTCACTGCTGTCCTGCAGCCGCTCCTCAGGGCTGCCCAGCTCCTGCCTCTCTCGGTCCTCGAAGGGCCGATGGATAGAGCGAAGGGTCACGGGCAAATCCAGGCGGTCATGGCCTCGGCTGGGCTGTGGGCGGCAGCAGGAAGAGCCACGGGCGGGGCATGAGTCGGGTCTGGCCGGCAGGCCCTGCCTAGCAGGGGGCGGGGGCCCTGCCGGGCCCCAGGACCGACTCCGCAGACGCCCGCGGACCTTCCCTGTGCCCACTGCGCTCTGCCGTCCTCCAGCCAGCACCCTCCTGATGCCCGTCGAGCCTGCCGCTCGAACCCCCGGGCCCCCCAGCTTCCTCACCTGTGGGGGGGTGAAGCTCAGGTATAGGGCGTCGCCCGCCGGGAGGCTCCGGCGCCGGGGGTCCAGCGGCCTGCGGGCCCAGGGGGCCTCGGCGGGGAGGGGCTCGGTCTGGCCCAGCGCGGCCAGCTGCCTGCGGGCCTCCTCGGCCTCCCGCTCCAGCGCGGCCCGGGCCTGCTCGCTCTCCCGCAGCCGGGCCTCCAGGCTGCCGGCCTCGGCCGCCCGCTCCTCGCCCAGGCGCCGGCAGCGCCGCAGCTCCTCCTGCAGCAGCGTGTGCTGGCGCTGCAGCAAGGCCAGCTCCGTGGCCTGCTTCTCGGGAGCCGCGGGCGCGGCCCCCGCGCGGCCGGCCTCCCCATCCCGGGAGTTGGCTCGGGCCAGCTTCTCCCGGCGCTCGGGGCCCTCGGGGAACCGGGCTTCCATCAGAGTGTCCTGCTGTGCCACCGCCGCCTGCGTGGGAGGGGGACAGGCGGGCGCGTGGGCGGCCCCGACCCTTCTGCCCCTCACCCCGCCCCCGGGCCAGGTCCCGACTCCCGGGAGCGCCCCCTGGGGAAGGCCGGCCAGGCCTGGCAGGGCGGCTCCGCCCTCTGCTCTGGTCGCCCCCACTCACCTGCAGGCCGTGCAGAAGCCCGTAGAGGCTGACGAGCCGCTGCAGCGCCTCCTGAGGACACAGTGGGGTGGGAATAGGACCCGGCTGCCGGAGGGGAGCGCTGCCCCCAGCTGGAAGGTGCGGGCGGGGGGACAGCGGGACCCCAGACTCGGAGGCATGGAGTCTGCCCCCGCCCCCCCACACCGGCTCCCGTTTCTCCGCCTGAGAGCCGCCTCCCCGCCTGCTACACCCTCGCATCCCCTCTCACCTCCTGGGGGGATCTCAGCTGGTTTCCATTTCGGTCCTGCAGGAGAGGGCCAGGGTGGGGTCAGCGGGCACGCAGCCCCCGGCGCCTGTCCCTGATGGCTGTGTCGAGGATCGACGGGCCACCGTCCCTTTCCCGCCCTCTGGCCAAGTCCCGATGCCCCCGGGACCCACCTTCTGGCTGGAGTCTGAGTCGGCTCTGCAGAGCTCGATGGAGCCGTTGAAGGTCCTGGCCTCTCCATCTGTTGGGGAGGGGAAGGGAGGGACTGAGCGCACCGCCCAGGACGCCGACAGCGCCCGGCGGGCCGCTGCGCCCTTCTGCCCGCCCACCTCGGCGCCGGCTCACACTCACTGGCAGTGATCCCCGGACTCGTGTCCCCGCCGCTGTCGGCTTCCGCGGGCTCCCGCGGCGCAGCAAGCAGCTCGGCTCCGGGGCCCACCAGCAGGTCCTTCAGGCCCTCGACTGGGGGGGACGGGAGAGGCGATGAGGATGCGGGGCCCCGTGGGGGACAGGGGGGCGCCTCTGGCCCAACATGCACCCCGGGAACTCCCCGCCTGGGCGGTGGGCCCGCCGCACCAGCACGCACGAGGCGAAGGTCAGGAGAGGTGCCCCGGACAGCGCGCTGCGGGCAGCACAGAGGTGCCCATCGGCGAAGGCCCGCGTGCCCTCCCCGCCGCCCCCGGCACCGGGCACGGGGCGGGCACACCGGGAGCTGTGGAGCGAGCGGCTGCTGCCCCCTCGTCTGCCGGTGTGCGTCCCTACTGCGTGGCAGCGAGGGGCCCTCCCCAGGGGCTCCTCACCCTCGCGGATGGCATCCTGCAGCAGCCGCTCGCCACGCGGGGCCTCGAGGGACTCGGAGCGGAACAGGCCCCTGGGCAGCGGGGGCAGGGGCAGCCCGCTGCCGCTCTCCTCCTCCACCTGGAAATGCGTCATCTCGGCGAACAGCCCCACCTTCTCCTGCAGCAGCTCCACCAGCGCCCGGTCCTTCTGCTGCAGCTCCACTGTGGGCGAGGACAGGTGAGCATGTGGGGGGCCCGGGGACACCCGGGAGAGCAGCCCCGAGGCCGGGGGCTGGGGCCGGGCAGAGTGGCGGGCCTTCGTTTTGATTTTTTGGCATTTATAACAAAGGAAAAAATTTTTTGGGGGGGGTGAAATGTAAAATATGCACTTTTGTTTTAAAAACGAAAGTAAAAAAGTTTTGTGGCAGGGACGGCAGGCTGCCTTCAGTGAGGGATTGTGTCTAAGTTTCCCATCACACTACACATCCCAGCCCGACACTGCACACGACTAAATTCTGGCTGATGGATGTCTTCTTCCCGGTCTGTCCTTAAACGTTCCCTTACTCCTCCCCGCTGGCTGGGATGCAGATGTGATGGTGGGAGCTGCAGCAGCCACTTTGGACACAGAGACGGGGACCCTTCCCGTGGGCAGCAGGGCTGCACCACTACCCTGCACTTCCCATGTCTAGACTGTGATGTGGGGAGAAATGATCTTCCACACCTTGTTTAAACAACCGATTTCTGTCAGTCTTCTTGCACAGAAGTTCGATCATACCTTAACTAATAGAGGGTCCTATGGTAAAAGAGCAAGTTACTGTCTTGACCTCAGTCTGCCTAGTTCTCCTTCACAGGGGCGGCCAGAGTGATCATCTTCCCTTTCCTGAGATGTTACACACACGCAGGCACGTAATACGTGTGACGTATGTTCATCCCCATTATTTTTACACCAAGCATGCGGAAGCGCACACTTCACACAGCTCCGAGCCTCGCCCTTTCCCTTAACTGCACGTTTTCGTTCCGGACCTCCACCCGCCCTCGAGAGCCGTCGCGAGCATCGTGTTCCGCCGTGTGGGTGGATCGCGAATTACTGAATGAGTTCTGTGGACGGACTTACTCTTGATTCGTCGCAGGTAAGCCTCGTCCTCCGTCTCAATCAGGGGGAAGTCCTCCCTCGGGGGACACCTGGATGGGCAACAGGCCGGGCGGGGCGGGGAGAAGCTGGGTTACAGACAGGCAGCAGCCCCCCTCTCCCTCCTGGGCGTGGTCGTCCCCGCGGCACCCGCAGCCCGGGCCCTGGCTCCCTTCACCCCCGAGCCATCCTGGTCCGAACACCGAACGTCGCCGGTGTGTGCACCTCTCCCGACGTCCCCTGGAGGGCGACCCAGGGCAGACGCGCAACTACGGGTGCTGGCATCAAGCAAACTGGGCTCAAATCCTGCCTCCACTATTTACCGGGGGGTGGGGAGGGCACCTCCCTATGTCCTCATCGGAAAAATAGGGAAATTGTCTTCCCTGTAGGTTTTTGGGTTAGGATTAACTGCAGTAATGTATCAGTGCTTTCAACATGGCAGAAGCGCAATAAATCAACTGCAATGAATAACAGTGATTGTAATTTTTATAATTACAAGTATTAATATTAGTAACAAAGAGGCCACCAGAGGTCTGCTATCAAGGGGACAGGTGCTTTGCAGTATTCTCTTAGAATAGGCAATTTCACAGTTTTGTATGCATTTCTGAAAAATGTGCTCAATAGTGTCAATTGCACAAGTTAAAATAAATAGGGTTACATATCGTAACAGGAAGAAGACTCCACTCTCTGAAAGCTAAAATAGAAAAATAAACATCTAATTGAGTTTAATCGTCAAGACTCCGTTTTCAATATTCTACATGCGCTTCGCTTGACTCTTTTCATCACAAGAGACACACTGTGACTGGCTGCCTCGGACCTAACGTGTGTCCAGCAGAGGCCACAGGTTTGCCGCTTTGCATGTGAAACAACATCCTTCTCGCGTCTCCCGTATGGAGCTTGTCTACAAGACTTGTGCCTCTTACCTCCGGTACCAACGTTCTTGTTATTACATTCATTTTTAAAAAGTAAAGGCAAAATGCAATCCAATCCGAATAATAGCCCACCGCCTACAGACCAAGAAGTTTCAGCAGCTGAAACGGTGCCGTCAGCTGGCAGAGGCCACCACGTGACAGCTCAAAGGATCCCTGTGCTCATCGGCTCAAGCTGCGTTTGAAAGGTGGTCGGGGTTGTCACCGCGTAGGACATAAGACGACCTCTCGCGCCTTGGGCCGTCTCGTCTCCCCTCAGCCCCTGCCTCTGTTCCCAGGGCCTGCCGTGGCCTGGGGCCCGAAGCCGCAGGCACCCCGAGGCCAGGCACACACTCACGTGCGCACGCTCTGCTGAATGACCCGGATCCAGGTGCTCCGGTCATCCCGGGACGCGGTGTGGACCTCGTACATCTCGGGGGGCGCCCCGCTGATCAGAAACATCCCTTTCTCCTGGTTGGCGATGTCCCGCACGATGAGGTTCTGCAGCGACACCACCGAGGGCTTGTCCTGCAGTGGGGGTGGGGTGCGTAAGGAGGGTCAGCTGGGGGCCCTGGCCCTCAGCCAGCCGACGACCGCAGTCCTTCCGCGGCACCAAGGACAGAGAAGCCTGCCTGAGGCGCAAGGGCCGGGGCTCTGGTGCCAGGTGGAGAGGACCCAGACGCACACCTGGCCCTTTGCCCATTCAATGAGCCTCAGGCGTTACTTTCCGTAGCCACAGAAACAGACTGTCAGCGGCCCCAGGGGCCAAAGGGCCCGCACACGGTCAGCTGCCTCTAGTCCTTCTGTCATGCCAGTGGTCACTCTCATGGCCGCTGGACTCTGGAGGAGTCCAGGCTCCTTCGGGCTCAGGCAGGCGAGCGCGAGGGGCCGGGGCCCCGGGCCGTGCACACAGGGGTGGGGAAGGGCTCACCAGCGCGGGGAAGATGTACTTCTGGTCCTTCTCCTGTAGGAACACCAGCACATCCGTCATCAGCAGCATCAGCACGTCTGTGGGGGCGGGCGGGAGGGCGGTCAGCGCACACGGTCTGAACTGCGGCCGCGTCTTCCGCAAGGGCTGGCGGACACCGTCCACTTTGACTTCCCGGTCCCCCTCTTCCTGGCCTCCCCTCCCCTCCCCCTCCTCCTGTGCACACCTGCCACCTCCCGATCCTTACAGCTCAGGGGGAAAAGAATGCACATGTTATCAGGTAAAGCACTTCCCGGGCTAGCGGAGACCGCGAGGGACCAGCCCGTGCCTTTGAGGACGCAGGTCCCCAACCTGGGGTCCACAGACCCCTGCGATGTCCACTGCCGGACCCCGCAGGCTCTGCAAACCTTCCGCGCACTAACGTGACACACGCGTTTTCCTGGGTGAAGGGGTCCAGAACTTCCGTGAGAGTAAAAAGGCTTCCCAGAGCCGGAGGGGCAGCCCCGTTTCGGCCTTTCGGCCCAGGTCACACACCTAGCTACCGTGACCCGTTTCTGGTTACTGGACCTCAGTCCACCACGGCTGGCATATTCCCACTCTCTCTGTGCGGGGCGGGGGGGGGGAACTCAGGTGCCTTGCCCATCTCCCCCATGGCTGAACGGGCCCTCCCCCCACACACACAGGTCCCCTTCCCTCTCCTCCTGTGCCCCGCCTTCCTGGCCCTCAGATCCCAGGGTGGTCCTGCACTTCGAGGAGGAAACTGAAGTCAAGTCCGTAAAACTCAGATGTCACGGTCAAGGACACAGACCCACACTCTGCCCTCGGAGCTCTGACCCGATGCGGGCACAGGGAAGGGAGGGCTTTTGCGGAATGCCTCAGGAATAAAGCTCGCCAGCCTTGCTATTTTTAACCCCCCATGGTGTATATTCTTAGCTGCTGCGTGGGAGGGATGGGAAGGAGAGAAGAGGGATGAAGGGAAGTGGCTGGTGAAGCCTGCGGCCTCCAAGTGCAAGGGGTGGGAATGCCGACGGGTGACAGGCTCAGTGGGCCGCGGCCTCGGGTGGCAGCTTGCTCACATCCCTCGTTCCCCACCCCTGGCCACCGCTGCTGCTCTCTTGTCCTGATTTAGGAAGGAAAGGTTCGGCCAGCCGGGCTGCAAGAGAGCCTGGGGGCTGTGCCCCGCCACCTCCGACACACCCCCACAGCTCTCTCCTGCCTCCTCTGGCCTGTCCAGCCTTCCCTGGGCTTCCCCCAAAGTCCCTGTCCCTTCCGTGGACCCGGCAGCTGGGGCCCCAGCAGGTGGAGCCGCTGGCGCACAGCTTGTCTCTAGCCCCGGAGTCGCTCTGCCTCCCTCACCAACACTGGTAGCCAGGACCGGAGGGGCGAGTGAATATCGACACGGAAGCCCCTGTGTGGCCGCGGGGCGCCTCAGGACCCAGGCTTTCCCCCGACGCAGAGCCGGGCTTCCTCGCTGGGCTCCCCTGCGCGAGGTGCGTGGAGCGGCCCTGAGCGCGGCGCCTGCCCCTCCCTCGGCCTGAGTGCGCTCTCCCGCCCCGCGGGCCCCCGCGGACCGCTGACCTTTGAACCGGCCGGTCGCCGTCTTCCAGAGCAGGCAGCCGTCGTGGATGAGCTTGCGCCGCAGAAGTTCCTCCCGGCCGAAGGGGCCCTTGCCGGGCACCGGGGCCTGGGCCCGGGGGTCCAGGCGGCTGTAGATCTCCTGCAGGCGGGCCCCCTTCTCCAGCTCGTGCACGTCCTGGTCCACGCTGGACAGCAGCTCCTTCACCAGCCGCAGGGCGGTGGTCAGGTCCTGCCGCTCCGCCTCCGCCCCTGGCACGCGGGCGGCACGGGGTGGCTTAGCCCGCGTAGCCCGGGGCCCCAGCCCCTCAGGGCTGGACACGGCCCCCCAGGGCTGCCTGTCCGCCCCGCCCCCGCCCTGCTGCCCCGCCCCCCATCCGCCCCGCCCCCTCACCGTGGGAATGCTGCAGGATGCGGCTGATGAGCACCGGGTACTTAGTGATGCGCTGTGTCACCAGCAAGATGCACTCCTGGACCCCGTGCCGCTTCAGCACAGCCGAGCGCGTCACTTTCTGCAAGGGCGGAGGCGGAGGCAGGGCTCAGGGGGGCAGCGGCCGCAGGGGATCACGACCCCCACGCGGCGTGCGGGTCCTGCTTACCCGGATGAACTGCTGGAAGCGTTTGTCTCGCGCGTAGAGCTCTTTGTAGAGCTTCAAGGCCTTGGTGTGGCGGCTGCAGAACTCCGCGTACGTCTTCCGCATCTGCTCGGCGCTGGGACCCGAGAACTGGAAGTCGGGGGAGCAGGCTGGGTGGGCACGCCCCCGACCCGCACCTGGTCCCCGCACACCTCCGGCCGCCCGCCCAGCGGCTTCCCGCCTCTGCAGCTCTCCCCGCCCCCACCCGCCAGAGCTAGGAAGCGAGACACAGCGCCTCCGTGGTCCTCGCCCGGGCCCTGCCTGTCCTCACCTGGCTGATGAGCAGGTCACCCAGGCGAGAGATGACGAAGTTCCGGGTGCTGCCGGGGCCCAGGGCCTGGCGCCGGCGCTCCAGCAGCTGGCTGAGGAAGCGCGTGTGGATGTCGCTGAGCTCATCCACGCAGGGGAACAGGCCCTGGACCACGCCCGGCTCCAGCTGCAGCTCCTCCAACATGCCCGTGCGGAACAGGCGCGTCATGATCTTCAGCGTGCGCACGTGGTGCAGCTCCGTCTGGATCAGCTCTGCAGGGACAGTGGCCCTGTGGCTACCACCGGCGGGACAAGGCTGGGCGCCTCAGGGCTCACCTGGGGTTTACGCGCCACCTCGTGAAGCGCGCATCACTTTCTAAGCCTGCGGTAGCTTTCAGGTTGCCCGGCCTCCCCACCCCGCCAGCGGTAACCACGTGTCCTCCACGCATCCCGGTTTCCCACAGTCCCTGGCAAGGCGCTGGGCGCCAAACAGGCACAGAGTGAAGACTAAGAGCTGACTCGAAGGAAGGGACAAAGACGGAGCCTGGGAGACCAACAGCTCCAAAGGCAATCTGTGGGATGCCAGATGGGGTCCTGCAGACCAAGGGAAGCGTTTGAGAGGTGCAGGACGCTGCAGGCAGGACCTGGCGGAGGAGTCCCGGGGTGGTCTTCTCGGCTCACCATAGATGACGTCCTGCTGCTTCATCACCTCCTTTTTGTGCTGCTGCAGGAAGCTGCTGTCCACAGCAAGGCTCCAGGAGTCAGCGGCAAAGTCCTTCTCATCCATCTCGAAGTCGCTCATCAGCTCGTTGTAGATCACCTCCGCACCTGGGCGCCGGTGGCGGACAACTCAGGGCCGGTTCCCTTCCCTGGACCCCTTCGTGCCCTGCCGTTCCCGGGCCCAGCCCCCGGGCCCCACCCTCGGGCTCGGCCCGGTCACCTTCATCGATGAGGGACTCCACCGACAGGGCCCGGTTGCGCATGTTGAGGGAGTCCGTGGACTGGGACAGGATCCGGCGCAGCCCCAGCGGGGACTCTTCGTTGAAGTGCCTGGGGAGGGAGGCCGCTCGTCACCCCGACACGGACAGGACGACCCTCCCAGGTGCGGGGCCGGGATGGAGGGCTCGCCACCGGCTTCCCCCACCCGCCTGCCTCTAACTCTGGACCTCTGGCCGGATCTCCACTGCCAGCTCTCTGCCTGTGCGGCCCCCTCGCCCCGCCCTCTGCCCGGCCCCCCACTCTGCCTGCCCTGCCCCCTCCGCGCGGAGGCTCACCCCGCAATGTTGGTGGTGGACACGCTCTTGGCTAACGACAGGGAGGAGCGGCCGCGGCGGGAGCCCAGCAGCGACTGGCGGAAGCTGTCGGAGGGGTAGATGGCGGAGCTCGGCCGCTCCCGCGTGGTGGCTGCGGGGTACCGGGCAGGCCAACGTCAAGCCCCTGGGTCAGGAAGGAGCGAGGCCCCCTCTCCCAACCCGCCCTTAGCCGGCTCGAGTCGAAGAAAGATGGTGACGGCGATGCCACCTTACGTTTGTGCAACGCTTTTAATACACACGGAGCTTTTCTTGTCCTATCTCTGACCCGCGACAAGCCCAGGAACAAAGTGAAGCCAGAAAAGTCAGACTTGTCCAGGGGCTCAGGCTGGACTTTTTGAGGACGCACCCGCTCTCCCTGCCCCACCAAAGCTGTCCGAATGTCACCTATGGCCAACACTCCCCCGTGCATGTAAATAACTGATAACAATACAGGGTGCGACCGGGCTCAGGGGAGCGCCGCCCCAAGCCCCCACTCCCATTTGAGTTCTGTCCTGCCCCTAAGTCCAGGCCCGACGTCCCACCACCGGCTTCCGAGGGGAGGAGGGCGCTGTGCCGGGAGCAACCTCAGGGGGGCAGCAGAGGCCGGGGCTGCGCCTGGGGCCCCGCCCCGGACTCACTCTTGCTGCGGAGGGACACGGACTGCAGCGCAGTGTTGTTCCTCAGCAGCGCCGCCTTCTGTTGCTGTGAGACAGAGCGAGAGACACCCAGAACGGCCGTCACCCAAGGGTGGCCCCTCGAGGCACAGGGCGGGAGCCAGGCCCCTCGGGAGGACGCTGGCACCGTGGCTGAGGGCGTCGGGGCGCTGAGCCCGGGGCTGGGGACACGCCCACAGCGTCAGGCGGCCCGCTCCGCCGAGGTTCCGGGGTGCCCCACGGCCGCGAGAGGCTCGGGGAACGCGGGGCAAGGGGTGGACGCGGGGCAAGGGGTGGACGCGGGGTGGACGAGACAGGCAGGAGGGGGCCGCGCACTTCCACCCTCGCCCCGGCCGGCCCTCCTGCGGCTCACCTTCTGCTTGACCTTCGTGCAGTTGGCCAGCGTGTCCTTACAGCGGTTGTGGATGGTCACATTGCAGGCTGGGAGGGCGGGGGGGGGGCACAGGAGGGGTCACACCCACGTGCAGACACCCGTCTCCCCCAGCCACGCGGTCTGAGACGCGCCCCCTCCCCAGATGTCTGGACCATCGCCACACCCCCGCCCCTCTCCTCCCGCTTCCCCCTTCCTCCAAGCAGGAAGTGAAGTGAGGGGGTACAGGTGTTGACCACAAGGAGGGAGTGGGCAAACCTTATTCACAGATGACCGGAGGGGTTACTGGCGGCCACAGATGAGCAAAGGGGGTTGAGAGTGACAGATGGGAGAGAGACGCCCACAGAACGGAAGATGGCATAGGTGCAGCGGGGTGGGAGCGGGGCGCGGGTTCACCCCCAGCGCCCAGTAAACGGCCCACATGGACCTGATCCTAACGACAAGCCTCTGAAGCAGACTCCGTTATCTCCTCCTGGAGGAGGAACCTGTCCTGGGAGCTCAGACCATCTGCCCGAGGAGGAGCTGCGATTTCTAGCGGAGAGCCTGTCCCCGGGGCTGTGCTCACAGTGACCCACACGTCTGCCCTGCGCCCGGCCCGGCCTTGCCCGGCCCTGCCCCTCTCCGCCCAGCCTGCCTGCCTCTGCCCTGCTCAGCTGAGCCTGCTCTAGTCAGTCTGCCTTCTCTCCCCAGGCCCGAAGAGGCCTGTTCCCAGCTAAGTCGCAGCTCCCACACTCCGTCTGCTTCTCCCCATCACCCCCACACACCTTGCCACGGGTAGGAGAAGAGAGGAGCAGCAGCCAAGCCTAGGCACTGGGACCACTGGCGGCCCCTGCCCCACTCCCAATGTGCCCTCGGCCCACGGCCTACTCCAGCTCCCCTCCCGTCCAACACCGGAAACTGCTAGCTCCTTCAGACAATACCCAGCACCACGCTCACTTCCACAAATACACGGCGAGCAGGGTGGGGCAGAGGGGCAGACAGGAGTGGGGGTGGGGGCTGCCCCCACTCCCGGGAGCTCCCTTCTCCTACCCCCAGCACCCAGCGTCTCTGGAGCGAACCTCCGCTTTCCACCTGCTCTCAAAATAGTGCTCGCTGCCCACCTCTCTGTTCCCCTGGCAACGAGCTGCTGGATTGGGAGCTGTCAGCTCTCTGGATTGGGGCTGCTCTTCATCCTCATAACTCTCAACTGAGCAAGGAGGAAGTGGGCAGGCCTCACAGGTTCTTCCTGGGGGCCCCTGGGCCCCCATGTCCCTAGGGTACAGAGGCCAGAGCAGCTGTCCTGTTACTCAGCAGCAGGTCCCAACGCCTCAGATCACGAGCAGCTCTTTGCCACAGGTTGGGGGTGTGGGGAGGGGACAAGGCAGGGACCCAGCACCCTCTGCACGGGCACATCGGCAACGTGGCGAAGGAGAATTCCTCACCTGTACTTCTAAAGACAGGGCTCCCGTCAGAAGTGGGCGAGCGTCAAAAGTTCTAACCCCACCACCCCCAAAGCACACATTGTGCTGCCTGCCATCCTTCCACCATGGGGTCGGCCAGACTAGAAACGTGAGACAGGGGTTCCCAAGCCTGACCTTCGCCTTGGGCTACCGGATTCAGAGATTTCAGGCTCCACCCTCAGACGATGGAAAGGGCAGGGCAGAGCGCCCCCCCCACAACGTCCTCCACGTCCGTCCTGCCCAGGACGACAGGATGACAGGCACTGCCAGCTGCAAGGCCAGCAGCCTGCCACCCAGCTCCCTGCCACCCCCGCCTGCCCTCACGTACATTCCTGCTCGGTTCCCTGACCTCCAGCAGCTGTTCAGGGTCGGGGGAGACCCAGGGCATGACAGCTGCACGGGGCCATCCCAGCCTCCCCTCCCCCGTTCCCACACAGCCCTGCTTAGGTCATGTTCCAACCGCTGGGGTGAGGACAGGAAGCACGGAGCAAGCAAGCTCCGGCCCGGGCCTTCGGCCGGCGGGCACGCTGGGAGGAGGGCGACCCCTATGGGTCCGAGGCGGGAAGGACGGATGGAAAGGTGGGGTCAGCGGGCACCAGGCCCAGCGCGTCCGCGGCCGGACGCCTTACTTGGGCAGATGAGGGCTTCCTTGGCTGTGATGCTCTTGTTGCAGGCGTGGCACATGGTCATGCCCGACACGTAGATGGTGGTGAAGAGGTGCCCGTTGGTGTAGCGGGCGTCCTTGGCCTCCTTCATCTTCTCCTTTTCCCGGGTCTGTGGAGGGGGCGAGACACAGAACGTGAGGCTGGAAGATGCCGGAGCGACGGGCCAGGGAGGAGGGCCGGCCTGAGGACGCCGGTGCCCACGGTGCCCACGGCAGAGCCTGCCGCGGCTGCCCACACGGCCCCGCCAGCCCCGCCGGCCCGGCCGGCCGACCCACCTGGCCTCTGCGGCTGGGCTGCCTTCTGTGGCCACTCATGGCCCCGGCGTGAGCCCGGGGCGTCCTCGTGCCACCTCCCGGCCCTGGCTCTGCTCGCCCCCAAGCTGCTGCGCCGTCTGCGCCGAGCCGGGGGAAGGTGCACCGGGAGCAGGCGAAGCGGAGGGTGCCAGCTCACCAGCGCTTTCCGATCTATGGGAGCTAGCTCCTCTCATAACCATGACAACGGGGGCTGGAGCGCTGGCTGCTGGCAGGCAGCGGGGGGCAGGAGAGCCCCTCGTCAGACCGGCGGAGGGGGCAGAGGGCCTCCACTGCCGCCCCCAGCCCAGGGCCAGGGTCCCGACCCTCTGACTCGCACACGCGCTCGCTCAGCCGAGGTGCGTGGGGCTGTCTGCGGGCGGCAGCGTGTCCCCCGCTAACCCCGAGGGAGGAGGAGCCTGGGTTTGGTCCTGGCCACGCCTCCTCTCTAGGCCCTTTAAGGAAGCCCAGCACCTCAGCTGGTCTCCTTCCCAGCAGGAAGTCTCTCCTTGCGGCCACCTCTGACCCCTCTGGTTCCGCCCTCCAGAACCTGGGGAGCCCCTCTGCTCCCCATCAGCCAGTCAGTCCCTCCCACCCTAGGAAGTCCCTTCTGGCATCCACCCTCTGTCCCCCGGCCACAATGTCTGGTCCCCGCGGAGACGAGGCATGCTCACGCCCCCCTGACGACCTGTGAGCTCAGCCCTCTCTCCGGCTCCGCCGGCCTCTGCAGGCCAGGTGCTCCCCCCTGGCCTCCCCGAGCCCCTGGCCTCCCCGAAGGCGTGAGAAGACGGGTGCCACCCTTGCCACCTTTCCCAGGGCCTTCCCCAGCGGCCACCTCAGACCCTGGACTTCCCCTCTGCCCTCAGAAGATGGGGGGCAGGGCGGGAGCTGACAAGACCAGCCCCCAAGGGTCACGGCCCCTCAGAACCAGTGAGCGGATCAGAGTGCCGGGGCTGAGCACATGAGCCCCGAGTCGGAGGACATGGCTAGGGCCCGGGGACAGAGCGTCAGGACCTGGGGACGGTCCTTGGGCTGGGCCTTCAGGCCTAGCCCTGCCCTAGCTCCAGCCACCAGAGCAGCTGGGGCGGGGGAGGTGCTGGTCTGGTGCTTGGGGGAAAAGGGAACTCAGGGGGCTGAGTCAGCACACAGGGCCAGAGAGCACTGGGCCACTGCAGGGCCCGCTGGTGGCCTGGAGCCCTCTCTGCCCCTCCTCCTCCCCTTCCTATGTCCTGGTCTCTGTCTGGTCCCATCCCATCCCCCCCCTTCCTCCCTACCTCCCCCACTGCCTCTGGCCTCTCCCTCCCTGCTCCTCACCTGGGCCTGGTGAGGAGGCTGAGCTGCCTCTCACCTGGCCTCCTGTGGTCTAAGCTCCACCTATCCTTCAGAAGGTCAAGACCTGACAGGCCTCAGAGACCAAGTCCCCGCGTCCCCCCACTGCCAGACACTCTCTTCTCCCCTCCTCTCCTGCCGGCCCGGCCTTCTCTGTGACCCGATGTAAAGTGTGAGCACTTATTACGTTTGAATCAGAAGCAAGCAAACAAAAACATGAATGGCACAGCAAAAACAGCAGCAAGCCTGAGTCAAGGTCGATTCTAGACCAGGCAGTGCGGCCCCAAAGCTGCCTGCCCCCCCCAGCCCTCAGCCGCACCCTCAGGCTTCTGGGGGCACTCACCTGGGGACCAGGGTCTCTAGCGGCCCTCCCTCTCTGGCCTCTATGCCCCACAGAGGACTCGGGCACTCGGGCCCAGGCTCCTCCACCTCCCGCACTCACCCTCTCTCCCAGCGACGCCCCCTCTCGGCAGGCCAGCGGCGGGCAGCAGCCACGGCGACGGCACGGCACGCCCCGCCCCGGGCACTGCCCAGCAGCAGGCGGCCCTGGCACCGCCTTGTGCTGCTGTCCCGGCGGCAGCCTGCGCCCGCCCCGGGGCTCGGCGGTGGGGACGGGACGCGGGGCCCGCTCGGCCGCGTGCCCGCTGCAGCAGTGACCGACGGGGCTCGCCTGGCGCCTTGTCCCACGCTTCTCCGGGCAGGGCTCCCACCGCCCACCCCCAGCCCTAGTCCGCCCACCAAGGAAAGCGCCCCTCGCTCCACTGCCCGCAGGCCCGTCGCCACCGCAGCGGCCCTGCCCGCTTGGCTGGACACTGCTGTCCCGTGTCTGGTCGTGCTCGCTCAGAAGGCCTCGCGGGAGTCCTTGCCACACGGCCCGGCCCCGCTGTCCACCACGGCCACGTCAAGGACCGGGTGACTAGGGCTCCCAGAGCAGGGGCCAGTACACGACAGGCACTGGACGCGTTTGGGAACGAAGGGAAGAAAGGAAGCGAGGAAGGGTGGGCGGGCGGGCACCAAGAAAAGGGGTCCCGGTGGCACCCTCACGCCTGCCCAGGGCCCGGTCCTCGTCACGGCTTCAGAGTCTCCTGTCCCAGCCTCATTTCCCTTCCCTCCCTCCTCCCGACGGGCTCCCAGCCCTTTCTCCGCTTCCCTTCCGGCTCAGCCTCTGAGGGTTTCCCCTGGAGGCCAAGCCAAACCTTCTGCCCCTCATCATCCCGGATCTTGGCCACTTTTGGGGACAGAAAGATGGGGTGACTGGCAGAGGGCATTGTAGCTGGCGTCCCAAAAGCTCAGGCAGAGGGGCAGCCTCCCCGCTTCTCCGCGCTTCGTCTCCCAGGCCGAGAGAAGGAAAACACAGTGACGTGATGAAGGCCAAGGCCATGCCAAAGCCCGATGGACCTGGGCTTCCTGTGCCCCAGCGGGAGCGGGGAAGTCAGACGCTCTCGAGCAAGGCCGGAGCCTCAGCTGTCAGCTGTCCCTGCTCCTGCACCGGCTACGTCCTAACCAAGAGCTCTGGGCACTCACGTGACACCCAGAATCGCCTCTGCTCCGGCTGCAACCAGCAGCAGCCCCTTCCCCAGCATGCAGAGGCCCCTGTCCGGGCCCCCTCCATGGTGACCTGGAGAGTTTCGCCGGGGTTCGAGTCATCTGTGGCTCAGCCGCTGACCAGAGGGGGTGCAGAGTCATAGGCTGCAAAGGGCACTGAGTCATGGGGGGGAGGGTATGGGGCCGGAAAATGAGACAGAGGGCTCCTGGCCGTGGCACTGGAAACAGGGTTCAGGATGCTCCTGGCCAGGCTCTGCCCCTTTGAGTTTCCAAGGACAAGATAAGGCAGGAGGCTCAGGAGAAGGCGGCCAACTGAAGCACTAACGCCAAAGCCAGACACATAACACAAAAAGACACCACCGAGCACACAAAGGCACTTAGCAAACGCTCGCTTGATGAATGAGGATGAGACGCTGGGTGGCGGGGTGGGCACACTGGTGAAGCAGAAGGGCCACAGGGAATGAACCGGGCGAGAGACCCTGAGACCCGGGCATCCTGGATCCCAGCCCGCCCCCCACCCGGCCACACCTGTCGGGTCAGGAGAGGGAGACAGAAGAGGGGGCGGGGTGACGCAGACAGACGGGTGTTTGTGCTGGCGGACAATAGCTGTGCCAAGACGCCCTGCCCTCCTGGCACAGGGCAGGCCGGCGGAGCCAGGAGGGGGGCAGCTGCTGCCTGCAGGGCCCCGCCCCCAAAGAGACATAAACAAACCCAGAAGGGTCCAGCCAGACCCTCCCGGCCATTTCTCCTCCGGCTCCAGGAGCCCTGACCAATCAGCGACCTCAAGCGCCCGGACGCTACTGCAGCCCAGAGACTGGGGCTAAGAATGGAACTGCTCCAGTCCAGGGAGCGCGGGCCTCCTACTTTGGTGACCGCCATTCAAAACAGCAACCCAGAGCATCTGGGGACAGACGGACGGACGGACACACACGAGTATGCCCCAACACGCAGGTCACGCACGTGCATGGGACTCGCACATTCAGATCTGTCCCCTGCCCGATCCCAAGGTCAGGGCCCCAGGGAAGCGGAGGGGGCTGAGCTCAGAGCCCCTGGAAGCCCTCGGTCCCACACAGGCCCTGCCCTGGGCCCTTCCGCCCCTGCAGTCAGCCACTCAGTGACTTCCCCAGCGACCAGCTCCCTTCCCCCTTCCTCGCTCCTCCCCTCCCCCTCAGCCCTTTACCTCACCTCCCTGACCCCTAGGATCTTTCCTATGCCCCCCAAAGCTTCCGCCTCCTGGGGACCCCCAGTTCCTCATCTTCCACCCAAACTGCCGCCCCTCTCGGCTCCCCACGGCTCCCGCGCCTTCCTCTCCCGCTTTGGTCCTGGTCCTGCACACAAAGCCAGCCACCTCTCCGCTCCTCAGGACAAAGAAATAGCCTCTCCCCTCTCCCACTCCACCTGCCCGCCACACTCCATCGCTGGGGTCTCACGGAATCCCAGGGGACCCTGGCCTCCACAGCCATCCCTGGACCTCTGGCCCCTGCTGCTCCAAGGCAGGAAAACCCCCTTTGTTCTGAGGAGCAGGAAGGTTAGGGGTGGGGGTGGGGGAGGGAGAACAGGGAGAGGAGAGGAAGGGGAGCAGTGGGGTTTGGGGCCTGTGGAGGTAGGAAGCAGAGAAGAGAGAATGGAGGGGGTGGAGGGCTGAAGAACAGAAATGGTGTGAAAAGCAGCAGCACAGCGAGGGGGGCCGCACGGGCAGACTGGGGGTGCGGTGGGGGGCAAAAAGGGCAGCCTGACCTCAACTTAAATTTCTCCTTTCACCAGCGAGGAAGAGAGGTGTCAGGGCTTGGCTCCGACCCATCCCCCCTAATAGGTAGCCGGGGAGACCGTCCTCCTCAAATAATCTCATTTCCAGCAGGGGCGGGGGGGGGGGGCTATGCTTCCCAACACAGTATAAAAAGAAAGGAGACAGCTGGCTTGTTTGGGGAAGGGGGGCCGAGGGGACCCAGGGTTTGTTGGCTAAGCACCAAGTCCCCCTTCTGCAACCACAGCTTTCCGGAGGCGGCCCTCCCCTTCCGACCAGCCCAAAGTGACAACCACCCTGCTGAGGTGGCCTCTCTGCCCTCTGAAATCCAGCCGCTCGCTCCGGCCCCTACGTCCCCCCACCCCCCGCCAGACGCCCAGCCCCAACCGTGGCCAGCCCCAGACAGAGCAAAGCTCCCGGACTCCCGGTTCCCCATCACCAAAAACCAGGGCATGGAACCCAGGCCTCTGGCCCCCCAGCTCCTCCCAGTAAAGGAAAAGGACCCCGGTCCCCGTCCTGCCAGGCCCTTCTCTACTCGCCCTCTCTCTGGGCCTGCCCCCCACGGCCTTCCTTTTTAGGGTGGAACCAAAGTTCCGTGGTTTCAAAAAAAAACCTCTCCACCCCCCTTGGCAATACTCCAGGGGATCAGCTCAAACGGTCGAAAAATAAACAGACTTTCGGAGCTGGGGCGCCTGGCGCAGGCTTGAAAAGGGCCTGCCAGCCGCCCACTGTCCGGCCACACCACAGCCACCTCTCCAGGCCCTCGAAGTGTCTGAGGCCCACCTCGAGGCCCAAGCCGCTTCCCCGTCAGCAAACTCTTATCCCAGCCCC